>JAJJWX010000655.1:0-530003 GCA_023529315.1 Papaver bracteatum
TGGCAACACTTTTGAATTACGGATGAATGGAGGGCTGTGGGAGTAGTGATGCTGGCTCCACACACGCTGCCAGCAGAATTCGACCTACAAGCCCGAAAGATGCTCCAGAATAGACTGTTGCCAATTTCATTGCTAACTATCGAGCCGGTACCTCAACCAATGGTGAGCTCGCCAGGTTTCTGCCGCTAGTCCTCATCGTCACAGAACTATGCCCAAGAGTGTTGAAAGGATGATGCCTGGAGACGCCGATCCCATGGGCCAAGGTTTTCTAATAGGCCAGAACCGTGTGCATACCAATGATCCAATCTAATCTCCGTGTTCCGCTCCTTGTCCGAGGGTCCCATTTTACGGTGGTAGCTTTCCGTCGCCTCATGTCCCTAGCCGAGCCACTATCCTTTTCACGGGTAGTTCACTTGACGAGTAGGGATGATAAGGTATGTGTCTCCTCCCACTTTCCGTCAATTTCTATCTTGTTGGTTTTGACAAGGATTGGCTATTTTTTGTCGTCAAAGCCTCCGGGCGACTCTACCAAGGTCACGCCGTATCGTCGAGGAAAAAAGAAGGTACTATTGCTACAAGGGTTGAGGAAGACCCGGGAAGGTAACAAACACGGTGATTTTATTATAAGTACATGTACTTGCCCTTGTCTTTTGCCTTCACATGTTTCGATGGAAGCCTTGTGCATAAATTTCCTAGGCACTGATGATGATGAGATCCTGCCATGTGGACGATTGATCCTCAACCTCTCAGGCGTAATCACTCTTAGGGGCAAGCATGTTCTCACTAAGCCGCGAGCAAAGGCGAGAAACCAATCATCGATATCCCCCGATGAAGACGACACATATTCGGCGAGGATTGCTCAGATGACAGCGAAGGCGATCGGGAAGGGAGAAGGACTGTCAAACAAGAACCCCTCGAGACGCCCGAACCGCAGAAGGTATGTCACTTTGTTGGACCGGTGAGTGCTTCTCCCCGCATGTGCCACGGATCACCGGTGGGTCATCGTATAGTGCCGAACAATCTTGAAACTTCCTTCACTGCTCCTGGACCCTATCGACGAACTCTCTTTGGAGTGCTTACTTCCCGACTTTGGAGCGTATACGTGAACAAATGCTTGATGCGGTGCCTCTTAAGCGTGTGCCTCGGACTCTGCCAGCCACAGAAGTGCATTGAGTGACTCTTCATGTTTGGGCGATGTCCCACTCCTTGATTTCTTCTTAATCATCGCCTACCATTCCCCTTCACCCCAAGTGGATCATATCCCTTGATGCGGTTGGAGGCCGCAATCGTCACTTGGAGAGAGCAGTTGGTGAAACTCTCAAATTCAAGCGCATAACGATGAAGAGTCACGCGTGCGAGATGGAAACTGCAAACCCGCCGATGCCCAAGGAATTATGTTTGCACAGTTGCATGAAGCCTTAATTCAAGTCTGATTGGGTTTATCGCAGCAAGTATCCTGAAGCCGGGTATCCTTCTTTCTAGCCGAGATAGCTAGTATGGGTTTAGATGCATCTCTTCGGAGCTTAGAGATCGATGAAGAGGAGGAGGATGTTGAAAAGGGATTTAGTAGGAGGAATCTCACGCTAGGCGAATGGCAAACAAAAAGATGGCAAAATAGATCGCCAAGCCGAGGAGAACGAAGAACTTGAAGGGAATGAACTCAGAACGATATCGAACCGGCTTGAGTATGACCTCTGGCAGAGATAGAACGATTTGCGGTTCTCATTTGGGTTCTTCCTCCACGCGCCTTGCTGCTGAGAAAGCTGCTTTGGCCACGCGACATTCGGAGAGCCGCAGGTAGACGCACGTACACTGGCGGGATCCGAGACCTTCTCACGAGGGTCGCCGACGGTCGAATGATGAGGGATAAAAATGTGGTGGAGTGAGCTAACAGGGACCTGCTAGGCAAAGTGGTGGGACCTATGACAAGAAGATTAGAATTTGGGGAACTTCAGAATGGTGGAGGTCGCAGGCTGCCTGATGTGCTCTAGCATCAGCCGCGACCGTTTAATGGATGAGTGGATGAACAAGCAAGTATTTCCCAGCAAGCTGAGATTCAACGAGCAATGCCCAACGAAGCAACCATGAACAGCGAAATTATCAGCAGGCCGGGGACGAGTTGTCCAGAAGATCGAGGTAGAGTCGCCCCGCTTCAGTTGTTACCAGCCCTTTCATGGGAATACTCAGATTTGGCGATGTCATTGAAGGCAGTTCGCCTAGGCCTAGATTATTTTCGGGAGTACATGCGAGTGCTCAAACCATATTCAATGAATAATCCCGCGTTGTTTGTTGATCTTGTAGGCGTGGCGAAAGGTTCCATGCAGGAGTGGATCCGGAGGTCTCGATCGGTTGAAGCATGCCCAGATCCTGCCTTGGGTTCCAAGATGGCCGATGCCGAGGAAGCCACTTCCTCGGCTTACCCATGATCTTGAGGACCAACGCGTCGCCCGCGCAGAGGAGATAGACGAGAAGGTTCGAGGCGGTGACTCTTGAAGGAGTGGGTAGAGAATAAGCGACGCGAGGTCGCGCAAAGAGGGCCGGCAGCACTTGTTCCCCCAAGGCTTGAAGTTTATTTTTGTAGTGGCCGCTGCGCCACTAAGTTGCCATTTGTTTCGGGTTGTAGCTAGCATTTTGAACACATCTTCACACCTTTTTACTTGATACACTGTTTGTTTGTTTAAATGAGGGTGCTGAATCGCCTAAATGCTTGTTTCTTTTTATTTCTGTTATACTTTGCGCTCCACATGGTTTCATGATACTTTGCGTGATTTCTTAATTGGCGCCCTGACGCTATCGGTTTATCTCTCAGTTTTTTGCCTTACGGTCATTCTCGCACTGTTGTTCGATTCTTGTATGTTAGTATTTTAACCTTTCTGTCGAACACACCCAACAATGTGAGGGTCAATCGGGCCCAATGCCATGTCCAGATCTTGGGCTGTCTCAATCAACTATCTCTGTGATTCAATTGGAAGGGTATTAGTCAAACCATTGGACTTCTCAGTGCCCCCAAAATGACTGCCCCAGCATACTCCACTGTCCACCCTGGGCAAAGGTGACAGCCACTTGCGCTGGGGGCGGTGCCTTGCTGATGTAAGTAGGCCACCTAGCTAAGAAGACCTCGCGTCTTAACGACCTCTGTGGAACTGGTTTCCCAACCACCTGAGCCGCCAGGCTACCTCGGCACTCTGCACACCGCCCCGAGTTCGAATAGCCAGCGTACGACTCTAAGGCACCTCGGCACTTCCACACTGGTTCTGCCCTGAGTACGAATGCCCATTGCCGACCGTATGCAAGTCACCTCGTGCACTTCCTCACTGGCGTTCGCCCAGCCTGGAATGTAGGCGAATGACCATTAAGCTCACTGCCCTCATCTGCATACCCTCGCGGTTTTAAAGAGACCAGACAAGTATGCCTCACCTTTTTTCCGCTCGCCCTTCCGGGGGTGGTAGAGTTTCAAATATTCGATTATTCCAGGGTTTTGGGCTCTTTTTGTTCCGATCAAGTGTCAGTAGTCGCCACACGGATCCCTCGCCGGCCACCAGACGCACTGTATGCGCTCCGCCCTACTTTTAGGTGCCTAAGCCTACCGCCCCTTTTTGTCGTGCACTCCCATTCGGCCAGAAACTTCACGCGACTTGTTCTCCCCGGTTGGAATTTCTCTTGGGCGGAACACGTCTTGTTTGTTACTCGCCGTATCCTCCCTTGATATGCCTTCCATTTTGAAGAATAGCTGAACCAGCTCTTGACTTGCTTCGGATCGGCGGGTTTCAGAGTCGGGTGCGACGATCGTTTCGCCACCAAGCTTCCCGTGCCAGTAGTGGGGATCACGCTACCTAGTCATGGTAAAATCGCCTCGGTTCCCGCAAGTAAGCATGAGCGGTGAGAACCCGGTAGCTTCCCTCCATGTGGTCCTGTATGCCTTCATAAAGCGTTGTATATCTCCCTCGCTTCCCGGCTACCATATTCCCATCCAATGTTCTTCTTCATGTTGTCGGCGGTTGCTTTTGTTAGTGATCTCGCCTCAGGCGCGTTACACTTCGGGGGTAGATGGGAGTAGCTTTACTTTCTTCACTGATGTTGTACGTGACTGAACAAAAGATCAATATTTTCCCTTGGAAGTTGTTTTCCATTGTTATACGGAGACGGTAGCTGCCTGGGACCCTACAAGCGGCGTACGATATGCTCCCAAGTCAACTTAGAAGACATCTTTGTCTCGGATGTGTCCTTTAGTGGAGCCTGCTCTACCCAATTGGTAAAGCAATCACGTGGCCACGATCAAGTGCCCCCTCTGCCTGTGTTCCTACATGTAGTGGTCCGAAGCAATGTTCACCCCATCTGAGAAAAGGGCCAAGGGCTTATCACGTAGTTTAAAGGCATCTCCTGGTGCCGCGTATTTTCTTGCCAAACCATTGACACTTCCTTCACACGCTTTCGCCATCTCCTTTGCATCTTCGTTCATGTACATCTAAAATTGCCCATTGTCTTTTTGCCTTGGCTGAACAGGAACTTCTCCTGAACCGTTGGTTTCCGAGGCTCTATAGTGTAATCTCATGCAAGATTACGTGGCCTTATTCTTTACTTAGCACTAGTACAAGTAGCCCCGGTAGGTATTTCCTATATAAGATCCCTTCCTCGAGTTCCGTAGGCGCCTGACTTGCTCTTGATTTTATTTATCTCGGGCCGACCTTTGGTGCTGCTCGGCCCATGCTCAGACCATTGGTATCTCGGCTTTCTCCAATCTCACCCTCTTGATATCGACCGGACAGTGTTAACCATTGTATCGAACCGTCCAGCACCCGGGCGTTTCACGGATGAGGAGAGGTAAGGAGCCTCTATTACACAGAATGCCCTCTGGCGGCTCGTCGGGTCTACTAGCTGTGAGGCGATGATCTGGATCTGGAGACGTCCGAGTGCCCATTATCCTTCTCACATTCTGTCTTGGACTTTAATGCTTGGTATTTGGTTGATGTAGAGTTGGGTGAGTTCCCAATACTTTTGCAATACGGGGTCTTGCTGTCGCTGTCACTTGCAGCCGTACCGCCAGAATCACCAGGCCGCTGAATCACCAGCTAAGCTGTCCTCGTTGCAGCCCTCATTTCTGCTCACTCATCCATGCGCACGTGGATTGTTGCTTTCGTAGGATCGTGGCACATTGTTTGTTGCTTAGAACTGCATCCTACGAGCCAGGTAACTATCTTTCTTCCTCTCGGAGCAGAGTGAAGAAATTCAACCCAAGGCCCGACCATGCTGTGTTTGATGCCCCATCAATAGAAGACTTGGCAGCCGTCGTAGGATTGCTGGTTGACCACCATGAACGGTTAGCGGGCTCCCATAGATCTCTCTCATCATCTCCGGTTATACTCTCTGTCACCTTGTTCCTCACCAGCCAGTGGCACAAGTCTGGCTGAGGAAATCGGCCACTACATGTCCTTACTGAAGTCGCTGTCCTTGGCACTCTGCATTTAACAATCATAACTGTTTCGATTCAGGCTCCCCTATTTAGAGATTTTCCCGATCAGTTCCGCCGGCATTATCCACAAAACTGCTTCGATAGGCGATTTGAAGTGCGTACCATAGATGATGTCGCATATGCACTGATGAGATACAGTGCTTCGTGTTTTGAAGCGGCAATAGCTTGCGCCGATTACCATCTGCTCCGTTACGGGTATAGTTTTCTCGCGCGGACCTAAGTGCTACTTCAAGTGTGAAATAGTGGAGCAAGCTTCTCCGCTGTTCCGCATCTGTCCTGTACCGCATCAACCACGATCTTCGCGTGTAATAGCATATGGGGTCGCTCCTAAGTATAGGGTAATGGGATTTGCGATGGTTGCTCACGGGCCTCCGTGAGAGCCCAGAGTAGGCAATAGCTAGGTGTAACTTAATATTCTGGGAAGGCTTTTCACTAGCATCCGTCTAACGCTCCCGAGTTCCGGACCAGAACTCAAAGCCATATGAGATCCAGTCATTTGAAGCATAAATTTTTACGGTCAGGAAAGAAACTTAACATAATATTTTAGAACTTTACATATATTATAATGATTCTATATACATGAGTGTTGATTCCATACTGAACTAGATTTCTTTAAACATTTTTTATAGCGAGTCGGCTTAAGATTTACATTTCAAGCAATACAATAAAACAATTCAGACCACCAAGCTCCACTCATTTCTAGCTTTCGCTGCAAGCCCACTCTGATAAATCTGCAAGGATGCTCAATTGGGGTGAGATGACAGCTCAATAGAATGCACCCCTATCTTCCTCAAGATGCGCGAAACATAATCATTTTATCAAGGAATAACGATTACAGATAACAATACGGTGTAACTTCTACCAATACATTCAATCACAGACACCAATCACAACATTATTTGCATAACTGATCTAAATCCATCTGGCTGAACTCATGAATGTTGTCACGGTGTCACTATTCACTCGATCAACATCTATCTAATAAGATTATGAATATGGAATGTCATAGCACAATACATTTCAGCAATTCACTTTCACACACCTGCAATTCATAACAACTATCTGGTCATTTCCTGCAAATACGTCAGTATCGTATGTTCAATGCGGGAGTTCATCTAGGCCAATAAGGTTTCCAACCAATCATTCAATAGACCACTTCTTCACACGATTCACAAATTAATATTGTCAATGCTAACTAGCCATGAGTTCACCACATTTATATTATTATCAACAAATTCATTTAATCAAATCATCGATTTAGGATTCAACTCATCAATTCCCCATCTTCAATTCATCCATTTGAACTTCTACAAGTGAGTTCATACCACCGATTATGTTTCCAATAACTCATTTAATTTAGATTTTGGAACACACTAATCTACATATTTATGAGGCGTCACCTCAAACCATGAGTTCACGGCGTGACGAAAACCTTGGATCTGAGCACACCGATATCTGTGCTGACGGAAAATGCAGAACTGTTCCTCCACTCGACGAGTCCCATGACATGCAAGTTCCTGCGGGGATCAATACCCACTTTGCTTCTAACTGTTGGATCATTGTTTCATTCAGAGTACAACAACTTTAGGTTCGTAGAACAACCTATCGTTGTCAGCACGAGGCCAATGCCATGCTCTCGTTGTTTGTGAAGACCACAACTCGCGTTGGGGAGACTCATTGCCCGTTTAACTTCTCACGGGGATCATTGCAACGCATCATATTACGCATGATTGAACACTGTCTGTTTATTAGCAACATGAACTCGTTCATTTCTCCAAAATGACTCTTTGATAGACAATCACAAGCAATACCAGCTTAGAAGACATAGTGACTTTCAAGCACTTGTGCAATATAAAGTTAAATGCTGCCGGTTATGACAAGTATACATTCATAGGGATGATTTCTTTATACTCGACTCTTATTGTAATTCAAGATAACATACATAGATTCAATAAACAAAACATCTGTAGAATCTTCATTAAATCATCAACAACTCGATCAAAAGATGCTCGATTTTATAGTCGACCACTATACTAAATCTGGAGCAGATTACATGTCATTACCAAACAATTCATTATAAATTCATAAATAATCAGAAATTGACTCAATCCAAAGCTCTCTGAAAGATAAGATGTTTATATACAGCTTTTTATTAAGACCACCAAATCCTTTTCGCATCATTAAGACTTCCTAAGAACATCATCAAAAATCATAGCCAAAGGCGAGCTTCAATCCAAGAAATTCAGAACCATCATCTAAATTTCAAAGAAAACATTCAACGGTGAGAACCCTACATTGAAAAATTTCAAATTTTACAAGAGATGTATCCTAATCATGTTTTATATTAATAAGACAAGCCTGATCATAAAAAAATTGAAGTACCTACTTATTCAAATAAATTACTGAATCATTATAATACAAAATCACATAAAGTAAACACCAAAGAAAAACACCTAAAGAGAAAGGGTTTCACATTCTACCTCAATTCCTTTGATTCTCCACTGATTTTACTAGCTCCAAATCATCTTCTTCATCTCCATAGCTTTCCTCAAAACCCTTAGCCTTTGGTTTTTCTACTCCTTAATTCTCCATTAAAATCTAATATAAACTTATACTAATAATAATAATTAACCTTTATTATTTTACTTTATTTATATTAATTGCCTTTTCATTTTCTATTCATTTCTTATTTATTTAATAAAGATATAATAGGTGAGCTCAACACCCTTCCCTTCCAACTTGTAGTCTTTCTATTACAATCCACCCCAACTAGGACAAAGGCTGAGGAACAACGATCTAAGCCACAAAGTTAACTAAAATCCGGGCATCACCTGACCCCGAAATGCTTAAATTAGCTAAAAATACATGGTATTACACGCCCATTGAAACTTTTCTCCTTTCTTCAAAAATGTCATAAAAGTTTTACCTTCGTCCCGACGACCAGCTGACCGCGAAGATCAGCCCCAATGCTGCTGTACTACCATGTAGCGATTCTGCACGGCATGCTTGACTGTCGCTGGAGATGGCATCTCTAAGACGGCTGCTAACACTTCTGAGTGCCGCCTGATCCACTACCTTCGGGGGTGATGATGTAATCACTAGGAACTTTCCGAGTGTAACCCAAGTGTGGCACTTGGCAGATTCGTCTTGCATCTTGTGTTTCCGTCAAATCGTCTGGAAAAATCTCGCTGAGCCTTCTGGGCATGATCCTTAGCTCTGCGTTCTTGACCAACATGTGGAGTCTACGTAAAATTCTATGGTGTCATGGATCTTGTCTTCTGGCATGTCTCTCTACCAATCTTTGATATGTATCACCGGCGTTCCTAAGTCCAAATGGCATCTTGGTATAGCAATGCAGGCCCCCGTTGGTGTCAAGAAGGAAGTATGTCTCTTGATCCTCGCGGTGCTCAAAGGCACCCGGTTGTAGCCAACCCCGTAGCCACCCACATCCATTAATGTCATCGCATACCTCATACATCCAACTATTGATTCTACTAGTTGGTCTCATGCTTTCTGGGAGAGGAAGGAAGTTTGTCCTTCGGGCAGGCCTTGTTCAAGTCTGCTAAAATAAACACGCCTTCTAACTCCTCCTTTTTCTCTTTGGTGCCATCGACCATATTAGAAATCCTACCGGCACGGTAAGTGGGATTCCCTGCAGTCCATCCCAAGACTCCTTATAGCTTCTTTAGCTCGGCCTCAACCGCATTGCCTGTAACTCTGGTGCGATTCGCCTCATTTTCTGTCTAATTGGCTTGAGCGTTGGATCAATTTTAAAGGTGATTGGCACCAGCCGTCCTGGTCAATGCCCTCAAATAAATCGTACTTCCCCAAGCAGGAACGCGTCTACAGTTTTCCTTTTTTAACACTGTCATGAGTTGATTTGTTTGATTCCTCCGGAGAGTAATGTCCTGAATGCTCCACCATCTTTGGCCCCCAAACGCCCCAAATTCACTTCCCGAGTCGGCCTGGAGCTACCAGCCATGAGAAGTTAGGTTTGAGGTGCCCTGAACGGAGCCTCTTCCTTTAATTGCTATAAAGAGGTCTTTGGTCTTGGGCATCGGGCAAACCGCGACCAGCTTGCAGAAATAGCCTCCTCTACTTCGCTTTCTGCAGACCATTGACTTCTTTGGTCTTTATTCTTCTCTCGCCTATGTCGGAGCTCGCATGATTTTTAGTTAATTCTCGACTCAACCTGCATGCCATTGTCGTTGTTTGCTTGGGGGTCACCTACGACCCCGCTATTCCCTTGTAGGTTCGGGAACTTTAATATCTGAGTGATACGCCAATGCCCACCCCTTTAATCAGCGATCCTGGACGTCAAATGTAATTTAGCCCCCCATGAGCAGGCGCGTGAATACACAAAAAAAAGTGGTTGAGTGTGTCAAGGTAGCCCCACCAGTACGAGGCTCCCTCAGTGCCCTACAGCACTTTGGGATAGATTCCAGTTGTTAAATCCGTAGATACGTACGTTGATGGGACGAGGATCTTGAGTATGATAGTTTCATTCTCTTGAACGTGTCATAGAATAACAGGGATTGTTATTATTTGATTAATTGGTATATGGGTTTGTGTTTGATTGAAGTCTAAATTGGTTATATGAAGTTTAATTTTATTTTAAAGTAAATTAGGGTTTTTCCCTGTTCTTCCCCATTTTGGAATTAGGGTTTCTGAGTAAGAGAATTTAGATCTTTAGTAAGATACATATGTTGCTGGTAGAGATGGGGGGGTTGAATCACTGGTAGAGTTGATGTTGCATTAAATATTTGTATGAACTGAGAAATGGTGTGTGGCTGGTATTGAAGTTTTAGTTATGAATTTTTGGGTTGAACTGTAGGTGATGATGTTTACCTAGATGGTATTAGTTAAGTTAGATAGTAATTCATGAGTTGTTGAGATGACAATATTGAACTTGAACTGAACTCAAGAAGTGAGAATGTATAACAGATGCATGTACGAAGACATGAAGTCAATGAATTGGAAATGAAATTGCATATGTAAAGCATAAATATTCCGTTGGTGTTTATTGTGTTGAAATGATAAAGAGGAATTGATCTCAGTGGCTTGAGCAAGCTAAATCAAGTGTCACTTCAGGTGGAGGTCTTGAAAATATGTTGGTGATGAATGTGATAGTAGAACTATGTAGACTTGCAGTCTATTAAGAAAGATTGGTGATAATTTTTGATGGAATTGATGTGGAGTTTGATGTGTATGGAGGCGGTTCTGTAATTGTTTATGGGTTGGAAGTTGGAGGTGTCTGAGTTAAAGTTTAAATGAATATTGGGATTTGACTTGGAGATTGAATTCAGTGGTGATGCTGAGAGTGATTGGTGATTACAGATGGATATGAATTGACTGCAGTACATGGGTTAGGTAGTGATATAGTATTACATCTATGAAGATTTTGGTTCTGAAGTTATTAAAACTGAGGTTGGTGGGAGTGTTATTGAGATTGCAGGATTTATAATTAATGCAGTAAGGATTGTAACTGTGTTAAGATGAACTGAAGTAGAAACAAGTCATGGTTCAGTTACAACTGTTGAAGTTTGGTTGAGCATGTGATAGAACTAAATAAATGTATTTGCGAGTTATAGTTGAAGTTTAGAATTATGAAGTCCGGATGATTTGATTGTGTTAGTGTTGTAATGGAGGTTTTAGATGTTGTTTAGATTGAATTGAATTGTTAAAGGAGTAGAAGTTGTTTGGAGTTTTAACTTGTTGTGTTGCATCATTTTAGTCTTGGCAGGTTAGGTGTTGCACCTTGTTTGTGCATTAGTATTCTTTGTCCTGAGAAATGGCTCTGGCCTGTGCAAAGGATTTAGCCTTGAGCTTCTCAGCTCAGTTAGAACCTGACTGACCTACATTACCCTGACTCAGATATTTGAATGAGTTGAATCATTTTGACTCACAGAGTTTCCTATCTTGACCCGAGTTGACTCAGTGACTTGACCTTGGCCGATTTTGACAGATGGACTTTTACCTTGGACTGATGTTGACTGTTAGTTTGACCCTAACCGTTAGAGACCGTCAATTAACTATGTTGGACCAATCCTTAGATTAGTGGGTCGTGCCAGTTCAGGCCTAATGGGCTTGGGCTTAGTACAATGTATTCTCAGTTTGATGTTTTGGACACTTTATAGTCTGAATTGACCTTTGGTTCCTTCTACAATGATGTACATGTTTATAAGATATACCTAGTGAACTTTAGAACCAACCTAATTGAAATAGTATACCTTTATTTGTTCTAAAGATAGATATGAAAAGGTGTAGAATCATAAGTGGGCTTAGAACCATTAGATAGTTCACTGAACTTATAACTAGAGTATTGTATATGAGATTGTGTTATGAGCCTTGTACGATCCTTTTGGATAATCTTTAGTATGCTTGTGTGATTAACTAGTTAATCTTTATTAACAACGATCGATCTAAAGAATGAACCAGTGGATTATGGATCTCAAGGTATACAAGGCTTGTCATCAAAAGAGGTGGGAATCAATAACGAACTCTCTTGTATTCATTATTGTTTTACAAATATATATCTTACGAAATGCATGCATATCTTTGTTAATATATGATATGTGTATGCATGTATTATTTGTGTGTAATACAAACTAGATTTCTTTTACATTTTGGGATGGGATTGGATCTTTAGGCCGGTTCCTATGGCAAATGGCTAAACCTTCCATTTGTCATGCCAGCTGGCCTGGAAAACTGGCTGCGCCACTATGGTAGAAAAGATAAGCGGTCGAGTCTCCATCGAACGGTTGGAGCTACACCGCTAGCGGTGTAGTATCAACCATTCGGCTAATTTCAAACCTACAACGGCTCTTTCTCCACCGCTATAAAAATGGCAAATAATCACACAAAATTTTTTACACAAAATTTTTATATCTTATTATCTTTCAAAATGGCAATGTTTGAATCCCAACTAGACTTGGCTACCCAACTTGATTTTTCTGGAGTGATGCTTGAATCCACCCTTAATAAGATATGTGAAGGTTATAAAGAAATAAGTAAAAATCAAAGAAGTCTACAAGTTTTGGATATTAACCAAATCAAACCTCCAACTAAGAGAAGACCAAGAAAAGTTCAAGGTAAGGAAAATTTGAAGGCAAAGAAGAAGATAAACAAAGGAGACTCCGTTCATGAGCGTATTGATTAGAAGTTTGATGAAATGAAGAAGATAAACAAGATGAAGAACATCGTCCCAATTTTTTATTTTTAGAGTCTTTATTGTAAGTTATGTCATTATCTAGATGAATGAAAGAGGCACTAATGTAAATTAAAATTCTAAACTTTTAATGAAATATGCACTAGTTATATATTAACAGAACGGTTTAATAATATCTTAAAATTAAAATTTGATACAAATGATAGATGCATCATATTTGGGAAGCTAATCTAAACTGATCATATTCGGGTAACACCCTCAAGATAAGTTAACAACCATCAATTTGAAAATCTTTTCCCACTCTGTTGCGCCATTCGAGATGACACATTTTCTCCACATCAAATATATTTTGGCCATTTGGTCGGTTTAAATAGCCTTCAGTAAATGTAGCAACAAACAACTTCACCTCTCTGCTGATTACTCGGAAGCGTTCGCAACATCCATTTGCATATCGATTATTGAGGTTCATTGTATCTTCTTGAAATCTATGAAATATACGACTCCATACAATCTCTTGATGTTGATGTTGTCCAGCATTGGCCATATCTTGCATAACAAAAACATAATGCCTGCAAATGGATTCATCATCAGCTGTGTTAAATTTGCGAGCTCGAACTCGAACTGACATGTTGGATTTGTTGAGTGAAAGAATAGAGATTGAAGAAATGGTGTGAGTTGAAATAAAATTTGATATCGTATTTATAGGATGAAGAAATTATGACCGTTAGATGAGATGATACTACCGGTCGAGTATTGACCGCTGGAGGTGGAGACTACACCTACCGGTCGACACTCGACCGCTCGGTAGACACTTGACCTAGCCTGTCTAAGTGGCATATTTTCCACTTTGCCAGCTCCATAGTGGGTGTATAAATGGAAAACTCTTTGGTTTGCCACACCCATAGGAACTAGCCTTAGAAACAACTAATATCTGTGTTTTGGGACTATTTATTTAATTTAAAAATGTGATTCTTTCCATTAACTGGAAAGCGGTTACAATCTGTATTTATTGTTAGCATGAAAGAGGGAAGGTTTCCTTTTGATTGGAGTGTGATGTGGTTGCCCAAAAGTTATTTCTATATTTACGCGCTAAAGGAGTGAAAATTGTTGCCAACAAATAAACTATCTAGGTGTGTACTCGTGTCACTGAAATATTATTTTCCTATTTCTGTATGGGAAACGCATGTCTCATACGTGGATGTTTACTGTTTCTTTTAAATTACTTTTAAAAGCTATTATATTTTGTTCCAGTATTTTAGGAAAAGAATGTTGGGAATGTTGTAGGTGGTTGTTGGTCTTGTTTTATGGAATGCAATAACTTTCCATAGAATTTAGACTTTTAGGCAGATATATACTGTTGCCATCATTTGTTTCTTTGAGTACTTTCTATGTAGAGTGCGCGTACATTGAGGTACTGGTAAGGTACAAATCTTATATGACTATGGGGTCATCAAACCTCAGGGCACTTTAATGATCATTGAAGAATCCGCAAGAGTAACGCCTTACTACTCCGAAGGACTGCGTCGCTTAACTATTATTTCAGTTGTGAATCTGTGCTGCAAGATTAGTTGGTAGAACTTTATATTTCCGTACAACTTATTATCTTAATATACTTTATCTGTTTTCCGTATTTTATCGGTTTTCAGTAAAACCTGCATTGTTTACAAATCATCCTAGTGATTACTTGAAAGTTAGTTATTGTTTCTACAGGGCACCCTTCGGGATGATATGCTCACCTAATTCCCACTTTCAGTTTCAGAGACAGATTCTAGTGTGCACGTGGCGATGATCGTTCAATTCTTGGATGCTTTGAGGAGTTGAATACGTTAGTTGGTTAGATTCCACTATGTTTATTTTGTTTTTATATTCTATTTATAAAGCGACTTACTACTGAATATGTATCACTTGAGAGGAGTTCTTGTATTTATTCCGGAGAAGGTTTAGATTCGGGTTAATCTTTGTTTTGAATTTGTTTCTCAGTGTTTTAAATAGATGATTTAGATCGTTAGTGCCTCATTTTATAGTTAATCTCTTAGATTAGTCAGCTGCTAGCTTAGGGGCGCTACATTTTGTTAACAAAGAAACCGCAAATGCAGAAAAATCCCAGGACCTAGTCCAGATTTGAACACCACACTATATTAAGCCATTACAGACACTGGCCTACTACAAGTTAACTTCGGAATGGAATGTAGTTGATCCCTAACCAATCTCACACTGATTAAGGTACGGTCACATTCCTTACTCCTATGAATCCCAGCAGGACTCTACGCACTTGATTCCCTTAGGTGATCTCACCCACAACTAAGAGTTTCTAATACCCAAAGTCGAAGACTTGATAAACCAATCTGTCTCACACAGAAAAGTATATTGAATAGATAAATCTGTCGTCCACGGAAATACCTATGAGTTTTGTTCCGTATTTTGATAAATCAAGGTGAAACATCGGAATACGAAACTACAGAGATAATAGTTGGATCTGGCTTCACGAATTCCAAATGAAGTCTTCAAGTTGTTAACCTAATATGGTTTTGGAAAAACCTAGGTTAAAGGAGAATCGACTCTAGTTTGCAACTAGGATACATGAAAGTTCCGGGATTAGGTTTTCCAGTTCCTAGAGTTCTCTCTTATATAGTCTTTCAAATCAGTGTTGCTTACAATCAAAGCTAATATAAATTAGTAACAAAGCATTCAATATTCACCATTAGATGAAATCCCGATTTAAGATTCAAGCTGAGTCTGCTTAGAAATTAAGCAATTAATCTCCAATGTTAGATTGTCTTAGCTTGTTACACACAAATGAAATATACTTATATGTATATATGGGTAAACGTACCTAAACGTGTATATTGAGTTGGCTCAATTATAGTTAACCGAAGTTATCCATCTAAACATTTTTGTCTTAGCCTTATTCATCTAATACTTCTAGACCAAATATGATGATCAATCAAACATGAAAGATAATCAAATGAATCTAATTGTGTTTCAAATAGAGTTGTTCAATTGTTCACTATCTCATAGAAATATATATGAACAAATTGAAACAAAATCAAATTGATTTGTAATCGTACAAAGTACATAATCAATTCATGAACATTGAGCAACAGTTTGCAAAGTTAATTTGCATTCCTTAAATCATAAATGTTTTAGTTCATGAGTATGAGAATCATACATAACCGATTTAGAAATTTACCACTGTGTTCACAAACCAGGTACGCGAACAATAGCTCTGTACCTTGGCCTAGTCAAGCCGTTCGCAAACTAGATTCGCGAACAACCGTCCCTGACCCAACTCGGGTAAACCCGTTCGCATACTAGGTACGCAAACATGAGTTCCGGACCCGAATCATAACAAAACAGTTCGCATACTGGGTACGCATATTGTGTTGTATCCAGACATGGGTAATTGTTCAAAACTCTTATTTCAATCATTGAAACACCCTTAGAAGATGACAATAGTAATCTCACACATACCATTAGATTCAAGTAATTTTGAAGTGATCGAATGATCAATACGAAACTTCTCAAGTTAACATCAAATGACTGTCTCACACAAATCATGTAAGATGTTCAAGGTAATTTTCACATGATCAATGATCGTTGTCGTGTGCGTCAAAAATAAATTACTTTCTCACTACTCAAAATATATAATATAGCAAGGGAAAGAAAGGATCGTTCCCACAGAGAGGTCTTGGGTTGTTAATATATTTTGGTTTCCTATAAATAACAAGAGGGATTTTCTGATTTTTATAAAAATAAATTATACTAAAAACAAATAAAGCAAGCAAACACGTAAATCAAGATGTAAAGATATTGGTTCAGGATTTTGTCTTCAATCACCAACATGTTCTTGTCTTAATAACTAGAATTGATACTTAATATCTCATTATCAACATCCCTAGGATACCTTGATCGCAAGAATATCCCGCTAATTTCCTCTTGTCATCAACAACACATTAAAAGATGCGAATATGAATTCTACCAAGGAAACAACCTAACATGTAAAAGCACTAATAAAGTTTAATTCCGAGGAGCAATAAAATTTATGAAATTAGGCTAATCAATGCAATCGAACGTGGAAAACGCACTAATACAATTTAACAAAAGTCATGATTCACATAGATCATAAGAATATATCACTATAAACTATAATCATATTTATACTACTTGCAATCAGGAATTATCACTTTTGGGTATAATGACCCTAATCTAGCAATAGATATGCATGTGAGTTCTACCAATTTGCAACTTGACAAAACAAACATTCAATCATACATGGCGATATTTCTAGAGAACCATAATCGATAATATTGAGACAAAACTAATTTATCAAACAAGAGATCGTTGGTCGGTTGTCAGCCAAGCAAAAATAATTTCATTTTCTTACTTAACTAATATAAATGAAATATGTGATAAGAAAGAGTTCGTATCCACAGAGAGGCTTTTGTTGTTATAAAATTTTCAGATTCTTAAGTAACCAGGGGGGGTGTAGTACCAGAATATCGCCACAACGATATTCTCATGATAAGAACAATGATTTCACGAGAAGGTCAAATATTCCTATAAGTATAAATGACATTATTCACGAGAGTGTCATGGGGATTCTTCAGCAATATTTGGAGAGCGTCACGGGGAAGCATCATAATAGCTGACGATTAAAGAGACATGTTATGAGAGTGTTGTTTCACGAGGATTACAAAAGTTGGCGAAGATTAATATTTCAAATACCACGACGAGATCGCAGAATATATCCGAAAGAAGGGGAAAAATTAGCTGTCACCCACTATGTAATTTCCTATATAAAGGGTTCAAATAAGTCCAGAGAATGATGATGTATTTTTTAGAGTTGAGAAAAATTTTAGGAGAGAGAAACTCCAGAAAAGAAAGTTGTAATTCTGAGTTTGAATATTTTCTGTAAACATTTCTGAGATCTAAATAATAAAAGTGTCGTTTAATTCTTCAATCTTCAACTAGTTTCACTTAGATTTTTATAAGATCTTAATAGGGGTGTAGTGTGGGAAATCCCGCTACTACATTTTGGCGCCGACTAAGGGGACTCAAGATCCAAAATCTCTAATTAAAATTTGAAGATTTGGAAAAATTGAAGAAATGGCTGGAAGAAGGAGAAGAAATACATCAGAACCACCAACAATAGTGAGAACAAGTAAAAGACTTGCAGGTGAAGAAACAAGTGTATTAGGAGAATCTTCAAGGATGAGAACTAGGAGGAATAGAACAAGGAATGAAAGGGAAAATTCAATTTAACAAAACCAATCAACATCGGTACAAAATGGAAGAGTGGATTATGATAGAGTAAGCGTGCATACATGGAGATCCGATTCAATGAGAGAAGAAACAAATCGACAATTAAGAGAAGAAAATGGAGTAGGAAGAAATCAGGAGGTAGAAGAATGGTCGATTCATCAAGATGAAGATGAAACAGCAGAGGAATTAGGGCAAAGAATACAAGAACAAAGAAGGTTAGAGGCGGTGGAACGTGCAAATTTAACAAGACAAAATCATGAGTTGAGAATGGAGAACTTAAGGTTACAAAGAAGAAGATCAAGAAGTACAACTAGATCAAGTTCAAGGTTATTTAGAGAAATACCAAGGCGAAATTCCCTCATAAGAAATGATGGAGAAAATGTACAAGAAGAAACGCAAAATCCAAATAGAGGGCAATGCCAGGGAGAAGAGAGAGTAAATAATTATTATAGCAATCCACATGGGGAAACTTTAAATGGAAGACGAAATATTGAAAATCAAAGAAATGAAGATAATCAAGATGATGAAGAAAATCACGAAGAAGGTAGAAGAATATTACATGGACGCGAGCACGTCAGAAATCAAAGAATTATTGAGAATGAAATAGAGAGACATTATGCTGAACATGCACGTCTAGCTTGCGAGAGAGAAAGACTGAGGGAAGAAATGGAAGAACAGGAGTTTCAAGAGGCAATAAGGCAAAACAATCATGATAATCGAGAAAGAAGACGTACACAAAATCGTGAAAATGGCAATATTCGGGAAGAATATGACAGAATACAGAGAAGGATAGAAAGACAACAAAGAGAATTAGTGAGAAATGAAGAAGTTGATGGAGAAGAAATTAGGAGACAAAATCAACTGCGAATTTTAGATAGAAACGAAGAGGAAAATCGCAGGAGAAGAGAAAGTGCGTTAAAAAGGCCAATAGAACAAAACCCAACTGCAAATGAGCAAATTTTGAGGGAATTAGCAGAAATGAGAGGGATGATAAATAATAGAAGAGAAGGTGGAAGAAGGAAACTTTATGAAGCAATCGAAGAAGCAGCTAGAACTCCCTTCACACAGGAAGTACAACTAAGAGGAATTCCTCCAAAATGCAATTTGCCAGCACTAAACAGTATTTTCGATGGGACTACTTGTGCTATTCAACATGTTAAAGCTTATGTTAGGTGTATGCTGCAGTGGGAGAATCATGATGCTGTATTATGCAAGTACTTTGCATCCAGTTTGACTGGCGAGGCGCTAAAATGGTTTGAGGGATTGCCGAAAAATACTATTACTTCTTTTGATCACTTACAAGCTACATTTTTGGGTGCATACATAAGCAACAACTCTTCACGACCAGGTATCAAAGATGTGTTTGGATTAAAACAGAGAATTGGCGAGAGTCTAAAACATCTAACCATAAGATGGAAGACAATGTGTAGTGAGATGGCGGGAAGAGTAGATGAGAGATATCTTATTTTATCCTTCATTAATGCAATGTTTGCGACCAATTTGCTCTACATACAAATTTTCAGAATCAAAAACACCATCACAATGACTGAACTAAGAGAACTACAAGAAGATTACATTGCTTTGGAAGAAAAATAAAATGAAATGGAGTCATACCCAATTGCAAACACCAGTTCCGTAGTGGCTAATGGAAGTTTGCTTCCCAAAATGATTAATAACGTGGCGAGCACCTCGCAAGTTCAAGCAGAGAAAGTGGCGAATAATGACAAACAAAAGCTAGTGGCTATGGGAAGTCGTGATCAAGAAGAATTTGAAAGAGAGAAGAATTATTACAATCGTGGAGGAAATAGTCAAATCGAAAGGCTTGACCAACCCCAAGAAACTTATGGTGGACAAAAGCAAAATAATTTCAGAAATCAGGGGAGCATGAGAACCATATGGGAGGAGATTAAGATGCCACCCTTGAATGCTAGTGTAGAAAAAATCTGGGAAGCTATCATTTTAATGGAAAATATACCCTCGCCATGGAACATGGGGAAGGAACCACATCCTAACACTCGTAATCAAGAATTCTGTCCTTATCATCATTTTCATGGGCATTCGATAAATAATTGCAGAAATGTAAAAAGAATAATCTTAAGAATGATCGATCAGGGGAAGCTAAATCATTTTCTAAAAGGGCATCAACAATCGCAACAATTGCCACCACCACCAGACGATCGCAGAATGACTAATGTAAAAAGAGCAGAAACTTTTGTTATAGAGGTTGGAACTAAAGCAAATAATTTATTTTGTAATTCTATTGTGCATTCTTTCAGAACCATCGAAGATTTCCATGATAATGTCTTAAGTAGAGTCTTTTCCAGAGATATGGATGGAAAAGAAATAATGAATATAGCGAGAATCTCGCCATTAGAAGAGTGGCAGAAACAAATCCTTTCTTTTACAGCACAAGAGATACCAGAGCCTGGCGAGCTACATGATAACCCATTGGTGGTGAGGTTGGAAATAAAACCAGAACAAACAGAAGAAGAAGAAGAAGAAGAAGAAGAAGAAGAAGAAGAAGGTAAAGAAAACAATAACGAAATGGAAGAGTCTTGGGCCATTGATAGAATCCTAATTGATACTGGCAGTTCCGTAGATATCCTGTTCTACCACACCTACAGAACCATGGGTGGGAAAGATGAAGATTTGATACCATCGACATACATAATCTATGGTTTTAATGGAACTGCCAACAAGCCTAAAGGGGAGATCACAATGAGAATTCCGTTAAGAGGAATGACTTCCAAGATTTTATTCTGTGTTGTCGATATTGAATCACCATATAACGCCTTGATTGGTCGACCTTGGTTACACAGGATATTGGGTGTTGCATCTACCTTTCATCAGTGCATTAAATTCCCTCATCCAAATGGTGTTGGAGTAATTAAAGGAGATTGGGGAGAAAGTAAGAAATGTTATGAGATAGATATCAAGTCTTGTGAAGAAAGAGCAGGGAAGAACAACAATTGGAAATATAGAATTAAGAAACAACAGAGAAGTGACAAATTAATGGTTGATTCAATAGAAAAGCATGAAGAACTAACTAACGAGTCCCTCACAGATATCAAGAAAATAATAAAACGCAGCAAAGGTACATGTATAAAAAGCATAAAAGGAAGAAATGACAAGCAACTTGCGGGAAAACACTAAGTAAAAGAACATATGATAAGGAAGATGAGAAGAATGAAGTGATAGAAAGATGAAATATGACGAGCAGTTCGCTAGAAGTGGAAAGGTAAAGTTTTTTTTTCTGTTTGAGTGAAGAAAATGAAATCAAAAAGTTAAAAAAAAAATAAAAAAAGAAGAAATTATTGAGATTTGAAACTCGCAAGAAATTTTAAGAAACGCGAATATAATTTCGCAGAGATTAAGAGAACGGGACAAACCTTTATGGCGTGCACCTTAGTTCGTGAACACAATTTCGTAAAAGGCAAATGTAAGACCTACAAGCACGTCATAAAGGGGGTATCTCTTTATATGATTCAGGGATAAGGTTATACCGCTACTGGAACCTGAGTCATACAGATGTAGGGGTTAAAGAAAACCTATCCGGGAGAGAGATCTTGGATTTCCAGCTTTATAAGGTTATACCCTGGTTGGACGACTGAGAGTCTCTTCCAAGAAGTGCAGAGTATGATCAAGGCGCCGAGGTACACGGTTTAGCCAAGGATGCCCGGGACGGACGAACCAACCCTGGCCACCTTTGGTAAGTCTTGGCTACAATGCACTTGGCCTGAAGAAAATCCCACCTAGGGTGCAATCTTGTAACTATAAGCCGTATAGGCATAAAGGATAAGAGGCTACGAAAACAACTGGTTGTTGGTAAATCTGGATGGGAGAAGCTAGTCTTGTATGGCCGATGTGCCCTCCTTTAAGGGGCAACCAGGGGGAAGATAAGGGCGGCACCCTCCATTAGGGAGCTGATAAGTGTCTTAAGACGGCAATGTCATGGGGCTCTAAGATCGCAAGATCATTTAGGCCTGTCATATTCTCGCGTAAATTATACAGAGGCAAAAAGCCATAAGAAAAAAGAAGTTAAGATGAGGTCAAGGGGTTTTTACATGCAAATGTGAAGACGTCCTGCGATTTCATCGCAAGAAGGCAATGTCACGAGGCTTTGTTTTCGCGAGAAAACTTAGGCTTGTTATATTATCGCAATACAATAAAGAAATGCAGATAAGACAAGATCAATGGGTCAATACATAAGTGTAAAGATGTCTTGCGATCTTGTCGCGGAAAGAATAATATGGCAAAGTAAGACCTTTAAGTAGGAAGGCACGATAATACCATAAGATCGCAAAAATAATAACACAAGAATATCAAGGTTTGCGATATCATCACAGAAATTATGAAATTCGCCAAAATGTTGGTTTATTAACTTTCTCATATTGTAGATGAATAATAGAGGCAAGTATGGTAATGAATAGAATGGTAAAGATTATTATTCATCACCATATGAGAAATTTATATGGATATTAAGGCACATATAATTAGCAGATGCAAACCATATTGACCAAGTTATATTGCAAAAAAGAGGTTGTTCTTTCATTCATACAGATAAGGGGGCAAAGAAATTTACACATTAAATTGAAGAAAGTTGCAGCAAATTGAAGAAACTCACGATTGATTACATCAAAGAAAGAAGATAGACAGATAAATTGTTTCACTTATCAACATTGTTATCTTTATCAGATTCTTCTTCTTCACCAGATTTATCTTCTTCATTATCTTTGTTGGGTTCTTCATCATCGCCAGAATTTGTTTCTTCGTCATTATTTTCTTCTTCATCTTCGTCAAGATCTTCATCAGTATCAGAGACATCAAGATCTTGAACCATTGGTGGTATTGCATTTGCAAGATCAGGATACAAAGAATGAGGAATAACATGATCATTACAAACCTGCCTAGTAGTATTATTACGAGTAATGAGGAGGGATCTGCTAAAATTTGCAGAAGTAATCCCAAATTGAGCTTTTAATCGCGAGTATTTATTGTTGCGAGCAGTAAGATCGTTCGCAAGTTGATCATTAATATCTTCTAGTTCTCTCATCCTTACACGGCATCTCTGTCTTGAGAATCATGAGAATAAGGCACCGTTAAGATAAAAGTTATAAGAAAGAATAATAAAAAGCAAAAGGTTAATAGAGTAGAGTGGTTAACAACCTTCTTTCTCAGAAATCAAGTCACTAATTAAGGCTGATTGATCAGCATGAAGACTAACATCTATACCTAAATTATTCCTAGCATTATCAAGAACCTGTGCTGCCCAAGAAAACTCATCATCGCTAGTAATAAGAAGGCGAGAACGAACTTGAGTTTCTCTTGCAAGAAGATCTTTATTTTCTCAGAAGAGTTTATCTCTTTCCATTTGAACTTCGAGAAGAATTTTATGGAAATTTGCTAGAGTTTCGCTGCCATTTCTAATTGCTTGATCTTTCTCGTCAATAAGATCACTATTTCTACTTCTTAATCCATTGATCACTTCTTTTGATTCATGATAAAGACGCTTAAATTTATTAGATAATCCTAAAGTGTGTCTGTGTTCAATGGTCAGGAGATTAAACTTAAATTTAAGTTCCTCTATAGAGAGGGATTTAATTTGTTCGTCAGCAAAATTACTTAAGGAGTTATTAAGGCGAGCAAGAAGAGTATTATCATCTACAGGTTCGGGAAAGGTTTGAAGGAACGTAGCCTCAAATCGATTAGACCATAAACATCTGCAAAAATGATTGCTTGGATAAGCTATATAAAAGAAAAATAAAAAAATCTAAAAGAAAGAAAAAGTAAATCATACCATAAAGTTGTTTGTTGGCATTGTTAAGATCCAAAATCTTCTGTTTATCAACTGAAGCTTCAGTTTCCAACAGTTTATTTTTCTCGCGAAGCTCAGCAATTTCAGCCTCTAATTTCTCTTTATCTTGGCGAAGGTTAACAACATTTTTCTTAAATGAAGCACATTTATTATCTAAATCAGCAGCAGCAGCAAAAGAAGCTCTCCCAACCTGCAACAGAGTTTTATAAGTACAAAAAATTTGACGAGAGAAATCTGGCGAATTAAGAAACAATTAAGAAAACATACCAGAATACCAAGTGCATTTAAGAAGCTTGGAGTTAGAGTTCCAGAAATTCCACGAAGAGAATTATTATCAGATAAGATTGGAGAATCGCACACTTTGAAGAGCGCTTGATCTAGCCCATTAAGAGTCTCATCACCATAATCATTCGCAGTTCCACGAGAAGAATCGCCAAAAAGCATGGACAGTTGGGCCATGGAAGAATCAGAGGGAGAAGAATTTTTCACAGAGGGAACTTCTCTAATATCGTCAAATTCTTCGATAAATTCATCATTAGATTTATTAATAGCGATTGAATCCAATTGGGTATGTTGAGAAGAAGAATGCTGAGTTTTATTCTTCTTCAAAGGAGGCTCACTGGGTTCTTTATCACGAGGGGCAGAGCGTCTTCCTTCACTTGAAACAGTAGATTTCCCTTTACGATTAGTTGAAGGTTTCTCCTTAGGTTTTGGCTCTAAAGGTGGTAATTCTTCAATTACCTACAAACACAGATAAAGATAAGAAATAGGGGCAACAATATATTGTTAATTAATAAAGGAATATTTCTTACTTCATCTGTGAAAGATCTAAGAGCTAGAAGAGTGTTGGGTTTCCTATATTTCTGGTAATTAAGATTCATTTTGGCAACCTACAAGATAACGGAAAAGTTAGCGAGAGTGTGAAGGAAAAAATAATAATAGCATAAGAAGATGAGAGAATATACATCGGAAAACCTATCAGGCCAGTTGAAAGTCCATGGTTCATAGTGAGAGAGATTCGCAGGAAGTTGGAGAGAACCGGAAAGGGAAAAATAAACCACTTATCGTCATTAGAATGACGAGGGCCATCATTTGTATTGGTATGAAAATCAATATCTTGCATAAGAGCATTTTCAGCAGCGACCTTCTTTTTATGCAAACGGACACCCCAACAGGTACTATCCCTTACCATGGGGAGTAACTGGTAATTTCGAAAGAAGTTATCTACAGTAAACTTTGCAGGGATAATCGGAATATGTTTATATTTAAGACTTTTATGTTTTTCGGAATATTGGGATCCTTTGCCAGCACCACGAGAGGCATATTCCAGTAATAATCTAATACAATCCCCGCCAAGTTGATACACCGCTCGTGAAAATCTCTTATCAGAAATTATTTGGTAAAAGAGTGGAAGTTCAGGATTGTAGAGAGGAAGTGGAAGACCAGCTTCAAGTTGGCCTAACGAAACTATAATTTTTTCACGAGAAAACTGGAAGTTAGAAAATAATTCAAGAGAAAGAACAGATTTGGGACTTTGATATGGGATTAAAGATAAGTCAAATCCTTGATTTTTTAAGTTTTTCTTGCATCAAATTGAAAGCAATAAGATTTTTAGCACCAGCAGCAACCATTTTGAGAGAATGGAAATAAAAGAAGATTGAAAAAATGGCGAAAGATAGTAGATGCGCGATTTGCGGGAAAGCAGTGAAATTTGCAGAGAAGAAGAAGGAAAAAGAATGAGAAGAAAGAAAAAGAGAAGAATGAGAGAAGGTATTTATAGCAGAAGAAGTTTCTCGAGAAAATAAATATAGTTAATACAATGAAAGGACGTGAATGGTCAAATTACAGCGGTTTAAGATGACGTGTCGAAAAATATATGGATGATAAAATTATATGAAGACAGCTTGTGAAAGGTTTAGAGACGTGTCAGAATAAAGATAGAGGTGAAAAGATAGGAGATTACAGCAATTTATTCTCACGATCTTTTCTTCTTCGCAGAAAAGATATGAGAAGAGGCAAGATGTAGTACCAGAATATCGCCACAACGATATTCTCATGATAAGAACAACGCTTTCACGAGAAGGTCAAATATTCCTATTAGTATAAATGACATTATTCACGAGAGTGTCGTGGGGATTCTTCAGCAACATTTGGCGAGCGTCACGGGGAAGCATCATAATAGCTGACGATTGAAGAGACATGTTATGAGAGTGTTGTTTCACGAGGATTACAAAAGTTGGCGAAGATTAATATTGCAAATACCACGACGATATCGCAGAATATATCCTAAAGAAGGGGAAAACTTAGCTGTCACCCACTATGTAATTTCCTATATAAAGGGTTCAAATAAGTCCAGAGAATGATGATTTATTTTTTAGAGTTGAGAAAATTTTGAGGAGAGAGAAACTCCAGAAAAGAAAGTTGTAATTCTGAGTTTGAATATTTTCTGTAAACATTTCTGAGATCTAAATAATAAAAGTGTCGTTTAATTCTTCAATCTTCAACTAGTTTCACTTAGATTTTTATAGGATCTTAATAGGGTTGTAGTGTGGGAAATCCCGCTACTACAGGGGGGTTTGATTATCAATGCAATAAAAAAAAATTGAAAGCAAAATAATAATAAAAGTAATCAATAAGGAGAAGATAGTGGTCACGGGATAGTTTCATTCACAAACATGTATTTTCATCAATGACTAGAATTGATATTTTAATCTCTCATTTACTACAAGTCCTAGGATACCTTGATCACAAGTATATCCCGCTAATTCCCTGATTTCATCACAACCACATTAAAATATGTATATGTGAATTCTTCCTAGAAATCAACCTAAAGTGTAAAAGCACAATTAAGTTTAACACCCTAAAAGCAATAAGTTCTATGGAATAAGACTAATCAAGGCAATCAAATGTGTAAAAGCACTAATTCGATTTAACCAAGGTTATGATTCATTTGTAACTAGTATGATATATCACTACAAGCACTACCCACAATTATGCTACTTAGAATCAGGGATTAACAACGTTTACGTATTGAAAACCCTAATATAGCTTTACAAATAAATGCAAATCGGATTGATTCCGAACTCAACCAACCAAACAAACAATCAAATCATATAACAATATAAACCATGAATCATAAAAAATAAATTACTGAGACAAAACTAATACATTGAATCAAATCTTATTTGTGAAATCCACTTTATCCCATAACCAATAATATGTTTAGTTACTCATAGTTTTCTTATTCAACATAATCATAATCAATTATAAAAATGAAGAAGATGAAAAATAAACGAAAGCAAACCCTAGTCGCTGCTCTCCTCCAAAACTCCAGTAGCAAAATATGTGATAGAAAGTAGAAACTTTCTCCTTTTTGTGGCCTTTCATCTTTCCAAAATTAGGTCCTCAAAGCCCAAAGTCCTAATGATCCAATAGTAAGATGTCCACCAAGCCCACACAAGAGAAATACCCAAGTAAGAATTCTGCCAAAAATATGTCACCGGAAAACTGGTGTTATGCCGGAAGTTGGCCGGAAACCGTCTAGAAAGGTATCTCAGGTGACCGGCAAAGTCCACCTGATCACCGATCATAGTCAGTCAACTTTGTCAAGCTCAGTGTCACACTGAGTCAAGTATGAGTCAGATCAGCTAACTCATCTGAGTGGCTAAGTTGGTATTGGCCAAGGCCATTGCACTGGCCTAAGCTCTGCTGCTGCACAATCATTGGGCATAACAGCTCCTTGGCCAGCCATCTTGGCTCTTTCATTCTCTCCAATTCACATCAGCTGCTTCGATAATTATTGCAAGACCTAGGAATACATTTAATTTTAGTCACCACCAAGATCAAGGCATCAACACTAGAACTCATTCCCAGTTCAGCTAATCAACAACATTGCGAGCAACTCCTTGCAATAATCAGCAATAAAACTAGACTGTAACTTCATAAACATCTTCTTCAGTTCAACACATACTCCATAACTATCTCAGGCATCCAACCCTGCAGCTATACGTACACCTCACTGAATTCAGTTCAGGCATCATCATTCCTCCGATTGTACTGAACTCCATTTATGAACTACTCAGCGACAATTGAGTCTCAACTCTACCAACTCCACTGAGTCTTCCCTGCTCCAGTTATTCTCCCAACTAAATTTAGCACCATAGTTCACACCATTAATTTCCTATCACAATCAAGACCACCCCCTGAAATTCATATACAACATCACCACAACTTGCAAATCATCCACCAACAAACCAACATCCCTGTAATGTTTTCAGCTGCAACTTATCAAACCAAACCACCTGAAACTCGAGCTCCAAATATCAACAGCGCCACTGCATCATTCTTGCACTGCTTGAGCCATTATCCATTTCAGTCACAGCTGCAATTTTTCATCCATGGTAACACACAATACCCTGCAAACTCCATTCCAGCACTGTTGACTGCAGCTGTATAACCAACTACATTGTCTTCAATCCACTCACATTTCACCTGCCAGCAACTCCACATTCAAAGCAATTACATTCTCATACATTCTATATAACTGCAACACCATACAGAACTCATTGTCATGAGATCATATTCATTTAGTTAACCTCCTTTCCATGTACCAATAACAGCTTCTTATTATCACTTGCTCCTGCATCTGTTACCTGACTTTAACTCAGCTCATGCATTTACCAGCTGCAACGAACAACATCTCAGCCTTGCAATCTCTCATGATTTCACTTGAGTTCAAACACTAACAGCACCACTAGTTCAATCAGTCTCATGACCTGCAATACTGCTCTGCATCATTATCACCACTTCCTTGAAGATTCATCTCAAATCCACTGCACTTTTGTAGCTTCATGACCCTGCAATTGCTTCCACTCCATCGACTGCGAAACCACTATCAGTACCAATATCTCTTTCTGTAGCTTCTCTATCATTCTCCCCTGCACAATATGTCCTAACATTCATATAGTTAATCATCCAATCATTTCTATCTCCAAATTCCCTTATATGAAGCATCTCCACCAGAACCAACACACTTGAGCCATTTACTCATTACACTGCAATTCCATTACCATCAGTACCTCCTTTAGATCCTGCTACCACAATCAACAACCAGTGCAACTACATCTTCTTTTTTCTCCTTTAGCATCACTCAAAAACACCAGAAAACCCCATTTTACCTCAGAACCTCAGACCAGATTCAAAATCATTATAACCAGCTGCATCTCATGTTTACACAACAGCCACTTCTTTGCCTTCTTCCATTGGTTTCTCTCGGCTTCAATCTCTGCATCTCAAATCCCATAAACTTTAATTGCGTTCAGAAATTATAAACCTTGGTAAATCTCCAACTTTGTCTTGTTCTGGTTCCAAAAATTCTTCATCAAACCTAAATTTACAGATCCTTATGTGAACCTAAGAACACCCAATTTAGCTTCAGAAACCCTAGTTTCTTCATCTGCACTTCAAATCTCTCTCTTTCGGTTCTTCACAAACCCATGTCTCAACCGTTTCTAGAAAACCCATATCAACTCTGCCATCAAATCCCTTTTCTCAGATTTAATTCTTCGATCTCTCTCTCGTCTTCTCTATTTAACATCAACAGTTCCAATTTCTTCTGTGAGACTATAACAGATGTAACAACACACTCAAAACCTACACCAATTTCGTCTCTGAATATCACATGGTGCCTCCCTCACAGACAAGGTCGATAAATAATAATAGCTAATGATTTTATTCTCTGAAATTTAGGTATTTTGTAGGAATTTGGATTTATCCACCCTAAATGATAGGATAAGGGCCATCTGTTCAGAAATGGCTTGTTGGTTTCAGGAAAACGACATCTTATTCGCTTCTTTGCTCAACTGTCATTTGCGAGAAATTGGTTGTTCATTCTTCACCTCCTCCTTGTGCACGTCAGCCTGCTCCAAATATAGCTCCCATGTGAATTGTCCTCTTTGCCTTTTACGCTCCAAATAGACGTTTTCTCCTTATTTTGCTCCAAAGGACTCCATTGCACCTAATAACTCAAAATTAAACATAAGAGATGCAATTCCCAAGGATAATAGCAAAGAAAGCATAAATACTCGATATAAAATTAGTTGTTTTACAACACCTATCAATCATTTTATGTGAAATCAACTTAATTATTAACCAATGGTAAAATTCTAGATTATGTTCATGGAGTTCATAATAAGAAGAAAAAGAAAGGTTTTAATGTCTAAACTTCAACAGATATTCTCGGGTTCGCGGACTGCACCTGAGCTTCAACTTCAGCAGATATTCTCGAGTTCGAGAACTTACGCCAGTTCGCGGACTGAGTTGCTGCTCATGTTCTGGTTCCACTTGATCAACAATGTTCGCAAACTTCGGTTCAAGTGTTAAGGACTTATACATATATGTGTTTCCACAACAATGTTTATATCCCACAATGGTTATATAGTCTAAACTCTCATTTTAATCATTGAAACATTCTCAGAGGACGTCATATAGTTGTTATTCACAAACTAGTTTTCGTCAGAGCAATTTCCAAAGTGATTGAAACATAACATGACTTTCGTCACTAGGCAAAGATGAACTTGGTTAAAGCGAAAGCTTTACCAACAACCATTTCGAGAAATAGATAAGCGAGATATACTCATCTCGAAATATCACATGTGCATATTCTTAGTCTATATAGTAAACGACTTTTCTCTCAAGATAGGAGATAAAGTAGATAGACTTTTGAGTGATGGATAAGTTCAAGTCTCCACGTAACTTTTAGTCTATGAAGATCCACTGGTTCCTTGAGTAGTCCTTAGTCTTGTATGATGATCGCCATGGAGTTCTTGAGATCAACTACACTTTCTATCCTAGTCTGAGACCTTAGCTATAATAGACTAGAAATCAAGACTTTATAGTTTTGATCACTAAGATTGAAAAACATGCTTGAGATAGCAACGCATGCGAGTTTGACCGAGCAGTACTCTAACAATCTCCCCCTTTGTCAATTTTAGTGGCAAAGATATTAATACATATGGAATAAAAAAATTAAATAAATAAACTTTGTAGCTCCTATTCCACATGCCTAATCTTCAACAATACTCGAAATCTTCGTCACTTCCAAGTAGTCCAATGATCCCAAAGGTTGTAAGTTTAGTATCATCGTTGTTGAAAATCCGTAGCTATACAATGATAAAAGCATTGGTTCTCAATCATTGTTATACAATGTCATAGTATTATTACACAGCATCAAAGTCCAATTGCATCACAACTTCAACAACAATACTATGGTGATACTTCACTCCCCCTTAGTCAATACTCATCTCACATGGAAACCACTCCCCCTTACATAATGATCCGAAAACCATATGTATTTGTAGTGTGAACTACAATTAATTCTCCCCCTTTTTGTCAATAAAATTGGCAAAGGTACAAGAACGGGATCCTAATGAAAATTCTGTAAGAGACATTTCATGAACAAAGGTAAATGTTATATCATCTTGTTTAGATGTAATCATAAAGCCGAGGCTAAATGCATTCATCAAGGATTTTATAAAGATACAAGATAACCCCTAAAATTTCCACAGCCGGACTCCCCACAAATATTTGGAAATTAAGCGCAAGTTCAAAAGGACTCTCCCCCATAAGATGTCATTCCCTAAGGAACAACAAGAGATACCTTAATTTCAAGAGAAAATAAGGATTTCTTTAGACTCAACAAATTGCATACAAGTATGAATTTGGAATCCAAAATATTCAATCATATTAACCAAAGCGAACCAAAATTAATTTGACTAAATATTCTCAACACAAGTAAACTTATGGAGACTTAATTCATCGATTAGATTATTCACAAGAGAACCCATAAATATTCTAACCGGATTACACAATTAAACTAATCACAAAGTAATCAATTCAATTGTCCACACTCGACATGAGAAAAATATATGGAGTGCTAACTAAATAATCACACAAGATGATTGATTTAGTTCATTTGGGCTCAACATAAGAGATTATGGAACCCCGACTAAGATTATCATAGAAAATGACAACCTTAACCGTACATGTACTCAACATGAGAGAACTCATGGAATACAAACTAAATAACCACACAAGTTGATTAAATTAGTTCTTAATGCTCAATATTTTGCATATTTATGGAACAACCAACCATGCTAATAATAAATCGACTTAGTCGTATCATGCTCAACATAAGATACAAGATAGAACCTTCACGATAATACATAATAATATGGAACAATTAAGCTCTATACCGTGGATCACAAAACAAGGACCTATTCTATTTTTCCATCACAAAGTGACATAATAGAATTTATCCTTGAATCACAAAAGATTTTAACCTATCTTACATCAATAATTGACAATATAGGCTTAACTTTTGTGTTTTGCCAAAAGTCCATTCATTACTTTATCAATATTTGCATACCAATATGTGAACGACTTTCTTTTGACAAAATATGGGATAATCAAGTTCACGGACGTAAACATACAAATCCCATCAAAATATTGCAATATATAAAATCAAAAGGATTAATACTGCAACCATCATCTTCCAAACCAGTTTAGAATTAAAACCAATAAATCTAAAAACAAGAAGATGAAATCATTGGATATAGCTATGTGTAGTCACAATCATTTCTATTCCAAAACACTAGTTATTCTTCTAAATAAAACAGAAAACATAAAAGATTTACTAGATAAAAACATTTCACTTACTTTGTATACTCTTCTCATATTCTCTGTACTCTTCAAACTCATCTTCGATCAGATTAATTCTAGATTCTAGACTATCCATCTTTTCTTCAAGTCTCTTGGAAGAAGTTTCTAGTTCACTTTTTAGGGCACAAACTTGTTCCGGGACTAGATTCATAGTCAAGGAGAGCTTATCAAAATGAGAAACAGAGATGTTTCCATCTAGGGAAGAATCATGAGAATCAAGATTCACATCATTATCTGAAGAATCAAAGCTTATCTTCTTTGATGGAAAGAGAACAGTCCAAACATCACTTTCTTTGCTAGAAAGACTTGAGGAGGACATGATAGAAGAGATAGATGAAATGTTTAACTGAGAAAACTTTATTTTAAAGGAAACTGAGAAGATAAATTTCCAAACTAACCTTTGACCAAAACCCTAACAGAATTTTGATTATCCTCAGAAAAAGACCTTAAAAAATGGAACATAAATGTTTCATCACAACCCTCTCAAAGATTATGATTTATTTGTCTAAGAGGGATAGACAAAGAGATCCTTAATACAGTATTATAAACCGTACATAATCCAATTCTTCTCAGAACTGGGTAACTTCTTTTGAGGTGATGAAGTTATAATCTGTTTCTGTCTTGTTTTTAAGAAAGATGAGTGGACATCATCCTTTCCTCTTTTTAGCATAGATTTGAACACCTTGATTGCTGATTTTCGCAAACTATGCATTCTTTTGGAAATCTCTTTTACAAAGGCAGAGGATTTTGTATGTGATTCCTTTTTCTTTTTCTGCAACCAACGTTTTGTAGAAGAGAGTTTTTTCTGTTTCTGAGTGTCCCAAACTTTCACAGGGTCCTGATAATCACAAGTAGTGTCTGCAAGATTAGGGACGTCCTTGTGATTCTATGTACCATCTCTATTGTCTAAATTTTTTTGCTGACAACGAGAATCATGATTGAAAGTTATCACTTTTATCTTTGACAGTTTATTTTCTAGATTTTCAATCTTTTTAGATACGACCTCCTTATCTAGTTGTAAGGCTTCTGGGGAAGTAAGATTGTTTATCATGGAATGATCAGGACTGTTAGGAGGACATTCATGATTATCAGCAAACAGATTTAGAGAACTTTCATAGATATCATCCTCAGGACAATATTCAAGAGTGACCATCCATGCTTTAGTTAACTCATCCACTTCCTTATTTGGATATTTAGAAGTATCATGAACACTTCTATAGCACTTAAAACATGCATAAATTTTCTGAACCTTTTTATTGATTGACTTCTTTTTCTTTTGAGACTTTCTTTTATTTTTTCTAAGATATTTCTTAAGTTGTTGAATAAACAGTGACAAAACTGAATTAAAGCAATTCTCATCCTTTTTGTTAATCAATTTGGGACGTCGAGACTTACGATTAGAAGCAACAACATGGTTGCTAGATAGACGTCATTTCTCTCTTTGTTCCAGTTCATAATCGAAAATCTTCAACTTTCCAGCTAGGTAATTTCTGAAAAGAGTATCAAGGTTATTTCCCTCGACGATGGCATGCTTCTTAGCATCGTATCTAGAGGGCAATGATCTAATAATTTTCATCACAATGTCTTTTTCAGGAATAGTCTTACCCAATACAAAAGAAGCATTAACAATTTCATACACTTTGTGATTAAACTCATCAAATGTTTTCCCATCTTCCATACGAAGGTTTTCCTAATCGGAATTAAGGTTCTGAGGCCTTACATCCTTTTCACTGGAGTTTCCTTCGAATACGGTTGCTAAGATATCCTAAGCTTCTTGCGACTTAGTTCAATTAGACACATGGTGCTGAAGATTTGGGGTAATGGCATGTATGATCGCATTCAAACCATCGGAGTTTTGCTTTACAGTAAGAACCTCTGCAGGAGTATATTCAGCAATATTCTTTGGAACATTTTATCCTTCTGCATCAACGGGAGGATCATAGCCATTAACAACATATACCCATGATTGAAAATCACGTGCTTGAAGAAACGCTCGCATAGAAATTTTCCACCGTAAGTAGTTAGAGCCATCGAAGACTGGTGGTACGTTTATTGAGATAGCACCTTTGTCCATAGAGTCAAATCGCTACAAACACAGAATTGTAAGGTGTTTAACGTGTTTTCCTGCTCTGATACTAATTGAAATAGCGGGGGTCTAACAGCTTCACCTAATATTTCGATTAGCAATCTGTATGGACAACTCCGAGTTGTTTTCTAGAAAATAAAATAGACTCAATCAATAGAAAATACTCAAGGAGTTATTATCTCAATCTCTCAATTTGATTTCCTCAAGCAAATGTGATTCGCGAGTCTAATCAAAGAGAGATAATTTGGATGGTACCAAAGACCAATAAGTGTCAATCAATTTAAATCAACAACCAATAAGGTCGGATATTCTAATTGATTGATCAACGCACAACATGTATTATTTCAATTATATAACAAAATATAATACGAAAAGGAAATAACACAGACACCAGAATTTTGTTAACGAGGAAACCACAAATGCAGAAAAACCCCGGGACTTAGTCCAGATTAAACATACATTGTATTAAGCCGCTACAGACACTAGCCTACTCCAAATTAACTTCGGTCTGGACTGTAGTTGAACCCCAACCTGGGTTCGCGGACTGAGTTGCTGCTCACGTTCCGGTTCCACTTGATCAACAAAGTTCGCAAACTTCGGTTCAAGTGTTAAGGACTTATATGACTTTCCACAATAATGTTTATATCCCACAATGGTTATATAGTCTAAACTCTCATTTTAATCATTGAAACATTCTCAGAGGACGTCATATAGTTGTTATTCACAAACTAGTTTTCATCAGAGCAATTTCCAAAGTGATTGAAACATAACATGACTTTCGTCACTAGGTAAAGATGAACTTGGCTAAAGCAAAAGCTTTACCAACACCCATTTCGAGAAATAGATAAGCGAGATATACTCAGCTCGAAATATCACATGTGCATATTCTTAGTCTATATAGTAAAACGACTTTTGTCTTAAGATAGGAGATAGAGTAGATAGACTTTTGAGTGATAGATAAGTTCAAGTCTCCACATACCTTTTAGTCGATGAAGATTTACTGGTTCCTTGAGTAGTCCTTAGTCTTGTATGATGATCGCCATGAAGTTCTTGAGATCAACTACTCTTTCTATCCTAGTCCGAAACCTTATCTATAGTAGACTAGAAATCAAGATTGTATAGTTTTGATCACTAAGATTGACAAACATGCTTGAGATAGAAACGCATGCGAGTTTGACCGAGCAGTGCTCTAACAAAACCCTTAGCCCCACATGCCAAGCCAAACCGCACCTAGCCAAGCAAGCCACGCCATGCGCCTATGGCAAACCCTTGGCCCCACATGCCAAGCCCAAACCGCACCTAGCCAAGCTAGCCACGCCATGCGCCCATGGCAAACCCTTGGCCCCACATGCCAAGCCAAACCGCACCTAGCCAATCTAGCCACGCCATGTGCCCATGTCAAACCCTTAGCCCCACATGCCAAGCCCAAACCGCACCTATCTAAGCTAGCCACGCCATGCGCCCATGTCAAACCCTTGGCCCCACATTCCAAGCCCAAACCGCACCTAGCCAAGCTAGCCGCGCCCATAAGCAAACCCTTGGCCCCACATGCCAAACCATGCCAACCTAGCCGCGCCACCATGATGGCCTTCCCTATGCGTCTACCAAAACGAAGGCGTGCAACAATCAACGGTTTCCCTTCAATCCCAGGAGAAAATCCTATCCATCCAAGGTTACCAGACAACGCGTGGTAACCTTTGGCCCGAAAACCTAAGTTTGGCCACGCCAAAGCCATGCCAACGGCATGCCAACCTATTCGTGCCACCATACTGGCCTTCCCTACGCGGCTACCAAAACAAAGGCGTGCAACAATCCACGGTTGTCCTTCAATCCCAGGAACAAATCTCAGCCATCCAAGGTTACCAGAAAACGCATGGTAACCTCTGGCCCGAAAACCTAAGTTTGGCCACGCCAAATCATTCCATGCCAATGGCGTGCCAATCTATATGCGCCACCATGCCATGCCCATGGCATGACATCTTAGCCGCACCACCATGCTGGCATTTTCTATGCGGCCACCAACAAACGAAAACGTGCGATGATCAACGACTACCTTTCCTCTTAAGATGCAAGATCTCGACCGTCGAAGGTCACCAAGCTACCAAGTCTCATAAGCTCGACTTTCCAGGCAACAATGACATGCCACATGTTTTCCACAAAAACATTCGAGACATCAAACACACATCACAAACCGGGGGATCCTTTTTGGGTATTGGTTTGGTGGTTTGCAGCGTGCGGCGTACACTACGCCTGTCATAAGGAAGTGTCATAAGGGTGAGATGGTTAGTAAATACAGGGAGTTAAAAGTGAAACGTTCATTGGACATCAATTCCATACGTTAACGGTTTTATGGAACATCAATTCCATGCATTAACGATTTTATAGAACATCAATTCCATGCATACGGTTACCACCTCCTCCTATTTACATCTGCATTCCTTAATGCTACCAGAGTACGTTTCACTTCGACTTGTATAAATAGGTCTTACCTATTTCCACAGGACAACAAGTTCATTCGGGAATATATAACACTCAGAAAATACTTGCTAGCTTACCATTTGTTAGCCTTCCCACTTTTCTGATACAAGTCGTAGTAACACAACTACTCTTCTAGAATCAACTATTATGGTCTCACCACTTTCCTTGCTTCCCTCCCCAAAACCAACCCATTCTCCTCCACTTTGTGACCTAAGCAAGTCCGGAACGACCATTTCTTGGTTTAGGCTAGATTTGTACAGATTGATCTTTCGAATCTAAAGTACTCCCTTGCAGTATATTATTTAGGGTTTAAATTATTTGTCACCCGTACACCCGAAATTACCGAAATCAGCAGAAACCATTTTCACCTACAAACAGCAGGAAACCCAAATTTACAATCATGTTTAATTAAATACTAAGATAGATTATACGTAAGTGATTTCGTGTGGCGGATTTAAAACTCAAGTTATTCGATAAAGTTATCATTTATTTTTATTTATTTTTTGCTACGAGTGGGAAGATTTATTATTTTTTACCGTACAAGTGTGTTTAAAAAATTAAGTGCCACTAAAAACTGATAATACGAAAATTTAAGTATTTTTATTTTTATTTTTATTATCATTATTATTTTGTTTGAATATTACCGCCATGTATTAATTACCAAAGTGCGTCAGATTTTCCTATTAATTATTTTTTTTCCGTAACAGCTCTGATGGTTCTTTTTGTGGACATGTTTTGGAGTCTATATAAAGGATTCTAGACATGTTGCGTATGGGCGAATACTGCATCTTTTCTCTTTGGCTGTTTATTTTCTGTTGCTATTTTCTTGTACTGTTTCGATCAATTGCACCTTTGACTGTTTATTTCTATTTCAATTTGCTTTGTATTTTTTATTTTTCCTTTATCTTACTCATTGTAGAGTTGATGTTAATTGACACGGAGTTTCGACAAAAAGGTATGGGATTCTATTATTTTATATATGCTTCCTAATGAAATTCATCAACTTTTTCCTTGACATCAATTTGCTTCTGTCAGTATTTTCTGTTCCTATTTTCTTTGTTGCACCTTCGGCTGTTTATTCTCTATTTAGATTTGCTTTGTAGTTTTGATTTTTAATGTTAATTGATACGGAGTTTCGACAAAAAGGTATGGAATTCTATTACATTATATGCTTGCTAATGAAATTCACCAACTTTTTCCTTAACATTAATTTGCTTCTGTGAGTATAACAGCTTTGATTAAACTTTTATGTTTTTTTTGAACTTCAGTTTTTTTTAAGTGATTTAGAGATGTTTGAGAAAAAAAATAAAAATTGACTTACCATTAGAAGGTTGGTTTATCTCATATTCTTACCGTATTTTTTATGTGTATTCTGTTTTGGTATCCATCAGGTAAGGCACTCGATGATTAATATTTTGCCTGAATTACCTCTGTTCCATTACATGTTTGCATGTTTGTGAGACTATTTGTCCTCTTATGTTGTTTATTGTATGAACGATGATGGTGTTACATCTGTACTATCTGTTGGTCTATCTAAATCTTAATTTACAGTTGGTTATACTTTGTAGTGATTCAATTAAGGTTTAAATCTTGCAGGTGATTGATTGGTATTTCTTTTCCGGAATGAATGCAGTACATATTATTTTTTGTTTTTTTATACATACAAGTCATAACTTAAAAGCGGGTGTCTTTCCAATATGTTAATATCTCGGGAAGCCAATTTGAGAAATTCACATTTTCCCCGAGGTTTCATACCTTCCCAAAAAATATTAATCCAGTGAAAACTCTAAGAATGCATATGTTGTCTACCACCACAAAATATATTGCAACTACACATACTCCAATGAATTTATATTCAAACACAGCAATTCCAATGAATTTATATTCAAACACAACAAGAAGGTTATTAGAGCAAGTATGGTACCATGATCCAGAGATGAAAGCGAAAGCGAGAACGCAGTGAACAGTTAATTTTCCAATTCGAAACTAATTTTATTGAGATGCGAAAATTATTACCTTTGATTTTTGGAAGCATTACGCTTAATTTATGGACGAAATGAGTAAGCGATAGCCAAAAAACGAAGAGAAGTTAAAAGAAGATTGTATGAAATTGAAATTTTTTGACTAACCAAATATTACTGCTTTTCTCGGTGCTTAATTAATTTATAGTGTTTGAGTCGGTGCATTTACATTTCAATGAGTTCACTATGTTCACTGATCTTGGTTACTTAATATTAAGATTTCCTTTCACCATTCTATATTGTGCCTCTTAGGCCAAACGTTGCAATAGGAATGGATTCTTGCAAAATGTTGAAATCTAAAATGGCATGTGGCTCTTTAATTATCAGGAAAATGTGAAAAGCTATGTGAGGAATGAGGATGCTATGTCAGCAAAAGTTATTCCCCCTTTATATAAAGAGGTATTGATATGGACAGATGTATTCTGTATCTTTTTAGCAATTACAAAAATGGAAGGAGTTTTAGACACATGAGAAAAAGTATGAACTTAATTGGATATGTAGTATCCTTGGGAAAAAGTGTAGCTTACAATAATCTTGACTGATAACACCAACCAGAATCCAGATGAGTTGCAAAAGAAAAGTTCTCATGTGAGGGTCTTGCCTCCAGTCAAGGAAGAGGAGATTGGGAATACTATACTATAAGTTTATAAGTGAGAATAACAAACACAAAAAATAGAACTTGAGCACCTCACTGGATACAAGCGTCAGTGTATGGGTTATTGTTATTTCTTTATTCCTTTCCCGTTGTTTCATAGCTTTTGTAGTACGTGAATTTGATGGACTCTCACATGGCTTTGCACTCCATTTGGCGCTCTAAAAATGATGGTGGCGGGTTTCTGTTTTTTCCTTTTGAACCCTATTTACAAAGTCATCACCTTTTCCTGCTTAAGTCATATATAATTGTTTGATCTCAAAAAAAGAATTCTTGATTGTTGATTGTAAATGTTGAAGGTGATTTTTATTAGTGTAGACCTAAGAAAAGGTGTCAATGATGATCACTAATATTGCATTGTGTTCATGGTGCATGCGAAGTTTATGGGGAGGTCTAAAATGTAAACATATGTATAGTATATATTGTATCAAATTTCAAATTCACATTGTACAAGAGTATATGTAGGGTATGTACAATTTTTTTAGTGTATCAGAAACTTTTTTATTCTCATCTAAGTTCTCAAGAGCGGGTTTTGTGAATATTTTCAAGATAATGAAAATGTTGTAGTATGATATTGAATTATATGGGAATGGTAATGAATTGGAGGATAAAGTTAAACACCTATATGTAAAAGACAAAGTGGTTTTCTTCCTTCCAAATACAAAGAGGAAAAGACAATCATTGTCTGAAAAAAAGCAAGAACGCATTGTACAGAAAAGGAAAGAGCAACAATAAAAGAAGCTGCAACATTTTCATAGGGTGCTGAAGTGAGGAAACTATTTGTAGAGATGATGTAAAGCTGAATTTGTACTGATCCAACCAAAAACATTGTGGGAACAAAATTAGAAACATTTCTGAGATGGAATAGAGCATCAACATACAAAACTCCATCAACACAGAAATGTTAGGCTTGAAACTGAGAAGTTTAAGAATTTAGAACTCCAATATATCGAAATGTTGAAAAGAAATGTTTTGTCGCTCTATGGAAACCATTTCAGAAAATATGTACCCTTGACATATCGAACATGAAAAATATTAGTACAAACAAAACTCTGTCATGGAAAATTTAAAGTGAGCAAGTATCAGCACCAACATTGAAACGAATAAGTATGACTTAATACATTGGCACATATTCTTTGTAGAAAGGGAAGCTTCTTAGAGATATCAGATGGTACCCCATTTTTCGTTTCTCCTTTCACCAATATCTATTCGTATAAATATAGTTTGTAGTTAATTGTGAATGCCTCTAGATTGCACAATTCATTTAACCATTGTAGCCTATGCAGGGATGTGGGCAACAATTCAGGCATTGACATTGCTTCAAGAATTCAGGAATTGACAATGCCTCTAGATTGCAAGATTCGTTTAACCATTGTAGCCTCTCTAGGTACCATGCTTATCGAATCGATCGAATACAAGGTATTTTTAGTGGTGTTTCGTCAAAAATCAATAGTCACCTAAACGTTATTTCTCACAGGTTTCAATCATTTTTGGTGAAAATTATCCTCGGATTGATCTAGGTTTGAGATACCTGACTTTAAAAGCAGCTCTTTTTCTTAGGTCAGGATCCACGAGAAGAAACTCAGCTAAGACCCAAGGTTAATTGACTTTAAGCTACATCGGACGGTCAAAGAGAAAACATCATCGGGTGAGATTTGACTACCTAAATTCCCTTTATGTAATTTTAACCTAAATACTTTCAATGTCAATTTCCAATATTTTAGCAACATTGAGCCTGCGATATGTGGATGTTGCAATTTTTAAGAGATGACGTGCTTCATACTTTTCATACCTTCTGAACGAAAGCGTTTCAATTGAAAAAAAATTCTTTCAATTTTTCTACTGGTCGAGTAGGGTTTTAGCTTTAGTAATGTACAAAGTATATTATTATATTTTTAATGGTCGTCATCATTTCTGTGTGAAATTTATAGGATTGACGTGTGTATCACAGATTCATATTCCAGTATGGTTTAGGCATTTGAAACATGTGCACTTTGGCAGATAACAATTTTGAATTTTTCTCATACTCTCACAAAATGTTGATTATAACCATTTTGTGCGTACTAAATAACCAAATAATCTAAACAAGAATTATTGTTTCCTGCGTGGTTTAGGTATTTTTAACATGTACTCTTTGATAGCTAACTTAAGATTTTCTTTTGTACTTGCGTGTGATACATGATATAAGCAGTTTTTGGGCATTCAAGAATTAGAAAATTTCTTGGACATGACAGATATGATAAAAATTAGGTTTCCAATTTCTTGCAGTTTGGTAGTCTTGGCCAAAGTATTTTTTAATTGCTTAGAGCAGGAAAAAGATGGATATGGCATTCATGTGTCGAGTATTCTTTTAGCTTTTTACTAATATTTTGAAGATTTACGGGAAAAAATGGGTATATTAAAACGATAGGCTAATCATCTTAGTTTATGGGAAAAACATAATTGGAATGACGGGTTTGCAATTTGTAGTTTAATGGTCTTGATTTCTCAAATGGGAAATTGTTGTAGCTGCGTATTAGTAGGAACTACTTAGAACACCATGCTACCAAAACATTGTATGAGCATTGATAACAACGTATACATGCTTAATGTAATATGTTGGAATTATTGGGTAAATACCAGAGAGATTCAGGTCAAACGGTGTGTCGTAATAAAAGTAAAATTTATTATGGGGGTGGTCCTCTGTCTAGAAAAACCTATCTAGCGGATTATTTAGGAATGAGTATAGATTCTTTTCCTGATCGTTATTTGGGAGTGCAAATTATGCCGGGTGCAGTTAAATATCACCACATTGCTAATGTGATAGAGAATATCAAATCTCAACTGTCTGGTTGGAAGGGAAGACATCTCTCTTTTAATGGAAGAATTGTGATGGTGAAAACTGTCATTGACAATTATTTCATTCATAACATGGCCATCTATCGTTGGCCGAGAAAATTCATCACACAATGTGAACGAGCGATTAAATTTTTTATCTTGTCGGGTGATTCTAATGTGAGCAGGGCTGTGGTTGTAGCGTTCGATAAAATCTGTTGCCCGGTGGAGGAGGGGGGTCTAGGTTTAACTCGTTTGTCTATGTTGAATTCAACTCTTCTCATGAAGCTTTGGTGGAATATAAGAACTTCTAAAAAAAAATGGGCAGGCTTCTTTCGGAATAAATTCTTTGGGAGAAATGGCCATATCAGGAGGTTCGGGGTAAAATCGTCGGTCATCAATGGTATGCGGAAGGTCTACAAGGTGGTGGACTCTAACACTAAGGTTCTGCTTGGTGATGGTAGGTCGACTTCACTATACTATGATGCATGACATGGCAATATTTGTATAGCAGATATCTCAAATGATTTCTCCTTTGATAAATATATTTTAGTGAGTGATATGTTAGTAGACAATCAGTGGATGATCCCTGAAGTACACTTAGACAACTTGCATGTGGCGGTACTGGATGTTCATCTTCTTCCAATTCCAGCTGGAGGAGAAGATACTCGTATTTGGATGCCGGAATACAAAGGTTTATTCACTGTCAGCTCGGCTAAAAACTTGATTAGGCAGAGGTATGGTAGTCTAGAGGGGGCGTCTCTTATCTGGAGAAAAGAGATTCACCCGTCTCTAGATGCTCAGAACTGGAAGTTCTTGAGGAAAGCTTGTGCAATAAATGACCTAATTCATGAGAGATTCAAGATTCAACTAGCAAACAACTTCTCTCTTTGTGGAGTTTCGGAGGAGAATCTGGAACAGGTTCTTTTTCACTGTAGTTTTGCTAACAAGGCTTGGACTTGGATCTCATCTATTTTTAATGTCAATGCTAATGTTAATTTCATGGTTTATTTCAAGGATGCTAAGGGTAGGAGTCGTATGATTCGGGACCTGTGGCTTCTAGCAAATCTGGTCATTCCTTCGGAGCTGTGGGCTGTCAGAAACAAAGTTATTTTTGAGAACATCAAACCGAACTGAAATTTCTTCTTCAGGAGGGTTTTGATCCTTATTCACCAATTTTCTGTTCGCCTAAAAGGTCACATGTATAACTCTACAGAAGATGTGGCGCTGCTTGAGTATTTCCGCGTCAAACATAGGAGTGTCAAGTTTTCTTCTGCGGTGGAATGCTTTTGGTTTCCCCCTGATTGTGATGAACTGCAGCTGTGTTGTGATGGAGCAGCAAGGGGAAATCCTGGAGTGGCTGGTGCTGGTGTTATTGCCAGAGATCCTAACGGAAATGTTATTGGATCTCTTTCAGTTGGGCTGGGTAATACCACAAACTACTTAGCTGAAATATATAGTATCTTGGTGGGCTTGGAGTGGGCTACCAGATGGAGTTTTCAAAAAAATTCTATAAGATCAGACTCAGCTACTGTTGTTGAGGCTTATAGGGACAACAACTTACCTTGGTTTGGAACTCCAAGGTGGATAGCGGTTAAACGGTTATATGCTTAAATTCGTTTTACCCACACTTATATGGAAGCTAATTTCTCGGCAGACGCGATGGCTAAAAAGGGGTGTTTACTTGATAATGAAGTGAGAGTTCATTTTGAGGGAAGACCTCATTTTCTAAAAAATATTGAAAAATCTTTTGTGGCTTATTTTAGATTCAATTAGTGTTGTAAGTTTTAGGGGTCTTTGGCCCTTTGGTTTGTAAACACTAGCTTGTATCTCTTGCTTTTTATAATACAATTTTTGACTTAACAAAAAAAAATTTAACGTAATGACTTTGGGTATTTTTTGAATAAAAATAAGGATCTATGTACCTGCCCACTGAATACACAAGTGTGTAATATGTCTGTTGCTCACTTGGAACACTATAGTTACAGAAAATGAAATTGCTAACACTGCATTTGATGCTACTGCATTGTGCCCTTTTCCACTTATATCCTTCCCAATGATGAGGAATTACGTGTTGCAGGCGGGTTGGAGGAACAGATAATTTTTTATCTGAGCTTCAAAATCCATACCTGGAATTGACGAAGTTATGAGTTTCGCAGAGATGCTCAAGTAAGTTCTCTCATATTTTCTTTCTCATTTTATTCCGTCCAACTATAAGTATTGCAATAATAGTGTATTTAACACTTTAAATAGCATGAAAGTATTAACTCTGCGATTTCAGATCTCAATTTACCAAAATCTATGAACTAATTTTATTGTTTTTCTCCTCTTTTTATGTTCAATTATATTGCTTTCTATCTTGACATGTTATTCAACAATTTTTATATACATGGATTGGATATGTGGTTATTTGATTTTTAATATCAAGAGTGCACAAACACAAATGGAATTGTTGAAAATCCAGGGGAGGATAATATAATACACCTAACTAATAATTTAGTTTGATTTCAAAGTTTGTGGTTATTAGTTGCCCAAACCACACGATATATGTGTTATTTGTCACCGACTGGATATTTGGGTAATAATTCCCTGAGACGTAATCATTTCTAGATCTGGTGTTTATGGCAAAACCACTATTCTTTTTAGATGGACAAATACTCTGTGCAACTTAGGATATTATGTGTATAACATGGACTCCAACATTTTGGTGCTAAAGAAATGTCATTATAATAAACTAGACTCTATTCGGTTCAAATTTTTAAGGAAATATGTTCGTTAAAGTTTTTATTTTTATTAAACTCGAAAATTGATGTCATTTTTTTTCTTCTTATGACTCGGGTTTATTTTCATTCATGGGGTAGTCTTTATCCCAATTGGGACGTGGTTTCCTCGATCATATAAAGGAATAAATTTCGTGAAAAGGTTTTTGCTTTAGCATATCAAATCAAATAACTCCTTCCATGGAATGCTGGAAATACATTCCAATTTGGACAGTTAGTTAATAACTTATAAGAACCGCCTTCTCCTTCATATTAAGGGCGGTTCTTATAAGTTGATAACCAGCTGCCTCTTCAAATACCATGGGAAAGTTTATTTGGAAGAGGTAGAGGATAATGAATGAATAAATTCTCTGGGCTACGGAACATAGATTTAATTGGAGTATAATTAAAGGAGTTAGGATTATAATATTTACCTATATATCAAATGTAGACATTGAGGAAATGTGACTGTCTTAATTTATAGTATGAGATAGATCTTCGCTGACACATTGAAGTTGAATTTTAAATTCAAGGATACAATATTTTCGTTGGCAAGGTAATTTCATATTTCTTCATAATGGTCATATGAGGAATGAAATATGTTAAAATTTTGTATGTATTGCTAATGAACCATGTCATTGCTACAAATGTGTTGCAGGATTAATTAGTAAATTGAAGACCTAGAAAATTTGAGATACATAATACTATTTAAACTAATTAGACGTGAAATTTAAGTTGAAATGTTGACGTCGTACTATATGTAAGATAAATCTTTGCGCAAGGACCACGAACCCAATATTGCAAATACTTGGGAAAATTTGTAAGCATTTAAACTTATGTTTTGGGTACTAATGTCTATGTTATTTTTGGTATTCACCGCAAAAAGAACGAAGTATTTTTACAACATGCTTTCCTTTGCTTGAGTACGTCAATTAGTCGACTTTTATATGATGATTTACTATCAACCTAAAATAATAGCTTAATAGGTTGGTGATGGTGTTGAAGTTCAGCCCTTTTGGAGAGTTACACACTTACCTGGAATCTAACGAAGTGACACACAATTTTGGGAAAGGGTAGACGGGTATCCAAGTCATCTAACTCACAAAGATAAAAGAACTACCCAACACAGCAGAATTACCATACAAATTACTATTAATGCTTGCTAACTTGAGGATGTTTCTGTGCTCACAGCTTGCCTAGATAGCTCTATATAGTGTATGTTAACCACTATAGTATCTTAGATTCTTAATAGCGAGCTAGACCCCACAACTCATCTAACACCAAATGGTTGAGACAGCTTAAATTATAAAAACAAGGAATTGTATATATTTTCTTCTATCATGTATGAATAACTTAATGATCAACCACTTGAGTACCATTTCCAAAATACTAAAGGATTATGTTATTTTTGTTACATTAATTAGTAGAGCATTCTCATTACAAGAAATTTACAATTTACCTTTGGAGATTCAAAAAACAAGTTCGCTTATATGTGCAAAAACATGACAAAAAATTAACCTTATAAAATTTTTCCTTCAAGTGACTATATATAAATCATATACTACTTTTAATTTCTGACACATATTCGTACATAAGTCTTTTCAAACTAAGCAAAAGATGATATGGAGTCAGCAAAGTGGTTATAGAGGGTAGTGCATCAAATGTCATTGATGCAGTGCTTGGAGACTCTAGACATAACTCATGGAGCATTAGATTTGAAATCCTAAAGATAAAAGATGCAACAACTTCTTTTGTTAATATCAAATTTCAAAATATTCCAAAAATTGCTAATTATTAGGCACACGAGTTGTGTCAGTGCAATGCATGGAAATATAAATAATTGGCGGAATGCAAATTCTCCACCCCTATGTATTTCTACAAACCTTAATTTTACTGAGGTAGTTTAATAAAGTTGGAGCTCTATTGAGCTCCTTTCCCCTTAAAAAAACTGATATGGAGGACAAGTGTTCTCATTTTATTTTCTTTTTTTAGCAAGATAAGTGTTGTCATTGACTATCAAAATTTTAGGCTAATTTATGCATCATGTTCTTTTTTTTCAAGATAATATATTTAATTATTTTGAATTAAATATGTTTCTTCTTGATGTTATAGTATCATAATTTCATTTCACTCTATAGGAACATGCGTGTGGTACCACACGAGGTAAATATGGGATCTTAAGTATATTTTACGTGAACCCTAAATCTGTAACGAGTGGAGGAAACTATTAGTCTTTTGGAATGAACCGATCACAACTCCAGAAAAAGTTTGGTCTAATGTTAAAATTTAGTAAAGAAGAAGTTTTAATGAATCAGAGAACAAGGAAACATAAGAATATGTGAAATAATGGGTAGTCCTTTTCAATAATGTAACGTAATATGCATACCAGTTGGACCTCAAGGTTTATCAAAGAGAGCTGAAGAATCAAAATATTTTAAGAATCGTGAAACAATATGTCAAAGTTAACACTTCACAAATTTTACGTTGGGTATTTCTAATAACCAAATGCATATTCGATTTAATGATGTTCCAATGAATATGGGCCACGGGAACCAATCGGAAATCCCCACCAGCCCCGGTGCGTAGCGCGGGTTACATACGAGTAAACTCATAACAATTATAAGACACATAATTTATAAGAAAAATAGCAAAGAAAGCATAATCAATAGATAATAAATCAAGGTGTTTTAGACTATCAATCATCTTTTTACTTAATATTTTCCAACAAATAAATTGTTTCCAACTAAACTCGTCAAGAATATGATGAACATAGCTAAAGAAAAAATGATTCCAACACATATTTAGAGAAATAGATAAGCGAGATAAACTCAGCTAAAATATCAAATGTGTATAATGTAAAAGTCTATATAGCTATACGACTTAGTCTCATTTGAAGATAGAATAGAATAGACTAAGTCGTATAGCTATATAAACTTTTATACTATACACATTTGATATTTCGAGCTGAGTTTAACTCTCTTATATATTTTTCGAAATATGTATTGGAAATCTTTTTGCTTTAGCTACTTTCATCATTATTCTTGATGAGTTTATTTGGAAACAATTTATTTGTTGGAAACTAAATAATGAGTCAAAAGATGATCATCTGAAAATTTCCTTGAAACATCTTACATGATTTGTGTGAGACAGTCATTTGATGTCAACTCAGAATATTTCGTATTGATCATTCGATCACTTGAAAATTACTTATAATCTAATAGTTTGTGTGAGACAGCTATTGTCATCTTATAAGGATGTTTCAATGATTTAAATGGGAGTTTAGAACAATTAACCATTGTCGGTATATAGAAAAGTATGCATACCAGTATGCAAACCATTGTAGTATGATTCAGGTTCGGGAACCAAGTTTGCATACCAGTATGTGAATGGTTTTACCTGAGTTGAGGTCCGGGACGACAACATGCATACCCGTTTGCAAACTGTCGGACAAGACCAAAAATCCGGAACTTAAGTTTGCATACTCGTTTGCAAACTTAGTTGGTTAAGTTCTAAAATTGGTTAAATATGATTTCATATTCATGAACAAATACATTTATATATATCAGGGAATGCAATATTTGCAAACCATGACTAAATGTGCATGAATTGATTCTCTTGAATTAAATCCGATTTTGCTTCAATTGTGTCTTGTATACTTCTATGAGAATATAAACAATTGAACAACTCTATGAGTAACACAATTAGATTCATTTGATTATCATTTGATCTAGAAGTGTTAGATGAATATGGTTAATACAAAAGTGATCATACGGCTAACTTCGGTTAACTATTGTTGAGCCAACTCAATATGCACGTTTAAGTACGGTTACCCATATCTAAATGAAGGTATATTTCATTTGTGTGTAACAAGCTAAGACCATCTAACGGTGGAGAGGTATTGCTTTGGTTTTAAGCAAACCTAGCTTAAATCTTAAATTAGGTTTTCATCTAACGGTGAATATTGATTGCTTTGTTACTAAGATAACTTAGAATGTAAACCCTGATATGAAAGACTATATAAGGGAGAACTCTAGAAACTAGAAAACATAATCCCCATACTTCTGTGTGATACTAGTTACGTATTAGAGTCGATTCTCCTTTAACCTAGGTTTTTCCTAAAACCATTATAGGTTAACGACTTGAATGGGAATGGATTATGACCTGATTAGGGACTATACGGTTCAATTTTTTGAATCAAAATTCAATGGTGTTGAACAACCTATTGATGAGAGTCTTTTTCATTATGAGCATGAGAGTATCTACGAGGAAGAAAGTATTATGATGGATGCTACTCCTTCGGTGGAGGAGATTAAGAAGGCAGATTATGATTTGGGTGTTGATAGTGCTCCAGGGCCGGATGGTTTCTCTGGGTGTTTTTATAGGCATTGTTGAGATATCATTCATCATGATCTCATCAATGCAATTACTTATTGCTGGCAGCATAATATAATTCCTCAAGGTTCGAATTTAAGTCTTTTAATTCTCTTGTCCAAGGTGAGAGGTGCTTACACTCTTCGTAACTTTCGTCATATTGGTCTTAATAATTTTTTCTTTAAATTTTTTACTAAGATTTTGGCTACAAGGCTTGGTGGAGTTCTTGATAAACTTGTTTGTGAAGAGCAAGTTGCGTTCATCAAAGGTAGGAATATTCATGAGAACATTACCGTGGCTTCGGAGATGGTGAATGAGTTAAAAATCAAGCGTAAGGATGGCAATGTGGGTCTAAAACTTGATATTTCTCAAACTTTTGACACTGTTAGTTGGTCCTTTATCTTGGAAGTTTTTAGAAGGTATGGTTTTTCAGAATCATGGTGCTCTTGGATTCTTACTATTCTTAGTTCAGCCCATATCTCAGTTCTTCTCAATGGCAGTCCGTATGGATTCTTCAAAACTAATAGAGGTTTGAGACAGGGTGACCCTTTATCTCCTCTTATTTTTGTGTTGATTGAAGATGTTCTTAGCAGAATTCTCACAAAACTTTTTCTGAACAAAGAGATAACTCATATGTTGTCTAAAAAAGGTATTTCTCCTACCCATCTTTTCTTTGCTGATGACATTATGATCTTTTTCAAGGACAATATGAAGAGCTTGCATAATTTGCTTAATTTATTGGGTAAATATCGAGCTGCTTCAGGACAAACCGTTTTTCGTCAAAAGATCAAGGTGTATTATGGTGGTAACTCTTTAAGCAGGTGTAGGACTATAACAGATTTGTTGGGAATGGTGGTTTCAACTTTTCCTGATTGTTATTTGGGTGTTCAAATTATGCCTGGAGCAGTAAAATATCATCATATTTGTAAGGTGATTGATAAGATTAAGAAGCAGCTTTCGGTTTGGAAGGGGAGGTTACTTTGTTTTCAAGATAGGGTGGTTCTCATAAATTCGGTGATTACTAGTTAATCAATTCATAACATGGCTATTTATAAATGGACTCGTAAGTTTATTAATCAATGTGAGAGAGTTATTCGTAATTTTCTTTGGTCAGGTGATTGTGAAGCGAGCCAAAAATTTGTTGTGGCTTATGACAAAGTTTGATGTTTAGTAAAAGAGGGAGGTTTAGGCATTACAAAGTTGGTTGTTACCAACAAGGCGCTTATTATGAAGTTGTGGTAGAATATTCGGTCTTATAAGAAGAAATGTGCTCGTTTTCTTTTCGCCAAGTATACCACAAGGGAGGGTAGAATCAATAAATATGGAGTGAAATCTTCAATCTTTCCGGGAATTAAAAAAGTTTATAAGGTGGTGGATCAAAATACTAAGGTTTTGCTAGGGGATGGATGCTCTACATCTTTATATTTTGATATTTGGTATGGTTATACTAGCATTGCAGAAATCATAGGTGAAGAGGGGCTGGACTGAACAATAAAGGTTAGTGATTTAATTCTTAATAATGAATGGGTTATTCCAGATTTGCATCTGCATAACTCATAAAGTGCTGGGATTAATTTGGCTGAATTGCCACAACTTTTGGGGGGTGATGATCGTCGAGTTTGGATGCCAGACTTGAAGGGTCTATTCTCGGTTAGTTCAGCAAAGAACCTTATTCGAAAGAAGTATGTTCAAGAAGATAATTATGTTATTTTATGGCGTAATACTATGCATCCAAATCTGGTGGCACGGAATTGGAAGATTGAACATGGGGCTTGTGCGACTCTTGACAAGGTGCAAAGTAGATTCAAAATCAGCCTTGTGAATAAATGCTACTTGTGTAATGCAGAGGAGGAATCGCTGGATCATATATTGTGGCATTGCGACTTTGCAGTTCAGGTTTGGGACTGGATCACTTCCATTTTTAACTTATCTCCTCATTTGAATCTTATTACTTGTTATAAAGCTTCCAAGGGAAAGAGTCGCATAATCAAGTACATTTGGTTAACAACAATTTTGATTCTGAGAGCTGAGTTGTGCCTTACTCGTAACAGAATTGCTTATGATAAGAAAACAGCGCATCTGGAGTTCTATAAGAAGCATGTTTTTTATTTGGTGCATGAGCATTCGGTTCGATTAAAAAGCTACATGCATAACTCTGTGTATGATTTAAACATTCTAAATTTCTTTAGAGTGCGACACAGATTGGTGAAGAATATTCAGCCTTTGGAATGTTTTTGGGTTCCTCCTCCAAGAAACTATTTACTCCTTTGCCATGATGGAGCTTCTAGGGTCAATCCATGGAGTACGGGTGCTGGTGTGGTTGCTAGAGATGCAGATTGTAATATGGTTGGTACTATGAGTATCGGCCTTGGAATAGTTGACAATTATATGGATGAATTTTTTTGGCATTATTGTGGGGCTCGAGTGGGCTGTGAAATGGGGTATGAGGCATATTATTGTTCGATCTGATTCAATAAGTGCAGTCACTGATTATTCTAATTCAAATGTTCCTTGGATGATGAAGCTTCGTTGGGAGATTATTCAAGACTTTTATGACTCAATTTCTTTCGAACATACATATAGAGAAGTGAATTTTGCAGTGAATGGCATGGCTAAAAGGGGTTGTTTATTAAGAAATGGACAAGGTTTGAATTATGTTGGAAGACCTATTTTTCTTTCTTCTATTGAGTCTCCTTATGTGTCTTATTTTAGATTTAAGTAGTTTATGAGTTTTTTGGGGTCTCTTGACCTCTTTTTCTTGTAATCTCTTTTGTACATATTGTTATTTATTAATACAATTTGGATTTACCAAAAAACAAAATAACGACTTGAAGACTTCATTAGGATCTGAAGCCAGACCCCAACTATTTTATCTGTAGTTGCGTGTTCTTATTTTACTTGTTCTATCGTATTGAGAATATATTCTCTAAGATTTGCTCGAGATTTATCTTTGATAGGTAAGATATAAAAAGTAATCACAAAGCTCTTCGTCTCATTCTTTGTGACTCCACAATAACTTCTTCTACTACCATATAGTTAATTTATTGTGAGGTGATTGATATTTCTAGCTTGTTCTTCGGGAATATAAGACCGGATTATCAATTTGTTCATGTTCACCTTGATTTATCAAAAGACGGAACAAAAACTTCATAGGTATTTCTGTGGAAGAAATATTTATCTATCAGAATAAACTTTTGTGTGGGAGACAGATTTGTTTATAAAGTCTTCGACTTTGGGTCGTAGCAACTCTTAGTTGTGGATGAGATCCGCTAAGGGAATCAAGTGCGTAGAGTCCTGCTGGGATTCAGAGGCATAAGGAACGTGACTGTTCCTTAATAGGTGTGAGACTTGGTTAGGGCTCAAATACATTTCAGTCTGACGTTAACTTGTAGCATGCTAGTTTTTGTAGCGGCTTAATATAGTGTGGTGTTCAAATATGGAATAGGTCCCTAGGATTTTCTGCATTTGCGGTTTCCTCGTTAACAAAACTTCTGGTGTCTGTGTTATTTCTTTTCCGCATTATATTTGTTTATATAATTGAAACATCACAAGTTGTGCGTAGTTCAATCAATTGGTAAATCTGACCTTTGGTTGTTGATTGAAATTGATTGACACTTGAACATTGGTCTTTGGTACTGTTCAAGCTATTTCTCATATCAATCAGGCTCACAGATCTCTATCTATTCGATTGTAGATTGTATTGACAAATTGAGATATAACTCTTGGATATATTTTCCTTGATTGAGTATGACTGTCTAGTTGATTCTCTTGGAATTATATTGGATTTATTCCATACATATTGTTGAATAAAATATTGGGTGTGGTTGTTAGACCCCCGATTTTTCACTATCATCATAAATTAATTAAGCATTGACAAAGAAGGAAAGCAAACCTTAATTCCTCCCATTGATTCTGAAGGATGTGTAACAAGAAACCTTAGTTTATTCCAACATAAACCTAATTTCACAACAACAAGAAACTGGAATATAAATCCTTTTGTCACAATACCACCAAGCTGCAAAAACATAAGATAAAACCCCTAAAATCTACCTTCCTACACGAAGATGAACAAAAGACCATTAAACTATAACCTAAGCTGGTGTCAGTTCACCACTTTTAGATTTCATGGTAAAATGTAGAATATAAGTCACGTTTTCTTATGTTCCCACAACATGGGCTGACCAACTACTCATCCTCATTGTAGAAAAAAAATCTCCATACAATCAGTGAACAAAACTTATACAAGAAAATACTAAAACCATAAAACAACTTCCCGCATAGAACTCATTGTAGTCAAAGTGACTAATCCATAAACTTACTTTTTATCATTCCTGCTTTACTTGTTATCATTCCTTCCCACCAAAGTGGCTCATACAATTAATCCAATACTTCCTACAAACAAGAATCAATGTAATTAGTTTCTGGGAGAACTTATACAAGCAAGAGTAAAGAAAATATAACAATGTCCAACCCTACCGAAATAAATATTAGCAACCAAGTTTATCAAGGTCTTTCCAGAACGATAGTTCGATAACTTTAAGAAACAATCCATGAATGTTTTACCTTATCAATATGAGGAGGATCTAAGTAACTAGGACCTCCTATACTCAACATCAGAACATCCATCTTGGTCAAAATGGCATAATTGAAGGTGTTTGTAAGATACATGCAATACGCAAAATACATACTTATCGGTTCTCAAATCTTGCACAATGATAACATCTGAAAACAAAGGCCCCACTTGTTATTCTTTAAATATAAATTTATTGCAAGCCTAAAAGTGATCAATGGGGGAATTTTTTGGTCCACTAGAGACCTATAGAAAAATTTATGCAATAGTTGCTCAAGCCTCAATCTGAAGGCTTCCAAAAATGAATGTAACATCTTAGTATCAAATAAAGGTACCCAATTCACCCTCTGTTTTTCCTTCTCCTTCAATTCATATCTCTTTCTGGCATAAAATCAATTGGACAGCCTGATTCGTGGATCATCAACTGTGTTTCTTAAAGGCTCCAACTTCTCGATTCTCCTGAAAATATAAAAATATACATGACCAACGAAGTGGAAGGAAACAAATACTTAGGGTTGCAATACGAAGATAATATAACCTTTTTGTATCGATTAGGATGACCTTTTCATCAAAAACATTACGCTCCTGGCCACATTCATCAAAAGGCGATAACTTATATTTTCAAATTAGTTTTATCCAGACTTGCCACGGCTAATGTAATATAGGGGACAAAAAAACATCCAGTTTAAGAAAATTTATATAAGAGAGGCCAAACCTTAATAGAGCGACCACGTACTTGATGGAACCGGAAATAATCAAGTGTTAAGCTTAATAGTTGTATTTACTCGTTGGGTAAGTGAAGCAAGGCAGTTTTTTGTTGATTCCCATGCTATTTTATAGCATTTACATGCAAATCATTGGGATGAACATAGCAACCTCTTCTCTTGCTTCCTAAATTGAACCATCAGAAGTTTGTAGCCAAACTTAAGACTTCATGGCCTAAGTTTCATACATTTAAGAAAAAATAGTACCAGTAAGATATAAAATAAAAACACGCAAGACTATAAGAAAACCACAAAAAGGGAATGAAGGGAGAAAGAATCATGTCAAAATACATCAATGTGACAAGCCACACTACTATAAAAGCAAATTAAAAATAAAATCAATTGACGTCACATCATAAAAAAATAATACAAACCAACATACTCCATCATATAGAGAAGGAACACTTACACCTGTAAGATGTCTCCTTCTTCCAGTAGAGTTTCATCACTTGCAGGTGGTGAGAAATGTCTTCTAGTATAATTCAGGTATTTGATCAACACCTTAACCTTTTTCGTGAGCTGAAACATTATTTTGAGTTCGCTAACCCTACAATAACCCCCAATTAGAAGGAAAAAAATCAAAAATCAAATCCCTAAAATCTCACCATTAAAATCGCAACAAACATGCAATGCACAAGACCAGTTGTTATTTTCTTTACCGAGTGCTTGAAGGAGTTAACACTGTAGAGATTGTTGGGTTATTTACTGAACTAAACAATTTGATTTCCATTTCCAAACTCTTTGTGGATGAAAGCATTGTTCCTCCTCGCGATCTCCCAAATCAAAAGAAATTTGTAGCTATAAACCAAAACCAAAACTCAAGTTCAAATCAGAACCAAACCAAATATTAATCAGCTAAAGCATGACCATGAAATCAATTGTTAGTAACCTCATCGAAATCTCCAGTTCTCTTCTGTTGAGAAGATCAAATGTCATTAGACAATCTTCTTCTTGTTTGATTTCATTTCATAATATTTTGAATTCTCGATTACAGATACAGGATAGACGGACATGGATATTTAAACACATAATAACTGTGATAGGTACAACTGGTAGATAATGTACACTATAACTTCCAGGTTACAGTTGCCACACACACACACACACACACACATTACACATGTATCCACACATTATTTCACACAAGTACATCATGGTTTCCTACCCCCCACCCCCCGCAAGTTCAGGGTCTAGAGAAACTAGTGACACTGAGATTGAGCCTGAAAATAGAGAAGCGAGTCATGGACAATGCCTTAGTAAATATGTCAGCTATTTGATCCTATGTAGATAGAAAGCGGACATCCAAAACCTTGGCAGCAACCGATTCACTCACACAATGAAAAGAAATTTCAATATATTTTATTCTTTTATGAAAAACAGGATTTGTTGTCAGGTAAGTAGCTCCCATGTTGTCACACCACAAAACTGGTACTCTTGGAATTGAGAAATGCAATTCATCAAGGAGAGACTGAACCCAGAAAATTACAGTAGTGGCATCAGCCAAAGCATGGTACTATGCAGTTTTCTGCTTCCTAGACAACCAAGAAATTAAGTTGGGACCAAGAAAAATAGCCATACCACCTGTGGATCTCCTATCAGACATGTCACCTTCCCAGTCAGCATCTGCATAAGCTTGCAATTGCAGAACAGAAGCCCTATTAAGCTGTAAACCAAATGAGAGAGTGTCATGCAAATATCTTAAAATTCTTTTGGTAGCTGACCAATGTGAAAAGCGGGGGTCTAACAACGACACCCAATATTTCGTTTAGGAAATATGTATGGACTAACTCCAATATAATTCCAAGAGAATCAACTAGACAGTCATACTCAATAAAGGAAAATATATCCAAGAGTTATATCTCTGTTTCTCAATGTAATCAGCAAATCAAACAGATAGAAATCTGTGAGCCTGATTATTATGAGCAACAACTTGAACGGTACTAAAGACCAATGTTCAAGTTTCAATCAATTTCAATCAACAACCATAGGTTGGATTTACCAATTGATTGAACTACGCACAACCAGTGATATTTCAATTATATAAACAAATATAACGCGGAAAATAAATAACACAGACACCAGAAGTTTTGTTAACGAGGAAACCGCAAATGCAGAAAAACCACGAGACCTAGTTCAGATTTGAACACTACACTGTATTAAGCCGCTACAGACTATAAACCATATGTATATGTAGTGTGAACTACAAAATAATTCTACCCCTTTTTGTCAATATAAATTGGCAAAGGTACGAAAACTAGCGGGATCATAATGAAATTCTCAAGAGATACTTCATGACTAAAAGAGAACATATCAGCTTTGTTTTGATGATTTCACATAGTTGAAACTTAGTGTGTTCATCAAGAAGTTTATAAAGATACAAGATAACTCCTACAATATTCCACAGCCACACTCCCCATAAAGATTTTTCAATTAAGCAAAAGTTCAATTAAGAACTCTCCCCCATAAAATGTCATTCCCGAAAGAACAACAAGAGCGACCTTACTTTTACAAGAAAAGAAGGATTTATTTGGACATTAACAAATCACATGAAACATGAATTTATATCTAGAAAACTCAATTAAATTAACCACAAAGGAACCTTAATGATTAATTTAATTGAAAATGCTCAACATAAGAAAATTTATGGAGCCATACAATACTTTCACATAGAAGTGGATCAGGGAAAGATCAATACTGAGGAATATTCAAAAGTTCATTCTATCTTTTATGAGGATGCGTCAATATGGTTGAAGCACTTGTTAATGATCCTAGCACCTCTACTCAGAGTCATGCTAAGAAACTTTCGTTTGCTGGGATAGTTAAGAAGTATCCAACATCTGTTGATATTTCAAAGTTACCTAACCATACTTTGGTTATTGGAGAGCCTGCTCTTGAGATTCCTAATGATTTCTTCTAAGATGGTTGTTCTTTTATGCGTTGAAAGCAATATCCTTTCCAGATTTGGATGTATGCTCATGATCAAAGATATTTAACTTCCCAACAAGAGTGTTTATGGAAAGAGTATTAAGGTTATTTCCTTCAACGATGGAATGTTTCTTAGAATCATATTTGGGTGGTAACGAACTGAGAATTTTCATCACAATGTCCTTTTCAGGAATAGTCTTACCCAATGCAAAAGATGCATTAACAATTTCATACACTTTTTCAAATGAATCTTCATCAGCCATATGGAGGTTTTCCCAATCAAAATTTAGGTTTTGAAGCCTAGCTTCTTTCTCAAAGGAATTTCCTTCGAAAACAGTTTCTAAGATATCCCAAGCATCTTTAGACTTAGTGCACATAGTCACATGGTGCTAGAGATTTGGGGTAATGGCATGGATGATAGCATTTAATCCATCAAATTTTTTCTTTACAGCAAGAATCTCGGAAGGATCATATGCACCAATATCCTTTAAAACAGTTGCATCGCCTTCTGTAACAACCAGAGGATCATAGCCATTAACTACAGAACCCATGATTGAAAATCATATGCTTGGAGAAAGGCACGCCTAGAAATTTTCCACCATAAGTAATTCGATCCATGGAAGACTGTCGGTACGTTTATAGAGATAACATTTATGCTCATAAAGTAAGATTGCTATAAACACAGACTTATAAGGTTTTAAATGTGTTTGCCTGCTCTGATACCAATTGAAAAGGCGGGGGTCTAACAACCTCACCCAATATTTCGTTTAGGAAATCTATATAGACTAACTCCAATATAATTCCCAGAGAATCAACTAGATAGTCAGACTCAATCAAGGAAAATATATCAAAGAGTCATATATCTGTTTCTCAATGTAATCAGAAAATCAAACAAATAGAAACCCGTGAGCCTGATTATTATGAGAAACAATATTAACAGTACCAAAGACCAATGTTCAAGTGTTAGTCAATCTCAATCAACGACCAGAGGTTCGATTTACCAATTGATTGAACTATGCACAACCTGTGATATTTCAAATATAATGCGGAAAATAAATAACAAATATAATGCGGAAAATAAATAAAAGAGACACTATAAGTTTTGTTAACGACTAAACCGCAAATGTAGAAAACCCCCGGGACCTAGTCTAGATTTGAACACCACACTGTATTAAGCCGCTACAGACTCTAGCCTACTACAACTTAACTTCGGACTGGAATGTAGTTGAGACCTAACCAATCTCACAATAATTAAGGTACAATTGCATTCCTTACGCCTCTGAATCCAAGCAGGACTCTACGCACTTGATTCCCTTAGCTGATCTCACCCATAACTAAGAGTTGCTACGACCCAAAGTCCAAGACTTGATAAACAAATCTATTTCCCACAGAAAAGTCTATTCTGATAGATAAATCTGTCTCCCACAGAATTACCTAAGAAATTTTTGTTCCGACGTTTGATAAATCAAGGTGAACATGAACCAATTGATAATCCGGTTTTTTATTCCCAAAGAACAGCCTATAAAATATCAATCACCTCACAATAACTTAATTATATGGTAGTAGAACAAGTTATTTTGGAATCACAAAGATTGAGATGAAGGGATTTGTGATTACTTTTTATATCTTACCTATCGGAGATAAATCTCGAGCAAATCTTAGAGAAGATAGTACTCAATACGATAAAACAAAGTAATATCAGAACACGCAACTACAGAGAAAATAGTTGGGTCTGGCTTCAGAATCCCAATGAAGTCTTTAAGTCGTTAACCTATAATGGTTTTAGGAAAAACCTAGGTTAATGGATAATCAAATCTAGTCATAACTAGTATCACACAGGAGGTGTGGGGATTAAGTTTCCCAGTTTCTAGATTTCTCCCTTTTATAGCCTTCAAATCAGGATTTGATAACTTTAGAACAAAGCAATATATTCACCGTTGGATGAAACCTGATTTAAGATTCAAGCTAATATCTTTCCACCATTAGATGGTCTTTAGCTTATTACACACAAATGAAATATACTTTCATTTAGATACGGGCAACCGTACCTAAACATGTATATTGAGTTGCCTCAGTAACAATTAACCGAAGTTAGCCATATGAAATTTTTGTATTAACCATGTTCATATTAACACTTCTAGATCAATTGATAATCAAATGAATCTAATTGTGTTACTCATAGAGTTGTTCAATTGTTTATATTCTCATAAAAGTATACAAGACATAATTGAAGTAAAATCAGATTGATTCAAAAGAATCCGTTCATGAACATTTTAACCATGGTTTGCAAGGATTGCATTCCTTTATATATAAATGTATTTGTTCATGAGTATAAAATCATAATTAACCGATTTAGAACTTGAACCACTTAAGTTTGCAAACGGGTACGCAAACTTAAGTTCCGGACATTGGTCACAAGCCGACAGTTTGCAAACGGGTACACAAACGTTAGCTCCGGACCGAACTCATTTGAAATCATTTGTGAACAGGTACGCAAACTTGGTTCCCGGACTTCAATAATTAAATCAGTTTGCGAACGGGTATGCAGACTTAAGTATCCTGACTTAAACAATTGAATAAGTTTGCGAAGGGGTATGCAAACTTCCGATCCTGAATTCCGTCAAAACAGTTCGTACACTAAGTACACAAACCATAATGTATCCCGATATGGGTTTTAGATCTTAACTCCCATTTCAATCATTGAAACGTTCTTAGAAGATGACAATAGCTATCTCACACAAACTATTAGCTTATAAGCAATTTTCAAGTGATCGAATGATCAATACAAAACATTTCGAGTCTACATCAAATAACTGTCTCACACAAATCATGTAAGATGTTACCAGGTGATTTTCACATGATCATCTTTTGACTTTCATCAAGAATAATGATGAACATAGTTAAAGCAAAAAGCTTTCCAACACATATTTTGAGAAATATATATGTGAGTTAAACTCATCTCGAAATATCAAATGTGTATAATGTAAAGTCTATATAGCTATACGACTTTTGTCTTAATAGGAGATAGAATAGAATAGACTTCTGAGTGATAGATGAGTTCAAGCCTCCACATACCTTTTTTTTATGAAGTTCCACAAGCTCCCCTTAGTAGTTCTTCGTCTTCAATCAATGAACATCGTGAATTCTAAAGCTCAACTACACATTTTATCCTAATCTGAGACATAGCTATAAGTAAACTAGAAATCAAGACTTACAGTTTTGACAACTAAAATTGACAAACAAGCTTGAGATAGCAACGCTTGCGAGTTCGACCGAGCAGTGCTCTGACACAATATGAATTAGATGGATGTTGCATGTGTTGACAAGCTTTGTTAACTACAAATGCAAAGTCAGGTCTAGTGACTGTAGTATATTGAAGAGCACCAACTGTGCTTCTATATAAAACTGGATCTTCAAAAGGTGTGGAATCAACATTAGAAGCAGAGGATAAGATAAGAGTTGATGTTAGTTTAGCAGCATTTATTTTGGTCTTAATAAGAAAATTAGCAATATACTGCTCTTGAGATAATAAAATACCTGCAGAGTTTCTAGTAGCTTGAATATCCAAGAAAAAGTGAAGTGAACCCAAGTCTTTAATATAAAATTATTTGCTCAGATCAGCAATGAGAGCATCAATGCCCTTAAAAGAACTGCAGTTACCAAAATATCATCTACATAAATGAGATTGTAAAGAGCAGAATGATTAGTCACTCTGTAAAAGAGAAAGGTGTCATTTATGGATGGCAGAAAGCCATGAGAACATAAGAATTTACTCAATCACTCAAACCAATCCATGGGTGCTTGTTTTAAACCATATAAATATTTTTGAAGCTTACACACATGATTTGGAAGAAGTTTATCTGCACATCCAGGTGGTTGAACCATAAATACTTCCTCAGATAAATGTCCATGTAAAAAGGAATTTTTCACATCTAATTGTCTTATCTGCCAGTTCTTGTAAAGAGAAATAGAAATCATTATCCTTACAGTTGTAGGCTTGACCATATGACTGAAAGTGTCTTGATAATCAATACCTTCTACCTGATTGTATCCTTTAGCCACCAACCTGGATTTATATATCTCTATAGAACCATCGGCTCTTCTTTTTTATCTTAAATCCATTTACATCCAATAACATTTTGACCATCAGTAGCAAGGACCAACCTCCATGTGCCATTTTGTAGTAAAGAAGTAGTTTTTTCATCCATTGCAGCTCTCCATCTTGGATACTTACAAGCATCAGTATAAAAAGTAGGTACTGTAATGTCCTCACACACAGATTGAACTTCAGAAGCAAAAAATATAGGTTTGGGTTTAGAAATACCCATTTTACCCCTGGTTTGCATTAAATGAGCATTAGTAACATATGGAGAGACAATAGCAGATGGTGTGGAAGAAACTCGTAGTAGATGAGAATTACTTGAAGCAGGTGCAGTTGTGGAGGATGATACATTAACATCATTAGAAATAAGCATGGGTGCGGATGAATAAGTACTGGCAGGTAATATGGAGGGTGTGATAGATATGGTTGGTGAAGTACCAGAAGAATGAAACAGTGTGGCATATGGAAAGGTGTTGTCAAAAAATTTAACATCCCTAGAAATGATTATTTTATTAGTACTTGGATTAAAACACCTATATCCTTTGTGCATAAGAATGTAACCAAGGAAGATGCACTGAACAAATCTTGGTTCTAATTTGTGGATATTGAATTTTCTTAAGCATGGATAACAGGCATAATCAAATGTGTATAAGAACAGGTAATCAGGTTTAAGATTTAATAAGCATTCCAGAGGTGACAGTTGATCCAAATTTGGTGTAGGTAATATTTTAATTAAGAAGTTGGCAGTTTCAAAAGCATAAGACCAATAAAATATGGGAAAAGAGGCATGATGTAACAAGGCTAGACCAGTTTCTAAAATGTGTCTATGTTTCTTTCTGTTGTGCAATTTTGAGCATGAGCATGAGGGCAGGAAACTCTATGTCATATGCCACAAGAATCCAGATAAGTAGAAACATTTTTGTACTCACATCCCCAATCAGATTGAATAAACTTGATTCTTTTATTAAGTTGATTCTCAACAAGATGTTTGAACTTAACAAAAGTTTTAAGAACTTCAGATTTATAAGCTAGGGGATACAACCATGTGAACCTATTAAATGAATCAATGAAGGAGGCATAATATTTGTAGCTATTAATGTAACACAGTTGTGACACCCATATATCTGAATGAACTACATCTAAAGGACCATAGACATTATTAGAGCTTGTACTAGTTGGATAAGGCATAACATGACTCTTGGCTGTCTGATATGAAGAGAAAATTGTATAAGTCAAATGAGTATCAATACCCTCATTCACAGAAGAGAGAATACGCTTGAGTGTTTGATAAGCTGGATGTCCAAGTTTATTATTCCATTGTGCTGATGAAGAGATTTCAGAGGATAAAAGCTTGTTTAAGTTGGGTGGTGGTGAACTCCATCTGATACAAACTATCTCTAATAGGACCATGAAGAAAAACTTAGTGGGTAACCATATCCTTTATAAGAAATTTGTTAGAGTAAAATTCAAAATAACAATTATTCTCCTTAGTAAATTGAAGAAATGAAATGAAATTCTTGGTAATAGATGGGACATGAAGTACATTTGAGATAGTAAACTTAACAATGTCATTATAAAATGTAGAAGAACCAGTATGAGTAATGTACAAACCCGAGCCATTTCCAACTCTGACTTGATCAGTGCCTTGGTATTCAGCGTGTAAGTTGAGATTTGATAAGTTAGAAGTAATGTGATGTGTAGCTCCTGAATCAAGTATCCAACCAGAAGAACAAGGTGCATAATCCTTATTGCAAATAACAAATGCTTCAGGCTCAGGGCACCAGTAGTCTTCATAATCACCACCATAAGAATCATTGGAGGTATAATAAGCTTGCATCATTGAATAATTACTAGGTGCATATCTGTATCTGCATTCTGGAGCTAAGTGACTAGGTTTCTTACAAAGTTGACATTCAACATAATAGTTCTATCTTGGAGGATACAAATTATTTGAATTTCCTTGTCGACCAAATCTTGCACCATTTCTACCACCTCAAAACCTCCTCTGAATCTACCACCATTTATATTGCCTCTAAAACCAGAATTACTAGATCTTCCAAAATTTCCAGGAGTTGGAGAAGTTACGCAAGACTGATTTCCAGAATATAATGGACTAGAATAATGTGGTAATCATTGTGTAGATACACATTATGTGGATAAACATTTTAACCAGCATATTGTTGATCAAACTGATTTGAACCTGAAGATAACTTCTGTTGCTGAGTAACATTAGCAGAAGCAGCATTAAGATCTAGTTTGGATTCAACATTAACTCTAGCTTCTTCAGATAAGAGTAAACCTAAGAGTTCAGATGAAATAATAAGATTCCCATTCTTTAGCTGTTGAGTACAAATCGAGGTTTTGAAGGCATTGCACTCAGAAGGTAAACCTTGTAGGATATGAATTACTAAATCTTCATCAGACACAGCTCTATCAATTTGAGTTAATTGATGTGAAATTGAACTGCATTATTGAAATAACTAGCATTGAATCTGAGATTTTATTTAATCCAATCAGATCAGTTTCAAGTTGTAAAAGACGAGATTCAGTATTAGAGTTATAGTTTTGCACTAATTGATTCCAGATCTCATTAGAAAATGTGCAATATATAACCTGAGCACGAATTTCTTCTGTGCAAGAAGAAAATAACTAAGATAAAAGAGAAGAGTCTTGATTTACCCAATAAGTGTATGTTAGATTTGGAACAAATTCATTATTAGGATCATAATCAACAAACGCGGGATCATTGATAATAGCAGCACCAAAAGTGGATGTTCGGCGAAGATTCTTCACAGGACAGTGAAAAGAACCATCAACAAGTCGAAATAGATCACAACTACGCAGTAATGGAGCGATTTGTGATTTCCATAGAGGATTATTGGTTGCAGACAATTTTGATGGTGGTTTAAATGTTAATGAAATGTGTTTATTTAAATTCGTCATTTGAAATTAGGTTGATGAGAAATCTGATAATGAGATTTGAAATTAGTTAGGGTTTTGAAAGGTGTCTGATATCATGTTGAGAAGATCAAATGTCGTTAGACAATCTTCTTCTTGTTTGATTTCATTTCATAATATTTTGAATTCTCGATTACAGACACATGACAGACAAACATGGATATTTAAACATACAATAACTGTGATAGGTACAGTCACTAGATAACATACACTACAACTGTTAGGTACCAGTTACCAGACACACACACGCTACACATGTATCCACACACACATTTCACACAAGTACATTATGGTTTCCTAACATCTCCTGACCCTCTTTTAAAAAACCTCATTATGAATCCAATATGAAACATAAATGAGTATAAATCCAAATTAAAAAACTTAGGGTTTATCTTTCATGAAAAAACCCAAAATTAAAACAAAATCAAACGATTTAAAAAATCAGAAAGAAATAGAAGTAATCATAAACCGAACCATTAAATTACCTAATTGCTCAATTCGATACGAGATCTGATAAAGAGAGACAAAAAATTAATAATGAGTGTCAACTGATCCATATTTGCTGGCAAAATTTTTAGAGATGAGGTTACAGATTTGAGAATGGGTGAGGGAGAAAAGAGATAGGTAAGAGGAGTGAACGAGGAGGAGGATGAGGCGACTATGACTGATTTTATGTTTGATTTATGCATCTAACAAGTGAAAATGGCGACATTTAGGGGTTTTCCTTTTGTTAGTTTGAGACTTGAGAGCACCAGAGAGAGAGAAATACGAGGAGGAAAAATGAAGTGGGGGATAACTTAGAAAGGCTTTATCTAAAAATTTGGGCAGTGACAGAGCTAGAGTCACACGGATAGAGGAAACATTTGGAAGACAGAGATTTGATAAGAGAACTTCGTACAGATCAAGGCAGAGCATAAGAAACACCTTTTTTTATCGGTAAAGAATTTAATGCTGGCGAATTCCAAAACCGGGTCACTGGTATGATCATCAAAAAATGCAGTTTAGACATTAGAATACTCTGGATCCTAGTTAGCAATTCGGGGTACAAGGAAATGTTTGGGACGGCATACGTACGGGAATTATATAGATTCGAATAAGTCGGATTCAAACAAAAATTCGGTCAACGGTTCGTTGTTCGGATAGTAGTTCGGAACGGATACGTACGTGTATAATCCGTTTTAGAAATGTGAGTTCAGGTATTGAAAATTTGGCTTACATACATAGTAAATTGATAAGTATTATAACCTCACAAGACTAATTTATATATATATATGAATTTATAAGGTGAAAAAAGAATAATTTAGCATGACTATGTAACAAGTAAATAATTAAAAAACATAAACTTATTGTATAACAAGTATATCGACTGTTAAACAATGATTAAGTGATAAATTCTAAATTAATATTGTATTAAGTATTAAGTATAATATATACTCAAATAATAACAAAAACCAACGTATAGAACAGTGGTTCTGCCTTAGACATAAGAGTGATAAGTCGCATCTTTGAATACGTACTGTTCGGTAACTCTATATTATTCGCGTACTCGGTTCGGTATTTCAGTAATTCAGCCGATTGATTCGGATTCGGTAAGTTCGTTCGGATTTGCAAATTATTCGCAAAAATTTTGACGAATTACTAACTAGGTTCTGGATCCATATGGCATGTGTAACGAGAAGTTACAGATACACATGACAAATGTAACGAGAAGTTACACTTGTATATAGCATGTGTACCCTAAAGTAACACATCTATATGGCATGAAACAGTTACATATAGGCATACGGCATGTGTAATTAAAAGTTACACATGCATATGGCACGTGTATTTAGAAGTTACACATCCATAATAGATGTGTATCCAGAAGTTACACATGCACATAGATGTGTATCTTAACGGTTACACGTCAAAAAGGAAACATATACTCAGTGGTTATTGAAACAATAGTTTTATTTACAATAATTTGTTTGTTTATCAATTGTTATTAAACACAATAAACCAGCTAAAACATGAAATATGTAAAAAAAAATCCGAGAAATGTTCCCTTCACTTTTTGTCATTATCGATTCCAAAATGCTTGCATATCTGCAAACAAAATAAGCATCCATGAGATCAGTGTAACTAAAAGAACAATACAAACATCAATGCATAAATCAACTTTGATGAGATTAAAAGAAGTGGGAATGTATAACCCTCCATTTTTGTTGACTTTGCACAAATACCCCCGAGGGATAAAAAATAAATTTTTTGGAGTCAACTTGAGAAAGTTGCTTCCACTTTTTGGAAGCAACTTGTATAAAGTTGCGTTCACTTCTGGAAGCAACTTGTGCTAGTTGCGTCCACTTATGAAATCAACTTGTGCTAGTTTCTTCAACTTTTCAGAAGGTAAGGGTATTTTTAAAAATTGAATAAGGCTTTGCAATTCAAAAAGGGCTTGCGACGCAGCTTGTTGCTCGCTTGCCTGCTATCTAAGAATATTATGTTTAAAATGTTTTACAATTATTAGAGTTTAGTTTTTAATAAGGGTATAATTTAAGAGGCGAATTTTGAGAGGTATTTAAATAATCACATCAATGCATAAATCAGTTTCACATGCATCTAAAAATAATTTAATTAGAAGTTACACATGCATCTGAGTAGTGTAACTAGAAATTACACATGCATCTGACTAATGTAACTTAGAGTTACACATGCATCTTCAGTTTCACATGCATCTAAAAAAAGCGAAATTAGAAGTTACACGTGCATCTGTGTAGTGTAACTATAAAGTACACATGCACCTGACTTGTGTAACTTTAGGAGTTACAAGATAAGTACCTTTTCCACACTTGGTGATATGCGTTCAATGACTGAAGAACCAAAAGGTATCTATATCCACTGAACACGACACCTCCACTTATATCTTTTGGATACAATGATAAGCTAGTTAGTGTCAAAGCACCTGCCAACCAATGTTAGCTAGTAAAAACCACATTTTAGGAAGAAAGTAAAAGAAAGATAATAATTTCACAAATAAGCATGCAAGCATGTTCTATTAACATTAGTGTAGCATGTTAATTGTAACAATTTTATAAAAAAAAATACATCTCAGCTCAGGACGTCACACTTTGAACTTAACATTAGCAAGTTACACATGCTAATCAAAAAGAAAAAACACATCCTCAGACCTAAAAAATCTCGAATCAAGTATACAAGATATATGGTTGTGTAGACGCAAGTTATACATGCTAATTGGATGTGTAGAATAAAGTTACACATGCTAATTGAAAGAAAAATAGACTTAGAACTGGAAGAAGTTATATTTATGTGTAACTGCGAGTTACACATGCTAATTGGATGTTCATAAGAAAGTTACACATGCTTAGTGGATATGTAGATGCAAGTTACACATGCTAATTGAAAGAAAAAACAGACTCAAAACTGGAAGAAGCTATAATTATGTAACTGCGAGTTACACATGCTAATTGGATGTGTAGGAGCAAGTTATACATCCTTATTGGATATGTAGACGTAAGTTACACATGTTAATTGAAAGAAAAAACAGACTCAAGAATGAAAGAAGTTATATTTATGTGTAACTGCGACTTACACATGCTAATTGGATATGTTGACGCAAGTTACACATGCTAATTGAAATAAAAAACAGACTCAAAACTGGAAGAAGATATATTTATGTGTAACTGTGAGTTACACATGCTAGTTGGATGTGTAGAATCAAGTTACTCATGCAAATTGGGTGTGTAGACGAAAGTTACACATGTTGTATATTATCACATAACAAAGTAAACAAACAAACAACATCACTATTGTAGGATCAGAATATCGCAACAACAACACACTTGCAAAATCTTCATCAACAACATTGCGAAGATGTCGCAATGTGATTTCAGAAATAACATAACAGATGACGACAGCGTAAACATGTGAAAAGTGTGATGATCTAGCGAAATTTAGGATGATTGCGAAATTAACATTTGTAAGCTTGCGAAATACCACAAATCAGATCCGAAAATAAAGGTCAACTTAGCTGTCATCCACTATGTAATACCCTATATAAAGAGATGAATAGGTTAAAGAAAAGGAGAGATAATTTTTGGAGTGTTGGGAAAGTTTTGAGGAGAGATAAAGTCCAAAACAATGTTGTATTTTTGATTTCACTTCCTTCTTGTAAATTTTCTAAATTTAATTAATAAAAAGTGTCGTTATTAACCTTAAGAAATGAGTTGATTGTTATGAATTCTTATGAGGGATGTATTGTAGGATTTCCTGCAACTACATAATGGCGCTAGAAATAGGGACTGGTTGAAGGAATTCTGATTGAATTGTGATTTGAAGGAATTTGGAGTAATTGATGAAGAATTTCATATAATTTTCAACAATTCATTAAGATTGAAAAGATGGCTAGAAGAAGAAATGCTTCAAAGACAACCAACAACTGTTAGAATGAGTAAGAGGCTTGCTGGAGAAGGGAGAAATGAAATTGGGGAATCATCTAGAATGAATGCAAGAAACAATGAAGAAAATCAGGTTCAACAACCAACTCAGCATATGCAAATACAAAATAGAACTGTGGATTATGATAGAGTGAGTGTACACACTTGAGGTTTAGCAAAAGAAGTGGAAAAAGAGCAACAATTAAGAAATGGTAGACAAGAAGAGAGAGACCATGAAGCAGTTGGAGGAATAATTCATGGAGATGAAAGAATTGAAGCATTAGAGGCATTGAGACAAAGGATACATGAAGAGAGGAGATTAGAAGCAGAAGAACGCGCAAATTTGACAAGGCAAAACCATGAGATGAGAATGGAAAACATGAGATTATAGAATAGGATGTCAAGAAGTACTACAAGATCAAGTTCAACATCAATTAGAAATGAAGTAAGACGAAATTCGCCTATGACAAATATTGGAGAAGGAAATCGAGAAGAAATACAAAATCTAAATGAAGAACGTCGCGAAAGAAGAGAAATAATTGTAGATTGTTACATCCCACAAGGCGAAATTCTCCAAAATGGACAAAGAAACAGGAATCAGGAGAATGGGCGACGTCAGGAACGAAATAATCAAGATGGCGAAGAAAATCAGGAAGAAGGATGGAGGATATTACATGATGCTGAATTTAAGGAATTAGAAATTCAAAAGAATACAAAATTAAGTGCAACCTGAGCAGAAATGTTCTGAACATTGCAAAAGATGCTGATGGGAGAGAAATAATGAACATTGCGAAAGTCTCGCCGTTAAAAGACTGGCAAAAGCAGACTATTTCCTTCACCGCAGAAGAAGTACCTGAAGGTGGAGAAATGCATGAAAACCAATTGGTGGTGAGATTAGAGATTAATCCAAAACCAAGTAATGATGAAGATGATGAAGCTGAGGACTCATGGGCAATCAACAGAGTTTTAATTGATGCTGGAAGTTCCGTGGATATCCTGTTCTATCATGCTTATAAAACTATGGGTGGAAAAGATGAAGATTTGATACCTTCAACTTACAAAATCTATGGTTTTAACGGAACTGCTAATAAACCTAAAGGTGAATTCACTATGTGAATTCCATTGAAAGGAATATCTTCTGAAATTATGTTCTGTGTAGTCGACGTGGAGTCACCATACAACGCCTTAACTGGAAGAACTTGGTTACATGGGATTCTAGGCGTAGCATCGACATTTCATCAGTGCATCAAGTTCCCTCATCCGAGTGGATTTGGCATTATAAAAGGAAATTGGATTGAAGGAAAGAAGTGTTATTAAATTGATGTTGAGTCATGCAAAGAACAAACTACAGAGAAAGAGAATTGGAAACGTAACATCAAAGGAAAGCAGAGAAGTGAGAGATTGATGGTTGATGCAGTAGAGAAGAGAAAAGAATAAATGTTGCGAAAATGTTTGCTGAAAATAGGAAGTGGCGAAATATTCGCAGAAAGCAAGAAATCCGCATAAAATATCAATGATGCGGAGGCAGAAAGCAACAAAGGTAAGAAACTTAGAATTTGATATCAGAATAAAATTGAGAAAAAAAATAAAATGTATGACTGATTTGTTACAAAAAAAAATTCAAAAAATATATTTTATGGAATGACAAAGACGAGAATTGAGAAATTACAATAAGAGTTGAAATGCAAAAACATAATAATCAGAACAATCAGAATGGGGCGAACCTACTATGGCGTAAAATTTCGCAAGAGGAAAATGTAAGACCTAAAGTGCGTCATAGAAGGGGCTATATGTTGCATGGCTCAGAGAAAAGGTTACACCGCTACTGTAACCTGAGTCATGGAGATGTGGGGTCGATAAAAACCCATCCAGGAGAGATACCTTGGATTTTCAACCTAGACTTATGATTTAGGTTGGACGACTGAGGGTCTCTTCTAAGGGCTGCAGAATATGATCAAGGTGCCGAGGTACACGGTTGAGATAAGAGTGATTGGGGCATACCTGGCCATTCTTGGCAAGTCTTGACTATGATGCACTCGTCCTGAAGAAAACCCCATTTAGGGTGCAGTCTTGTAACCATAAGCCATATAGAAAAAAGGGATAAGAGGCTGTGAAAACAACTGGTTGTTGTTAAGACCGGATGGGAGGATCCAACCTTGTATGGTAGAGGTACGTCTCCTTTAAGGGGAAACCAGGGGAAGATAAGCGCGGCACCTCCATTAGGGAGCTGATAAGTGTCTTAAGACGCAAATGTGTTGAGGCTTTATTTTCGCAAGAATATTTAGGCTTGTCATATTTGTGCGACAATCCTGAAGAGGCAATAATACAAAAGAAAAAGATAAGACGAGATCAATGGGTCAGTACATGAAAGTGTAAGGACGTCCTGCGATTTCGTCGCAAGACGACAATGTCATCGGGCTTTATTTTTGCAAGAATATTTAGGCATGTCATATTGTCGCAGCAAAAAATCATAAGAGAAAAAGGTTAAGGCAAGATCAAGGGGTTTTTGCATGAAAACGCAAAGACATCCTACGATTTTGTCGCAATGACAAGAGGTGGCAAAATAAGACCTTTACTTAGAAAGGCAAAATAAGGCCACATCATAATACAAGAAAATTTGCAATTCTAAAATATATGATTGCGAGATTATGCAGAAATAACTGCGAGATTTGGGAATGCATATACTGAAATATTTCGAAACAATCTTAATGTACAAAGGTAACTTGCTTAATCTCTCATTTGAACACAAATAACAAAGGCAAGTATGGGAATGCACAAAATGAGAATATGTTATTTGTCTCCATATTATTACGCACAAAGTGAAAAATAAATTATATATTGATTAATCATATTGCGAGAAAGAATAGTTTTTCTAACACATGCCGAAAGAAATAAAAGAAATAGAATTTGTATTGAAGATTGAAGAAATTCGCAGTGATAAATTACAAGAATAGAAGATTAAAGGACAAATATACAGATAATACAAAAAATCATAGGAGGAAGCAAAAATTATTTCTTGGTTGATTATTCATCATCCTCATCAGACCCTTCTCCTTCCTCACTAGCGTCAGACTCTTCTTCTTCTACATCTTCATCAGATTCTTCTTCGCTAGCATCACTATCAGAGATGACTAGAGGAGGTACATTCTTTAGAACTTCTTCCAAGAGGCAAGGATATGTAGAATGAAGGATGTTGTTGACATCGCAGACCTTTTTGATAGTTTGGTTGCGAAAAAGAATAGCATCATTCTTAAAATTCGCAACAGTGATCTTTAATTGGTCCTTCAGTCTAAAACATTTACCATTGCGAGAAGAAAGATCATTTACGAGCTGCTCCTTTTCAGCCTCAAGTTCTTCAATTCTTTTGCGAAATCTCTCTTCAGCTTCTGCAAAAATATAACAATGAATTAGCAACTTGATAGAAATTTATGAAAAACAAACAATTAAATAAGGAAGAGCAGTTAACAACCTTCTCTGTCATAAATCATATCTCTAACCAAGACTGTGTGTTCAGTATGGAGGCTAACATCTACACCTAGATTATTCCTGGCGTTATCTAAAACTTTCGCAGCCCAAGAAAATTCATCATCATTATGTATTAGAAGACATGAGAGAACTTAACTCTCTCTTTCGCTAAGTATAGCGTTTTGGCGAATAGCTTCATCTCGTTCAATTTGAATCTCAAGAAGAATTTCATGGAATTTCGCTAGAGTTTGAGCACCTTGGAAAGGAATACGATCTTTTTCATTTATGAGACTACTATTATTGGTCCTTAAATTATTAATTTCCTCTTTAGAGTTAAGATAGAAACGATTAAATTTATTGGCTAAGCCCAAGCTGGATCTATGGTCAATCTCTAAGAGGCGGAATTTGGATCTGAGTTCATCTACGGAAAGGGACTTAATCTTGTCGTTTGAAAAACTATTTAAAGAATTATTAAGGAGTCCAAGTAGAGTATCATTATCTATGGGTTCGGGAAAAGAACGAAGAATGGTAGCTTCATCATAAAGACCATAAACGTCTGCGAAAATGGTAAATCATATGAGGAAAGATAATGAAAAAATGAAATGAAGAAAAGGAAGAAAAGCTTTATACCATAGAGTTGCTTATTGGCATCTTGAAGACTAGATATTTTGTTCTTCTGAGTGGAATTTTCAGAATCCAACTGCTTATTCTTTTCGCGAAGATCAACAGCTTTAGCCTCCATTTCTTCGTTTCTTTGGCGAAGTAGAAGATTCTTCTTTTTAAGAGCCCCGCGTCTTTTTTCCAAATCCGAGGCAACATCGAAAGAAGCTCTTCCAGTCTGCGAAAGAAAGCAAAAATTATCAAGATAGATATAATTTTGAATTATAAGTATGAAGAAGAAACAAAGAAATGAAAACATGCCAGAATACCAAGTGAGTTCAGAAAGTCAAGAGTCACTGATCTAGAAACTCCGCGAAGAGAACTATCACCATCCAATAGAGTGGAGTCACAAATATTCTCAAGAGCTTTTCATGTATTGGTGAGAATGTCATTACCAATCCCTTGCATGGAATCATAAAAGATGCTAGACAATTGTGCCATTGAAGACTCAGAAGAGGCACCTTCCTTTGCGAATACAACATCATCATCTGGACTCTCATCAGAGTGGGAACTTGAGGGAGAGGGAGAGCGAACTTTACTTTTCTTTGAAGATGGGGCAGCGGATTTTTCCTTGCGAAGAACATTTTTATCCTTGCCTTTGGTCTTCGCAGCATTAGACCCTTCTTCTTCCACAATTACAACGACAATCTATGCACACGAATGTAGATAAGAAACAGAGGAAACAATATTGTTAAAAATGATAAAGGAAAGTATTTTTTACTTCATCCGTGATCGGGCGAAGTGCTGATAGGGTGCTTGCCTTGATAGTTCTCTTGTAGCTTCTTCTTAACTTGTTAATCTGAAGATTTCACAAAGTTAATAAGTATAAAGAGGAATGAATATAATAGACTAAACGAAAGAAACATACCTCTTTCTCTTTCTCAGGCCAATTAAATACCCAAGGTTGGTAAGTAGCGAGATTCGCATGAATCACGTTTGATCCAGAAATATAAGGGCCCCTCAGAATCAGTGGAAAGACGCACCACTTTTCATCTTTGGATTGGCGATGAGTTTTATTCTTGCCAGAATGCCAATCAATGTCATGCATAATCCTTTTGTCGTCATCAACATTTTCCTTCCTCTTCAAGCGAATACCCCGGCGAGTTTTGACGTTCTTCATAGGTATTAGTTCATAATTATCAAAGAATCTTTCTACGGTGTATTTTTCGGGAAGAATTTATAATTCTTTAAATTCAGGATCCATAACATCTTGTGAATAAAGAGACCCTTTGCCAGCACCACTGTTGGCGAATTCAAGCATTAAGCGAATGCAATCCCCACTTAATTGATATATTGCCCGCGAGAACTTCGCGTGGGAGAGTATTTCATAGAATAAAGGAAGGTTAGGATTATAAAGAGGGACAGGAAGGCCAGTGAGAATCTGACCCAGCAAAAATATGATCTCTTTATCATCACAATGATGATCAGAAAATAATTTATCAGAAAGAATGGAAGTAGCTTCTTGATTGGGAATGGTGGATAGTGTAAAACCTCTCTCTTTGAGACGTTTCTGAATTCCCTCAAAAGAAATTTTAGCTTTATGACCGCTTGGAGGCATATCTGAGTATGTGAATGAAGGAATGAAGATCCAAAGAAAAAGAAGGATGAAATTTTACAGCAGCAGAAGATGAATATGCGGAGAAACTGTAAATTTGCAGAGAAGAATAGAAGAAAGTGAAAAGAGAAAAAGAGAAGAATAAGAAGAGTATATATAGAGAGAAGAGTTCTCGAGAAGATAAACTCATTAGTGAGAAGAGTGGACGTGAACAGTTGATAAATAACGGTTGATAAAGACGTGTCAAGAAATGGGTGGAAGAAAAGATACATGTAATAAATACTGCGTAGAATACAGAATCGTGTCAGTACAAAAGAATATGGAAAGATGAACAGCTGCGGCATTCTGAAATACAAATTCTCATGACATTCTCCCCTTCGCAGAGAAGACATGAGAAGAGGCAATATGTAGGATCAGAATATCGCAACAACAACACACTTGCGAAATCTTCATCAACAACATTGCGAAGATGTCGCAATGTGATTTCAGAAATGACATAACATATGACGACAGCGTAAACATGTGAAAAGTGTGATAATCTAGCGAAATTTAGGATGTTGGCGAAGTTAACATTTGTAAGCTTGCGAAATACCACAAATCATATCCGAAAATAAAGGTCAACTTAGTTGTCATCCACTATGTAATACCATATATAAAGAGATGAATAGGTGAAAGAAAATGAGAGATATTTTTTGGAGTGTTGAGAAAGTTTTGAGGAGAGAGAAAGTCCAAAATAGTGTTGTATTTTTTATATCACTTCCTTCTTGTAAAATTTCTAGATTCAATTAATAAAAAGTGTTGTTATTAATCTTAAGAAATGAGTTGACTGTTATGAATTCTTATGAGGGATGTATTGTAGGATTTCCTGCAACTACAACTATTAGATTCATAACATAAATGTTAATGAAAAGAATCATAGAGAGATTTTAAGAATCGTGATATCGAATCTCAAATCAATTTTTAGATCTTAGCTATAAAGTGAGAGTTACTACGAATTTTCCGACGAACATATCTAAATTTTTACATTAATTCAGTTTCGTTATAATCAGAAAGAGATTTCAAATAATTAAATAACATAGATCTCACTGGAATCATACAAAGAAATAAAATCTATAATGCGATATTATCAAAAACGTATTTATTTGTAAATCAAAGAAAAAACTGAAACAAAAACAATAAAACTAGATCCAAAAAAATAGTTAACGCAGTTCTTCACGACTAGAGGATTGAAAACAAACCTGATTGAACATTTTGGTTGTAGATCGATGCAACTTTGATTGAATTTATAACCTTGGCAAAATCAAAATAAAATCGAATCATATCAGACCTTGAAACAATGAAAAACTTTAGATGAATGTTTGTTATATATTATCGACGAAGAACTAGATCGTGAACCAAAAATGAAACAAAAGAACTACGTCCTAGAAATTATTTTTGTTACTGCCGAGAAACGGGAAGAGAATGGAGAAGAGAGATAAACAAAATAGATAAATGAACATATCTTCATGTTTCCTCTTATATATATACAAAAGGGTAGTGTTATCGTTATTAAAATTCGTAATAATTAATTATGGGCCAGATTTGAAGAATAATTAGTATTTTGGGTCTAATAATAACATTTCCCTAAAGTATGGAGTTGACAATGAAAGATCCATTTTGTGGGGTTTCTTAATGTCAAGAGTATAAAGCACAGTTTGGCTAAGTTAGCATGTGTAAGTGGTGGTCCAGATTTGTTCTCACAATACATAAATCCGCAACTGTGGTTGATCCCCTAAAACACGATCTCATTAATTCAACCTTAAATGAAATTTCATTCACTATCGCATATCGTTTCTCTTCTCGATAGTGGTTTTCACTTTTTGGTATTCTAAACCCGAATTCAAGAGTAAGGAAACACAAGATGTATCCTTCTATATTCTCCAACTCGCCGTAGCATCGGTAAGCATAAGAAACCAAAATCTCTTTTCTCTGATGAGAAAATTCTTTTCTGTCTGATTTTTTTTTTCTATACATGTTCCAACGCTGAAGAAAGGGGCTCAAACCCTAGGAACCCAACAAAACTCAGAAGAACTGAAATAGATGATTATTCCCCTTTTTGTGATTGGATAAATTAGAATGATTTTTTATTTATTTTTTTGGTGTTGTGATTTTTCATGAAATTTATTATATTTAAAAACTTCTAAATTTAACACACCGAATCAAGTTCCCTGTTTCCTATTCTAATATTGTCTAGCTTTAAAATTCAACTTGATTGAACTGATTACGATGATTGGATATTTTTGTTTGGTGTTGTGAATTCTAGACAAAGATGTAATCGACTTCTTTGGCTTAAGTTTAAAGTTTCAATTCTAGGGTTTAGTTGAGCTTTCCATTCAAAAATTTTAATGTATATGTAATCAGTATTGTCACACATATTTTTTAATCTAGGGTTTATTTGAGCTTTCCATTCAAAATTTTTAATCTATGTGTATTCAGTATTGTCACACATATTGTCAAGTTAGTAGTTTAACTCGGTTTAAAGTGGATTTGTTCATTTATTTTAATTTTCCTATATGGGTCGGTTGGATCATGAAATGTTGCATACGATTAGGTCGTGTTCTTTAGATGTGATTCTAAAGTGGAGACTCTATGATCATAATTATTTATAAAATTTTAGTGATTTAATTAAGGTGATTTGTCAACAGGGAAAGAGTAATTATTTCCTTCAGATGTTTGACCAAAACTTTGAAATAAGTTTCAGCAGAGTAACATTATGATCCAACCAAAGGAGTGATAAGGTGAGTAATGTTATTTACTAATATCAATCATCCATAAAAATTTATAATGACATGAGTAGTGGATTTTTTGAGGTTATTAGCTTTATCGATATCCCTAATCTTTTAAACATTTTTGGGTGAACTCTCATCAGGTTGGTGAGCATTTCTTATTGTTAGCGACTTGGTCATTTAGAGCTCCCAATGTTGCAACAGTAAACTTAAGAAGATGCTTAATGTTAGAAATTTAAAAGTCATTTCTATATTTCTATATTGTTAACCTATGGTGCTTGATTGTAGAGACGTTTGGTGGGTTGGTCAAGAAACCGCAATTACAAAGTGCAACGAACGGCCGAATGTCTTCAACAGTCTAATCGACAACACAATGATGCTAACGCAACTTATTAGCTAGATGGAAAGATGTGTTCATAGAATATCAACAACAATGAATCTGCAAAATATATAAGCAAAGACTTCAGCACAAAGGAGGCACACCGAACAAGAAAGCTTGCACTACAACAACTATCATAACGTATGGTTGAAGGAACTAAAAGGGAAAGTCATGATATGGATAAAATTGTGTTGTTGTGCACATAACGAAGTTACATTGCAATATTGATTATTAATTTTATGCTCAAAAATTATCTAAAACTTGGAACTATACCACATTAGCTGCACTATAAATGCATCAGAAACGAATTCATTCGGCGCAGATGGTGCACCAGAGAGACACCAGTCACTACAATCTTGGTTGGTTGCTTTCTTGTTGAATTTTTCATTTCGATATTCGTGACTTGAAAAGGGAGGCACCGGGCAACTATCTTAGAGTATAGGCCTGTCAACATATGTCCGATATCCGGAATCCGTTTCTGAGTATTCGGGATCCTATAGAATTTTATCCGTTTTATCGGATATCAGATACGGATATTTCTTCCTTAACCTATCAGAATCGGATTAGGCTCTATCCATTTGGTTAATATCCGATATCTGATAGAACATGGATTTATTTGTGATTTACCCTAACCATATTTGTGATTTACCCTAATATCTGATATTCGATACAAATATCCGATATCCGATTTGAAATGTTTGAAAAATTGAACTTAAATTTCAATTATGAACATGTATTTAACCTTCTTCTTTTTTTAGAACCGGATATTATCGGATAAATATCCGATAGCTTAGCCTATCGGAATCGATATCTGATTTTGATAACCTATAGGATATTATCGGATATCGAATATCCGATAGTGCTTAACCAATCGGATATCAGATTTCTAAATATCCGACGGATATTCTTCCATTGACAGGCCTATTATATCATACTTTATTTACCGTCAATTTTGTTGTTGCTCTAAGTGCAAATAGTTGGTGATGTAGGTTCCAGTCTCCTTTGGAAATCCATGGCTATCCGTATTTGTTGTGCTAGGCATTGAGGTCAAATGTTTTTCCCTGACCGTCCAATGATTAATATGATGTAGGTTCCTGCTTACTTTGGAATTTGAGGTCCATCCTTATTTGTTGTGCTTGGCATTGAGGTCCAATATATTGTCGGATCCACCACATTGGAGTTAATTATTCATGAACGGGGGAGGTATGCCCCTCATAGCCTTACTTTTTTCTATATTTTTTTAAGTATCCTCATAGCCTTACTCAACACACATTCTACCATAAGAAGTTAAGAACATTATGGTTGCAACCCACATGTATTTAAAACAACCGTTAAACAATCTGATTATTTTTTTTCAATTAAGAAAGATGCAAGACTAAGGTGGTTGCCGGTTTTGAACAAATATTGAATTTGGTGATGAATTACCAACTAATAATTAGACTGTTTAACTTGAAGAGAAAAGACAGTACTTGAAAAGCCCACCAAAAAGGCTTGCCATGGGAAGGAGGAAGCGAACCTTTAAGAATAATACCCCAATGTTTCATTTGTACGTCTAGATGTTTGTCCCTTTCTGCAGTGTAACTACTTTCGTGTCCAACTATCGCGTAACTCACACAACCCTGTCATTAAACTTCTAGAATATCAGTGTTGTTATATTTCATAAATGGATCAATCAATTTGTTTTAGTTCTGATGTTAAATTTGTATTTTTATGTCCCCTTCTGCACTTCCAGTTGTCGTGAAACATCACTCATGTTATTTCTTAACGAAGTTCTAAATGCTCTGAACTCTGATCCTTAAGAGTATATTTAATTTTCTTTTAGTTTTTAATTTTCATCTGATGGATCTTATAAATAAATTCATTCTTATTTTTGTTTTATTTGTTAGACATGCATTGATAACTTTGCATCATGTGGTGTTCATATTCATAACATATAAATTTGAAGTTTCAACACCTCAATAAATCTGGTGACCTTAACGTAAGTGGGGTACACCTTGGACCCGCCATGACCTTAATTTTCCTAACGTTTTATTTGGAAATTTCAGGGATGATAGAGAAGTGATGTAATTGAGGATGTTACTTGAGAATTGATTCAAGGACCAGTCAACTTGTTATATTGGTACTTGCTAGAAGCTCCTCGGTTGACAATCAAAATTTTAATTGACATGCTTGAAGGCGTCTAAAATGATTGGAATCCTATGTTTCCTTAAAGGTTTTTGGGAAAGATAAATTTAGCTGCCCATTAACATCAGTTGTAATCAGTGTTCAATGTTCATTGACTACTCCAAAGTTAATGTAGTTTTACAATAACAAATTTCCTAACAATTCTCAGTCGTTAATCCTAAGTTTTATATGATTAAGTACACCATGTACATTGATTTTAAGTTTGTTGATGCAGTTTCGTTCATCAAGGTACACCTGCAAGTAATCAATAACTCTCCATGTCTGTTTATATCCATTATGTCTTCATGAAAATTAAAATAAATCTTTACGTGATTTCCAAGGAGGTTATTCACTGCAGATTGCTCGAGAGCAATCGAGGCTCAAGAGTACACTTTTAAACAAAATTTGTCCATATAAAAGAACGTGCCGATTCCTGCACTGGTAGTTTATTTTCTCCATCAGTTTTTTAGGGGTATTGTAGGTACACTGGTGTGGAAGGTGAAAAATTTATCTATTTGTACAACATTTTGGCTGTGACCCTGTGGGAGGCTTCATCCGACTAAAAGGAAAAAAGATGATTATATCCGGAAGTTATTTTGGAAGATACACATCACCATGAAAAAATGATTATATCCGGAAGTTATTTTAAAGACTCTTGAAGGCTTTTCTTAGTACTACTACTAGTATTATCATGCATATTACTGGAGATATCTTCAAGATGTTTCTTGATATCATTTATTTGAGTTTAAAGATTACCAAATGAACTCAAGTTCCATTGCCTAAGAGCTAACTTAACATTGTATAGACATTTAGTATGCTTATAGGCTTTAGAGCCCCTTTCACTATTTTTTCCAGTTATCAGCAATTATATTTTTACAAGTATTATCACTGAGCCAACAACTATTAAGCCTAAGAGGTCTTCTAGATGAGTTATCTTCTCTAGAAGTGACTAACAGGATTGGAACATGGTCACTAGCAACATGAACCAGATGGTAAACAATGGCACTATGGAAAGGATTTGCTAAAGCCCTATCAAGTCTCTCAAGAATAAGATACACACCATTTCTATGATTACTCCACGTGAAAGGATTTCCTATAAAATTCAGATCAGTAAGTCCTATGTGGTCTAGGTGGTTTTTAACAACTTTTTCCTCTTGCCTAATTACAAATTTCAAATCTCCTAAAATCACCTAAGGATAACTATACCTATTGGCTAGATTATCTAGATAATCCCACTTCCTATCCCATCCTTCATCATCTAGAACACCATATATACAATTGAGAAGTATATGACCACTTCTGTAATCCATATTCACTAGAACAAAAATGAAATTACAATTCAAGTCAACCAGATCAATGTGAATTCCATCTTTCCATAACATAAACAAACCCCCAGAAGCACCAATTGGATTCACATAGAGATAATTCATGTAATTATAGCCATAGGTAAAACTTTCCATTTTCACATTCATTTTTTTTTTGTTTCAGACAAAAAAATGATGTCACGGTCATTGGCTCTAATAAGTTCACCTAGATGATGTCCAGTATCTTTATTACCAAAACCCTGGACATTTCAAGCAAGGATTTTCATGGGTTGGGGTTATACTTAATCTCGACTTTTTGATCTAGCCCAATCAGACACAGACAAATAATGCAATCAACCCTGTAATTCAAATAACAAATATTGAAATTAAAACAAACAGAATGAAAATTAGCAAACAAATTTAATGTTAAAAGATTTTGATTTTTTTGCACACCTGATTTGTTGCACTCCTTCAATAGGGGATGGGTGATTGGTTCCGTCACTTCTTCCTTCACTCTCTGCATTTGTCATGTTCAGATCTTCCCCATTGAAGGTTGGGAATAAATTGTTATCATGATAGACTCTACCAGACTAAGAATTTTGGTTTCCGTCACTTTGTGCAAGAGGGTAATCTAATATGACATGCTTATCCTCGAGTGAGTCGTCTCTGATTCTTTTATTCTTTCTCGGGTCGGACCCATCATCACTTTCATAACTCGACCCGCTAGATGATCCATTCTTTCCATCCTAAACTCTTTCCTTCTCTTGATTTCTCTGATATGCTTCCACCACGTGAGCATGATTTGTATAGTAATCTTCAAACTCCTTATCCGTCAGTCCATAGATGAATCTGTTCCAAGCAATCTCCTCGCATTTTCCTTCATCATGTTCGATCACATAGCAATGAGGGCATGTTGATTTTGGTTGCTTCTCAAAGTGATATTTGACCCAAACTTTTTGCTTGGCCGCATTCAAAATTACACTTCTCTCTTTAGGGGCTTACTCAGGTCCACCAGAACCTTCGCAGTAACTACCCTTCCCCTAATTGCAACACCCTTCTTCCCTTCAAACTCAACCTTTTGACCAATATCTTGGATTAACTTATCAATTATACCATCATCAACATGTTCCAGAAAAAGGTTACAAAAAATCACCGAGAAAATCTGATGTGTGGACTTGTATTCTTCTAACGGTATTGGGTTATCGTACTCTTGCAGAAAAATCAACATGAAGCTAATAACCCATGGAATTATCTTATACACATCTGGCATGGAGTATCTCTTCTCTCAAAATAGGAAGCGACTTTATTTCAAAGTAGCATGAAGTCTTCTTTTTTAGGTTACTGGTGCATCTTGTGATTATGTGTACTAACTATGAATTGCTCCCAGCATATTCTTCTTTAAAACTCTATTACAGGTAAATGAAGAGATAATGACGCTAGCAGGACCATAAATGTATTTTATGCCTACCAGCATAAAGAGGTGTCGAGATCATAAATGCAGTCATTGAAGCTCCCAACTCCATCGTCTTTCCACAATCTGGAAACCGTATACATGCACATAATGCTATAATGCTTCATCAATGTGGCATGTATTTGTAACCTTTGGGAAGTGGGGATAAATAATAACTCAGTTGGTACTAGTTCTAGTGGTAGTAGTAGTGGAGTTTTTCCTATGGCAGCCAATTTCTAATGGTAGACTAGTCTTATATGATGTCAAGAGTGAAAAATACCATCCTTTCCTTGATATCCTTTCCTCGATCTCTTTCATCTACATAAGGAGTGAGCTATCCCGCGTTAGGAGTGAGCTATCCCGCGTGACTTCTTATAACTATCAATTATATAAGCTAGCGGGTCAGCAGCTGTTGGATTTTCTTAGATTGATGTTTTGAAAGTAACCCCACTAGGTTACAGCTGTAAACACTAATGGAAACACATTTAATTTTTTTGACTTCCAATAGTTTATTATAGCAAAAAAACGTAATTACAAGAATTACAAGGGAATCAAGTGCCCCCACCCCATAAACCAAAGGGGTAAAATAAATAACTTAACTAAGAGCCCAAAGGCCCCTAATTACAAAGTCAAATGACTTGCAACTACACTAATTTGGTTTCAAAAGAAACCTTTTACTGTCTTCACCATTATTGCTACAAAACAAAACTTCAGCAAAAGAATACTGAACAACATGAATCGAACCCGAGCTGAACTTCTCAAAACAACCATCTTATCGTCATAGGTTGAACAAGTGATCTTGACTTCAGAGTTGATATCAATAAATGATCCGTTGTCGACAGAAAATTGCAAGTAAACTGTCACTTTATTGAAAGCTACCACCAACCCACCTTACCAGCACCACTACGGCACTAAATATTGCATACAACACTACCTCGGTAATTCATTAACTAACATTTGTTGCATGATGTACCTTGACAACAAGAAAGGATTTATTTGCTGTCACATTTTTACAGCGACGTAACCAGGAATTTGTGTTTGGGTGGGCTAATATTTTTTTTCGTACACCCAGATTATAGCAATCTAAATGTCTCGAATATAAACACAGTGATAAAAGCACTGCATGTTGCTTATCATTTTCTGTATAGTAAGGTTCAGCTCAGTGACAATATTTAAAATTGCGAAGACAACATGCATATATAATAAAAATAAATATTATTATCTGAAATGCGGCCGAAGGCCGCCCGAATTTTTGAATTTTTAAAATGTTACTTCTATATCTTTGTATGGTTTTCAAATCAGTTCATGAAATTAAAAACCGATACATCAGAACAGTTAAAATGTCAAATTTTTGTCATTGTTTGTGAAAAGAAAAGAAAAAGGGGGAAATATTATGTAATAGGTTTTGATATTTAGGCTAATTTTTAATTTACGTATGCATGGACCAAGTTTTAGAATATTTGGAAACAACATGGGATGGATAGATTGAATTGTGATGGAGTGGGAGTAAATTTCATCGTTAATTTAATTTCTAAGCACTAACCGAAACAGAAGAGGACGCAAAAGTTTAAAAGAAGAAGAAAACGCAACATAACAATAAAATTGGTAGAAGTCGTATGAATATGTCATACTAATAATGGGCTAATGAAAAGTTTTACCCTGGGCTAATCTATAGTTATATGAATATGTTGACCCTCACCTCCGTCACTGTTGTTTTAGATCCAAGTTTTAACCTAGAAACTAAAAAGAAACGCAAGATGGGAAAAAAAAGGTAGGAGGGAGTCAAGAGAAGACTTTTCTTGTATGTTTTTATAGACAGAGAGTTATTAGTGGAATACGTGGTGTGTGGTTTCTCATTTTTGCATAGACAGGGAGTTTATTTTGGGCTAACTAGAATTTTGACCTGGGCTTTTTCATTTTTTTCTTACGAATAGGCTGGCTAATAAGGAGTATCTCATATTTTTGGGGGCTGCAGCCTAGGTAAGCCACCCCCAGTACCGTCCCTGCATTTTTAACTCATGTTGAAATCATGAACGGCTTGACACCTCATGAATATCAACTTCATACCAAACCAAAAATATCTCATAAATCAATCAAAAGATGTAGTAGCATCTTAATTTTATCCCACTTCAAGTCTGAATATGCAGACATCATTGTACAACTTGAACTTCATGTTCACGAACAACACTTGGTTGATCCAACACCATACCACTAAGGTTTCGTAGGAACCCACTTGGATAACTGATTTCATCACCATGCCTTCTGTAGGTACCAAAAATCACACTTGACGCGTGGCGCATTACGAATGGTGGAGTAACTTAACCAAGATAGCTTAGTTTGTACGAGATAAGACGAGGCTACGAAGTAAGACCTGAAGATAGCGAGATGATAATTAGCGAGGTAAAGAAGACTTGCGCAAGTAACCCAGCGAAGTAACTTCACGAAGTAACCCAGCGAAGTAAGTTTACGAAGTAACCCCGCGAAGTAACTCCACGCAGCAACTCCACGTAGTAAGTCCACGAAGTGTGAATTGTTACGCAAGAAAAGGTAGAGCATGCGAAGTGTGGATTGTTACGCAAGAAATAGGACGATTATCAGCGAAGTAAAATGAGTTGTCATACATTATGTAGTCTTCCCTATAAATAAAGGACTTGGTCCATTGTAAAAAAGGTTGGAATTTTTAGGAGGAGAGAGATCAGATTTTATTTGACCTTTTCTTCTTCTTCTTCTTCCCAAAAAACTAGATCTAGAAAAGCTCCAAAACTCATTAATGGAGTCTCACCATGTAAATCAATTGCATATGTAAACATCAAATATTTTAGTATATTTGTGTGTCTCTCTTATTCTTTTAACACTTCAAATCATCATTTTAGTGATTCAAAAGTTAGATCTATAAATTTGTTCATGAGTTTGAAGTAGAAATGTGTTTAGAACTAGAAATAAGATTTGGGTGTAACTTCGATTGGATGTTCCGTAGTTACATTTTGGCGTCCAGAAACAGGGATTTGAGTAAAGGATTTATCCTACCTTCAAGAAGATTTAGTGAAGCTGCCTACTGTTAGTGATAGATCTACTGAGTTTGCAAGTGTTAAGGGCAAATACGGAAAATTTGTCGACATAAAACAAGTTTCAGAAGGATAAACATCAACCAAACCCGGAGTTAAAAAAAAAAAAAGGTGTTGATGTGCGTGTTTCTTCAAGACAAATAAGAGGATAAATCGTCACCAAATAATAAACCCAAACAAGATAAGTCTTCTTTCTTCTCTTATCTATTATTTTGTTTTTTTTTTTAAAAACACGAGATCTGAAAGTTTCAAAAGACTTTTACAAACCAGGGATAGTGTGCTTGAGCAGAAATTGAATATTCTTTTGAAAAATAAGAATTGATTATAGATTTGTGGTTACCAGGCTCTGTTTCACAAACCCATGTATTTGATTTCAAAAATGTTGAGCATCAGAATTTTCAACTGATTTGGGGATTTTTCCCATGGGCGAAGTCATATAAATTATCAGCGATACATTAGAGCTTATGAGTTAACTTCATTGGTTGCAGCGAATTATACACTGTATGTGGGAAGGATAACTTCGTTGGAAAGTCCTGTGGACAAGAAGAGACTGTTACTGCGACAAAGTCAAGCTTAGACACTCTATGACTCACTAAAAGACAGGGATACTTCATCACCAACTTTGATGATAGCTCGTAGCAGCAAAACAAGAGATCATATAAAGTCCAACACAGACAAGTTTCATCAGGAACCAGATTGCTGCGAAGCAAAAGCTCACTTCGTCAAGTATCAGCAGAACCTACTTCATCAACGTTGGTAAGACCATGATAATTCACGAGGAGATCAAATGAGTCTACAACGAAGTCAAACTTTTTATCAAATGAGTCTACAACGAAGTTAGCATGAATCCAGCGAGATAGAGCCACGAGCAAAATAGAAAGAGAAGAAGTTTACTTCGATAGAGGTTCCAGTGAAGATCAATTTTGTGACCACCAGCGAAGTAAGGAAGATATACCACGTCAAAAACCCCGCCATCTCGTGACTAATGCATGAGACCAGCAAATAGGTACTTCGGTGCATAAACGAAGTCCAGGTAGCAGACTAGAACTGCTGGCGAAGCAGAGATTTCAAAGGAAAAAACAAGTCAGGTCGAAACAAATAAAGGAGCACAGGCCAACTCGTGATATCCGGACACTTCGTCACCAACCTGGCAAGGAACAAGAGGCATCTAACACTTCGTCACCAACCTGGTAAAGACCAACCATTTCGTTACAGAAATACGAAGTATTTCATCCCAAAATCCAACGAGGACAACTAACTTTAAGTGGCAGTAATGGAAACGAAAACCACTTGATAGAAAGCAAAGTCACAGCAACCCCAGCCATGATCAAACAAAGCAGGATTGAAAATGCCTTTCAGCATAAAACAGATGCAGACGAAATGTTTCTACAAACAAGGGTTAATGCAACTTTGTAACCAGATACAATAACGAAGTGGAAGTAGGCTTTAACAGCTCACTCCAGCGAAAAGAAAAGACAGTCGGAGAACAACCATCTCAATTCAAGGATAACTAACCCAACGAACATGCTAGCTCAGACTCAGCGAAGTAGTTCGCTCGGATACTACATGAAGTATAGTGCTTCGTTGATCAGATTCAAACATACAGCACTTCGAACAAAACCGTCATAGCCGTAAACTTTTCCACCGAAGGATACTATGATGAAGAACACTAGCAGCTCTAATCAGAAACGAAGAAGAGAACCAGGATTCAAGTTTTCTTTGACAACTCAACCAACGAAGAATACCAGCAAAAGATATCAATTGTACTTCGCCAAACCAACCAGAAGGCATTACTTTATCATCTAACCAGCTCGGAACAGCAACCACATGAGGGAAGAAAATCGATTCAAGATCCTTAGAATTACTTGCAAAGAACATTCGTTCTTAGTTCAGCGTCAAAGATCAACACAAAATCACGAACAAATCCGTAGAAGGATGAGGAACAAAGGCAAGGATGAGACAACAACTTGGAACCACCAGTCAACATTTCAGCCATAAAGAAAGTACACATCCACAACATCAACGAAGAATTAGCTGAGACGAATCAATAAACTCGGTTGAGATTTGGGACAGTCAATGGTAGCTCGTCATAACCAGCCATCTCGTTCCAGAAGAGGAACAATCAGAAAAATAAGGTAACCCGAAGTAGCTCATTCCCGTAAGCAACCAACGAAGCAAATCAACTGGCAACTATCAGCGAAGTGAAAGATGAAAATTACCTTCGTAAACAACCTTCATCTCGTCAAGTGATTACTTCGGAGTAGACAAGTTAACCAGCTCAGATCCAGCGAAGCACATATCTCTTTAAACAAGCACCAATGGCCATGAGTAGCACAACTAAAAGATAAGTTTTACTATCTTTCATCTTTCAACGTTCATACTTTAATGCCATTTTCTACTAATTTCCCCCCACGCATATATATACATACTAATTTTCATGATAAGATCAACTCTATTAGTTTCGAGAACGCTACAAAAAATTATTCAACCTTATAATACTCCCCAGATTATGCTATCTTCTGTTCAAATGATTAGATGTAGTGATCACAATAGAATTACTATCAAGAAACATGTCATTAGCCAATACTTCATATGCAAGACTGCAATTAATTAATGATTCATATGCAATACGAATTGCTATCATATCATATATATAAAGTCATTACAGTCATTGCATATTTTAAATTCTTACTCATTGGGCTATGAATCACAGGAGCATAAGCTCGTTGTAGAATTGTCATCGATGAGCCAGCAATGAAGGAGTAGTGAATTTGAGACTCTCTACAAAGAAATGCCTACAGAGAGACGTATAGCAGCAATAACCTTCACCAGCGACCAGTTTTCCCAACCAAGAAGTAAACACCAGCGAAAACATACTCTTTTCGTGAGTATAAGAAACACGAAGTAAAACTCCATTCAACTTCAGCGAAGTATCTTCACCAACGAACAATCAGCATAAAGCGAAGGCATTTCGTGAAAGCTAAATGCTTAAAATCTTTACAACTCTCACTTACCTAAAATTACAAGTTCCAGAACGGAGCCAAAGGCAAAGAAAGAAGAATTAGTTCAAGACCAGCGAGGATGAACAAACCCAAGATAAGAACGAAGGTAGAGATAATGAAGTTCACTTTGTCAACAACTGATCCTTCAAATCAACAGCGAGCAAGAAAAATGCTAAACCAACGAGTCGACAACACCAACCAAAGACTACAGTAACAAGGAGTCAACAAAGTTAATTCAGTTCACAATCATTATCAAGGGGATATTATGGAATTAAATAACAGAAGAAAAAATGATAGAAAATGGAGGCAGCGAAGTATAACAACATCGGAAGAATTCACATCATGGAAGAATTACTTCGGCAAAGTATTTGGGAAGGAGATATAGGCAGAGCTTGGTGATAAAGAGACACGAGCAAAGGAAAAGAAAGAAGAAATGAAGATCAGGACTACATTGTCAACAACTCAGACACCAAACCAGGTTCACTTCGTTGCTACAGCAACACCCAACATCGCACATCATTTTTTTGAGCCTTCAAGTCCCACGAGTTTAACTTGCCCAAATAACAAACGAGTCAATTCAGCAAACCAGCCTTCTAGCCACTCATTCAAAAACTTTACCCACTCATTTACACGAACAAATCCAAACCAAACACTTTACCCACCCAAACTCTAATCTAAACCCATTATACCCATTTCGTCAGTCCACAACACTCAGGTCCCGTTCACAACAACCTAATGGAGCTAGTGGCAGAAAAATAGAGCTCGAGATGCTAAAGCCTACCTCTTATGTGAGTGTAATGATCAAGTTCTTCGCAACTTCAGTGGTCTCACCTTCTCGCATGGATCAACAGAAGACCAACTTTGCAATAACGACTTAACAATTCTAATATCATTTCAAGCACAGAAGCTACACACAGCAGCAAGCATGAATGACATGCAAAATACAAGGTCCAAAAGTAAGACCTCATTAGAAGGTTGCGTAAGACCCACAGAAAATATGTACAGAAGAATAGGCGATCGTAAGTCCTATATAATGCCTCTGCATAGGGAGGCTGAGACCTCGTGGCGTGCAACCTAGTTCGCACAAAGTGCAAGAGGCAAATGTAAGACCTAACGCGCGTCATGAGATAATCTCGGGATATGGCTAACAACCATCAGCTAGGGGAAAGAAGTAAGACCCATCCGCCGGGGGCCCCAATTGGGTAACCACTCGGTAAGGGGTGTAAGAACGAGCCAGTGGAGAAGAAGATGGCCTGGTGTAGTTCTTCCGCTCGGTCCCAAAACCACCTCAACTAGGGTGTGACTTCGTAACCAATAGCCATATCGGCGAAAGGGCATGAGGTCACGAAATAACTGATACCTAAGCCCAAAAGCACGGGGGTACTCAGAGGGGAAGGGATGTCACCCTCCTTTAGGGATCTGAGTGACCACAAAAGTCGGCAATGTTACGGGGCTGGTACTCACGTAAGTAGGTAGGCCTGTGATATTGTTGCATAATAAGACCTCAATTAGCGAGATAAGGCGAGGTTGATGGATCTTTACTTCGCAAGAGTAAAGAGCGCCTGAGACTTCATCGAAAAGCCCTAACCAACGGGGTGGGTCATAATAAGACCTTAACTAGGAGGCAAAATAAGACCCCGAACTGATGATAGAGATGTGAGGAAGAAAATGAGACCTGAGGCAAAACAAAAAGGCAAGTGTATACTTGCAAAGAGGCAGGTGTATACTACAAAGCAAAGCAAGAAGCAAGCACATTACAAAGCTTGATCACACAAATCTTTGCAAGTCAAAGATTAATCCATTACAAGGCGTTATCTCGTAACGCTAAGTCACACAATCCTAAGAAGTACTTCTTACGTTGCATAAGAAGTACTTGCAATATGATAATATTTATATTAACTTGATTATGCTATGAATTGAATATTAATAATGCAGGAACAAGCCCTAAAAGGAAACGAGGTATAATTACATACGAGATGGGAACGAAAAGGAATGCAAAGGAGGATCAGAGGCACAAACAATAAAAATCAAGGTAGGTATATAATATGCATACATATAGAAAAAGCATACCATTTCATACATATAGCATTCACTCATAACATGCATACATTCATCGAACATACATCATGCAATAGCACTTCGAGAATTCATACTTCGGGAATTCTTACTATTCATACTTCTTAAAGACAATATTTATTACCACGAGTGCTTCTTGAAGATTGTTAACTAAGAATACTTCTTATACTTAGGATTATATACTTCTAAGGATACTTCGCATAAATATGAACCAAGGAGGGTATTTCTCCAATACTTCGCTATCAAGTAGTAAGACATCAAGTAAAACAAGGGCAAGGGAAAGAAATAGGAAATATATTACTTTTACTTCGGATAGATTTAGTTCCTTCATCTACCAAAGAAAAAGGAGCCACACACATATATGGGAAAATGCATATTATACACTTCGCGGAATTTTTTATCAAAATTTTTGGATTTGATATGAATCAAATTATAAGGACGATAAGATACAAATGAACCAATATAATGTGAAAAGCTACAATGAGGCAAGGCAAGAACAAGAAGTGATACCATCAACTCGTCAAGGGCAACATCAACACAAGGTTATCATCGGTAAATCTCAAACTAGCACTCACAATGAACTTCGCACAAGGATGAAGAAAGGGAAACTTGGAAGAAAGTCATCAAAACCAACTTTCAAGGCCAAAACTCGGAAAGAAGAAACTCGGTACATTCACTAATGAAGATATCTCGCCCACTCCATACTTCGTCAACAACAACAAAATTGAGGATTGATACTTCTTATATTTTCGAGGATTGAGTAGTTCTTATACTTCTTGAAGAGGACTTCATACTTCGTACTTCTTATACTTCGTGAATGATACTTCTATACAACAACAAGACTTCGGAACCTAGCAAAAGAATAAGAGGCAAGTATATACTTTTTTAAGTTATTATTCTTTCGCTCGTTCCTTCATCAACAATGATCAAAGTCATCTACTCAAGCACCACACGTCTCGCTCCAAAGAGCTACACGTAGGTGGATTTTTCTTAAGAATCGCTCTTCAAGCAACACTCAAGAAAAATAGGGCAAAATGTAGGTACCAAAAATCACACTTGACGCGTGGCGCATTACGAATGGTGGAGTAACTTAACCAATATAGCTTAGTTTGTACGAGATAAGATGAGGCTGCGAAGTAATACCTGAATATAGCGAGATGATAATTAGCGAGGTAAAGAAGACTTGTGCAAGTAACCCAGCAAAGTAACTTCACGAAGTAACCCAGCGAAGTAAGTTTACGAAGTAACCCAGCGAAGTAACTCCACGTAGTAAGTCCACGAAGTGTGAATTGTTATGCAAGAAAAGGTAGAGCATGCGAAGTAAAGGATGCGAAGTGTGGATTATTACACAAAAAATAGGACGGCTATCAGCGAAGTAAAATGAGCTTTCAGCGAAGTAAAATGAGTTGTCATCCATTATGTAGTCTTCCCTATAAATAAAGGACTTGGCCCATTGTAAAAAGGGTTGAAATTTTTAGGAGGAGAGAGATCAGATTTTATTTGACCTTATCTTCTTCTTCTTCTTCCCAAAAAACTAGATCTAGAAAAGCTCCAAAACTCATTAATGGAGTCTCACCATGTAAATCAATTGCTTATGTAAACATAAAATATTTTAGTAGATTTGTGTGTCTCTCTTATTCTTTTAACACTTCAAATCATCATTTTAGTGATTCAAAAGTTAGATCTATAAATTTGTTCATGAGTTTGAAGTAGAAATGTGTTTAGATCTAGAAATAAGATTTGGGTGTAACTTCGGTTGGATGTTCCGTAGTTACACCTTCAATGGACCAAAACTTGAGAAAAATCTTACCGAACAAAGAGAAGAACTGAGATGAACTCTCCTGAACAGCCATCCCATCGTCTAATATTGGACATGTAATCTTCATCTCATTGTTTTTTTCCATGAACACTTGACAAAACACCATTATTTTCTTGAACTTTTTTAGGGTTACAAGAAAAAGGTTCTCCTAGCTTAATGAACAACGCCAATCATAACAGTTGTAGCTTTAATTGTAGCTGCATCAATATTTAAAACTATAAAAAATCTGTAGAGAATTGCATACCAAACGAAACAGATTTGATATGACATAACTTCGCCTATACAAAAATCCAACGTATGATATAATCAAACCAAACCCTTGATCACCAGCATACTTGGAACAAATGATATCTTATCAGGTGGATCTGTTGATGGATTCACCATCTCCAATCCTTAAACAATAACTCTCTCAAGAGTTGGACTATGATTTTAGATTATTTGATTATGAGCATCCTAGCATCTCTGAGGTGGAGAGTTTTTCCATGGACAGCAAAAAAAAAAAAAAAAAAAAAAAATTCAAATCCTTAAAGTTGTTTAATATTTATTACGGAGTCCAATTTCTAAATTATCTTCTTATTTTCTCTTTCTGGGATTTTCTTCCTTTTCCATGTCTTTTTCTTTTTCTTTGTTCTTCTTCAAGGTGTTGCCTAAATCTCGATTTCAGCAAAAGTGTTACCCACTAAAAACCCTTTGAGATTAATAAGGAAGAACCAAAAGAGATTGAGATGGAATCTTAAATTAGAATTTTTAATTTTTCCTCCATTCTTGTAAATTTGATATTTCAGTTTTTTATTTTATTTTTTATGAAGCATTGGTTCGAATGATTTTAGATGTGATTAAGACATAGGTTTGAATCAGAATTATGTTAAACTGCTTTTCAACAAGTATACACTAACTAATTAACAAATTTCACATATGTAACATTTATGTGTTTTTGTAGTTGTGTATGATTGATGGTTGATCCAAACAAATTGATTTTTTGCATTTGAATGTCTATAATGATGCATAGATCCTTAGTTTCGTCTTTGAATATGAACGTATTGATTGGTTAATGATGTTTTACAAAGACCTTGAAAGGGAATCTTTTGTTTGAGGAAGACAGTATATATATACATATAGTTTTTGGTTTGTGATTTGTGATTTGTGATTCCTCTCTCTATTTTAATGAGCAATAAAATCCCTAGACTCCAATATTGATATTGGATTTCGGAAAGAGTCATTGCTTTGAATAATCATCCAGTGAAAATCTTATGATCAGTTTAGAAATTCTCAAGAAAAATCCTGTGAAAGATAAAATAAGGGTTTAAACTTTTAAGTCCCTTTAATAAAACATTGAAAATATTAAGAGATATTCTGATTATTTCAAATTAAAATAGAAAATTTGTTACAGATGCATTATCATCGATGACTATGAATTATTATGGATTATGATCGAAGGGTTCTAAACCCACTAGCTTATAAATCCATCGTAAGGGACTGCACGGGATAACATTTCCTTGGATGATCAAGCTGCGTTGGGAGATTATTCGAGACTCTTATGACTCAATTACTTTCGAACATACTTATAGAAAGGTGAATTTTGCTGCGGATGCCATGGCTAAAAGGGGTTATTTATTAAGAAATGGTCAAGGTCTGACTTATGTTGGAAGACCTGTTTTTATTTCTTCTATTGAGTTTCCTTATGTGTCTTATTTTAGATTCAAGTAGTTTATGAGTTTTTTGGGGTCTCTTGACCTCTTTTTCTTGTAATCTCATTTGTACATATTGTTATTTATTAATACAATTTGGATTTACCAAAAAAAAAGCGGGACAACATTTCCCAAAACAATTTGCGGTATATTTCCCCATTTTAATGTGAGCAAGGGAATGTCAAAACTTCACTTTTCATAACCGTTAGATCTCCTTACATTAATTATTAACCATTAGATCTAGGAATATTCCAAAAAAGATTCTTGTCATAAAAAGATTCTCGTCACAAACTATTATTTTCAACCGTTGGATCATTAGATTTTCTCTTTCTTATCAGTCGTTAGATTTTAAAGGAGTGGTATGAAGAATATTTACAGGGACATAAGAGTAAACTCTCTTTTTATATATTTAAAAACCTCGTATCTTTCAAACTATACATCGGATTTTTGTGAATTTTACATATTTGGAAAGCCCTTTGAATGACCTATGCAATGAGCACAAATATTGATATCAAAATTTTATTTTTCAGTTTTTATTTTATTTATTTATTTTGTTTCTCCAAATTTTGTATGTTTTCTTCTTAAAAGTTAAGCATACTTTTAAGAATAAATTGAAAAAATCGACAAGAAAATTGATTGATTCATAAGTACATAAAATAAAAAACAGCGATTAATTTTCAGATGCTGGAAAAGAGGTACTATCACTTTTATTTTAGCTTAAAAATAATCCCAGAAACAGAGAGTATAACATATGGTGTCGAATCACCACCAAATTATTTGCAAAGTACGAAAAATAGCATGCCAACGTGTGCTCACTACTTTTCTCCTTAACTTGGTTAAAGACTGTTACCTCGTGTTTGTACTTGGGAAAAAAATCACAAATTGAATTGATTTATCCCGATACTGTACTTCTTGGGAACTACTATGCTAACTTTTCGAAATAGACATTTCAAAGGTGTTAGTGACCATGATTCAAACATCGATTCTAGTACCCAGTTATATATGGACAATGCTGGGGTTCTTGATTGTAGCAGCCACCATAGTATGATATCTCTATGAAAGAGTTTTAGGTTTCCTTCGGCAAGCATAGAGGTTTATGAAAATTTCTCATGTGAGCCTTTACGATGAGAAATTTCTCATGTGAGCCTTTACGACGCTAATCTCATTAAATGCAAATTCTCCGTAGTTAAAAAGCAGAACTTAGGGTTTGACGGTAAAAGGCTCCGGTTTTTCTGCTTCCTCTTTTCACTTTTGTGTCTTTAGTTTTTCTCTTGATTTTGTGCTTTCATGGCGCAAAATCCACCAAAACCACCTGATTTGGGTGTACAATCAAATCAACTGAGAACTGATCGATATGGTAGAAATAATTGGAATCGATCACGTTCAAAATCTAGAACTTTCCATCTCTACAGGCCGAAGAATAATTATGGAAACCTTAATTCTTCCGGAGTTAGGAATCAGATTGAAGATGGAAACTATGGCGCCGGTGAAGAAAACTGTACCTATGCGTCTATATTAAAGAAGAAAACTCATGTTTTATCAAAGATTGGTGTTGAAAATCTATCTCACCCTCCGGTTTCTACGTCAACAGGTGAGGTTGGTATCACAATCCCGCGTAAAACTCATGCAACGATCAAAGCTGTGTGGAAGTATAGTTTGGTAGGGCATTTGGATTTCAAAACCCTAAAATTTGAAGATGCTAAACGGGATTTATTAAATCAATGGAAGCTTACTGGTTCCGTTCAATTAATTCCATGGGTTAAAGGTTATTTTGTTATCAAGTTAGAAAATGAAGATGAACGTAAAAGAGTTAGCTATGATGGTCCATGGAAGGTTATGCAATAAAAACTCAAAGTTCAACCTTGGACGCTTATGTTCGATCCTGAATCGGATAAAGTTATAAGGGTTGTTGTTTGGGTTCGTTTTAATGCTCTTCCATGGGAATTTTGGGATAAAGAAACACTTTTTAGGATGGATAGAGGCCTTGGAAAGTCGGTGGCAGCTGATCCGAGAACTTTAAGGTATGAATATGGCTATTTTGCTGCGGTTTTAATTGATATTGATTTTTCGAAGCCATTAGGCAAGATAATTATTGATGGTGAGGAAAAAACTGAAGTTTTTGTTCAAGAGTATGAGAATCTTAATAGGCCGAGTTTCTGTGATTATTGCAAATCAATTGGCCATAAGAAAACTAATTGTAGAACTAAAATGTATAAAAAAACGGAAGAAAAAGCTGAAGTTGAAGAAGATCCGGAGATCAAGAAGGCACTTGAAGCTGAGATACATGAACTTAAGAATTTTTGGCATAAAACCAAATTTTGTAAAGTTAATGATCCACCGAAAAATCCACCTGAGAAGCAAGTGGATGAAACACCAAAGGATCCTCCACCTTTGATCAAACACTTAAAGATGTAACTCGGATGTTTGCTGGAAGGCATACATACTTAGGTAGCCCATCAACTAGTAATGTTGCTAGTGGACCAGAAACTAATAATGGTGTGCTAGAACAACGCAATGATAGTGCGCCACTGGATCAGATAAATGATGGCGCTTCACCTATTCAGCACAATGATTACACTACTTCAACTTTGCACAATGATGGTGCAGATTCGACTATGCTTGTTACGCACAATGAAGGTGCAACATACTCGATCCAATCTCCGGGAATTTCTGAGGATATGGGTGAGGATATTGAGGATATGAAAGCTTTTATACATTATAAAGAATTGAAGAAGAGAGCCAGAGATTTGGAAAAAGATGTTGATGTGGCTAAGATTGAACAAGATATGGCAAAAATAAAGCTTGAAAATTTGAGAAGGTTAGCAATAGAGAGGAAAAAACAAGTTGAAAATATGTCAGCTCAAGTTAATACCATTGAGCGTATTGAAATTGTAGCTTTAGGTTCTCTATAACAAATTATATTTTGAAGCCTAATGAAGAAGCTGGTTTTAGTTCTCCAACTAGAACATCAAGAAGATCATCTCCAGGCTAATTTGTTGAGGATATTGTGTTATCTAACAGGTTTGATACCGGGACTGAGGAGATTGAGGAGGAAGCTGACGAGGTTTTTACTGAAAAACCACCGGAATCGACAAAATTAATTAATACATCTACTTCAGTTGAAGATGAAGCTAAGAATTTGGATTGGAATGCTATAAAAGATCAGGAAAAGCGTGAGAAAAAGGAACATGTGGAGCAATAAAAGCTAGAGGCTTTGGATAAAAAGGCTAGCGTTTCGAAGCCAAAGGTTCCTAAAAGGAAGGATAATAATGTGTCTAAACCAGTGGACAATGTTAGTCAGGTTGAAACTCGAGGTAAAAGTAAGTCAAGACAGGGTTCGACAAGCCCTACACGCGACAGAGTTATTTAATGCATGTTTTTTATTGGAATGCTCAAGGCTTGTCTAAGGATGGTGCAAAGGCCAAGCTGAAGGAGTTATATCATTTTCACAAACCTGACATTATTTTTATTGGAGCCAAAAGTTTTTTTCACTACACGTTTTGTTAGGAGTTTGGGATTGGATGATTTTTGTGAAGATGTTATTACTAATGAGGTTGGTGGTGAAAAAGGTAATATTTGGGTTTTGTGGAAGATTTCTTTGGCAAGGCCAGGTATTTTATCTACTTCTAAGCAAGCAATTTCGTTAAATTTTAATGGTGATTATATTACGGATGTTCATGCTTCTTTTGATCCGATTGCAAGAAAATTGCTTTGGCGTTAGTTGGGGTTAGGTTTCATATGTATTCCTTGGTTGGTGTTGGGTGATTTTAATTGTGTTTTACGCTTGGAAGAAAAGAAGGGTGGTGTATACATGAAATGATTGTTCTTGCTTCAGAATTGGTGAATGAAATAAATATTAGAAGAAAATGAGGAAATGTTGGTATAAATATTGATATAACACAAGCATATGACTCTCTAAGTTGGGAATTTTTGTTTGAAACATTAAAACATTTTGTATCCTCAGTAACTGGTATTGAGTGGTTAAAGAAAATGTTGCAATCTGCAAAAGTGTCTGTACTAGTAAATAGAGGACCAATGGGATTCTTTGAAGTGAGCAGGGGCTTAAGGTAAGGAGATCCCATGTATCCTCTCATCTTTGTAATTGCAGAAGAAGTGTTAAGAAGAAACTTATTCAAAATGGTCCAAGAAGGTGAGATTAAAGCAATGGTGAATAGAAATGGTTGTCAGCCATCCCATTTACTCTTTGCTGATGATATTCATCTTTTGTAATGGGCACAAGAAGAATTTTTATAAATTGATGCAACTACTGCTAAAATACCAACAAGCTTATGGTCAAGTAATGAACAAAGATAAGAGCAAATACTTTATGGGTGGAGTGGCAGAACACAGGATAAGGCATATTGATATAACAGAAAGCTTGCAGATGGAACTGTCAGAGTTTCCTGATAAATATTTTGGGGTTATATTAAAACCAGGAAGAGTAATAGTGGATCAAACTTGGGGAATAGTGGAGATGCTACAAAAGTTATTGGCTGGTTGGATTGGTAAGATGCTTGCTTTTCCTGTTAGACTAACATTAATTGAGTTTTTCATATGTAGCATCACAATCTATAATATGTCAGTTTATAAATGGCCCAAAACAGTAATACAAGCTTGTGAAAGGATAATAAGAAATTTTCTTTGGACTGGAGATCCAGCAGTTAAGAAACTTATTACAATTAGATGGGATGAAGTTTGTGCTCCAATAGAAGAAGGTGGTCTTGGAATTAAAAGGCTTGAGGTGGTGAATAAAGCAATATTGTTGAAATTGTTATGGAGAATTGAAACTGAAGATGAAGAATGGACAAGATTCATGAAAGCAAAATTCAAAGATAAGAATGGAGAGTGGATAAAATCATACAAGCAATCTTCTATTTGTCCAGGTTTTAAATGGGTAATGAAAGAATTTAATGAAGGGTGTAGATGGTTGGTGGGTGATGGTAGCAATATCTCTGTGTGGAAGGATAAATGGGTGACTGAAAATGTATTAATAGAATCGCATCAGATTGATGCATTTATTATACATAATCAAGATATGAAGGTCAAATATTTAATGGTCAATGGTGAATGGAAAATCCCAGTGGAGATAAATGGTATGATGAATGTTAATAAACTAACAAGTGTTGGATAAGGGGCAGATAGAAGGATTTTGGTTAATGATATAACTGGAAAATTTACAGTGGCAAATGTTGTACAGTTGGTCAGAAAAAGATTTCCTAGTATTCATTGGGAAAAGCAAGTGTGGAGTCCATGTGTACATTCTTATACAACTTATAATATGTGGAATATTTTGAGGGGAGCTGTTGCAAATGAGCAAAATGTGAGGAAGAAAGGTTTCAGCACAGTCTCAAAATGTTACCTTTGTGGGGATAGACATGACAATTTGGACCATATACTGTGGAACTGTTCGTTCAGTGAATAATTATGGCATTGGCTAGGAGGTATGTTTAATTTTTCACTACCTTCCAGTTTTGAAGATGTCCTTAACTATGTTAAAAGTAGAAGTTCTATAGTCAAGGAAATCTGGTACATCTGTGCATTCACATTAATGGTGGAAGTGTGGTTGAGTAGAAATAAGAGAATCTATGAAGATACAAATCCCAACTTTGGCAGAATTAAGTACAAAATCTTGAACTTTACTAAGGAGTCCGAGATAAGAATGAAAGATGTGATGCACAACAGTAGTTATGACCTGGATGTATTAATGAAATTTGATATAAGAGGTATGAGAAGTAATTTTGTAAGAGTAAAAGAGATTTGGTTTACATTGCCTAGACAAAATCAGATTTTGATATGTTGTGATGGTGCTGCAAAGGGCAATCCAGGTACAACAAGATTTGGATTTATTGGTAGAAGTGATACAGGAAGTTGTGTTGGTACAACTATTGGTGGACTGGGTATGGTTACAAATCACATTGCAGAAGCGATGGCTTTAGTAACTGATGGTGAATCGGCTGTCAAGAAACAATTTTTAGATGTTCGTTTTAGTCTTGATTCTAAGGCAGTACTGACAGCATTCTCTAATGGTAAAATTCCTTGGATTGTGATTAATAGATGGAAGAGAGTATTGAAAGAACTAAGAAGTATTTTTTTTAAATGTACTTACAGATAGGTACAACACTAAGCAGGGGGGAGGTGATATACTATGAAGGAAAACCACAGTTCATTGGCAGGATGGAACAAGAAAACACTCCATATTTCAGATTCTTTTAAATAATTTGGGATGTAAATATTTTTTTAATTTTTTCAGTTTTTGTTTTGTTGCGTTTAAAATTAGTCTTGGCATGTCTCGACTAATATTTACTTTGGTTTTTTTTTGGTTATAAATAAATATGATTTAGCAAAAAAAAAAAAGGGATGGTAAGCCAATTTTGAGTGTTTACGTGAATGAATTTAGAAGCTGGATTTCGGATAATGGACTGGTGGAGGCAGACTCAATTGGAAAGAAATATACCTGGTCTAATTGTCGGAATGGAACTCGAATAATTGTTTCTAAGCATGATAGAGCGGTTGTGAATGATGCTTGGCTTTACAAATATGAGAAATGGAGGTGTAAAGCCTTGCCTAGGATTTGTTCAGATCACTCCCCTCTTTTTGGGTTTGCTTTTTAAAATCCAAGGCAGACTGAGCACCTTTTAGAATTCAAAAGATGTGGCTATCTCATCCAAATTTTATGCAACTTGTGGAGAAGAATTGGAAAATGAGGCTTGATGCCCCCCCCCCTGCCTTTTTTTTTTTTGGTAGCAAACTGAAAAGGTTGAAGGAGGCGTTCAAGATTTGGAATAGAACTGTTTTTGGTGACATTTATGTTGGAGCAAGATGAACTTAAACTTGAAGCTGAAAATGATCTTATTGATCATTATCCGGAGGATGAGTTTCAGTTTATGAAGGTAGCAGATGCTAGAAAAGTTGTTGATGATATGAGAACGGAACTTGTTGTTATGCTCAAGATGAAATCGAGAGTTACTTGGTTGGAGGATGGTGATCAACACACTCGATTTTTTCACATTAGCATTCGTATGAGGAGAAGGCAAAACATAATCTCAGAGCTAAATATTTCTACTAACACTAATTTGTTTTTGCAGGATGATATTAAGGACTACATTGTCAATCATTACAAAGACAAATTCAATGGTGGTGATGTTATTATTGATCCAAAGATGTTTGAAATTGACCATGAGAGCATCACGGACACATATAGTGCTTTTATGGATTCCATGCCGACTTTGGAGGAGATTAAAGCAGTTGTTTTTGACTTGGGAGATAATTCTGCGCCTGGCCCAGATGGATTCACGAGTTTTTTTTATAGACATTGTTGGAATATTATTGTTGGTGATCTTTTTTGTGCCATTACAAACTGTTGGGCGATGCGGAAAATTCCCAATGGCATTAATTCTAGTTTTATTTTGCTCATTCCAAAAAATAATAAATCAGATGCTATCAAGGATTATAGGCCTATTAGTTTGAGTAAATTTTTCTGCAAAATCATTGCCAAGATTTTGGCTACCAGGCTTGGCACGGTTATGAATAAGTTGATTTCTGAAGAACAAGTGGCGTTTATGAAAGGAAGGAATATTCACGAGAACATAGCTTTGGCATCTGAGTTAATTAACGAGATTAATACAAAAAGGAAGCATGGAAATGTTAGCCTGAAATTGGATATTTCCCAAGATTTTGATACGTATAGTTGGGAGTTTATAGCCGAGGTATTTCGTCATTATGGTTTCTCTGAGAACTGGTGCTCATGGATTCTTAGCATTCTTAACTTGGCTCAGATTTCTGTTATGGTTAACGGTAGCCCTGAAGGTTTCTTTAGTATCACTAGAGGCTTGCGTCAAGGTGAACCTATTTCACCTTTGATTTTTGTGCTTATTGAAGATATATTAAGTCGTAACATCTCTAAATTGTTAGCAAGACGAAGCATGCATACTATAGTTAGTAAGAAAGGTGTGGCGCTAAGGCACCTTCTTTTTGCAGATGATATTCTTATTTTCTGCAAAGGTAATCTACACAGCCTGAAAAATTTAATGAGTATGCTCAGTATGTATCAAAGGGCCTCTGGCCAAAGCGTAAACCGTGCCAAAAGAAAATTTTATTATGGAGGTGGCACATGCTCTCGAGCTATTGCTATTTCAAATTATTGGGGCATGGTGATGCGTGTCATAACCACAACAAATTAATAATGATATTTCCCACTAATTAAATAATAATATAGCGGTAGTAAGAGATCGTTCCCACGAAGAGAAGTGTAATTGATATGTTATTTAGTTCAGCAAAATAAGATAAATCAAAGGGGGATTGGTTTAAAGTAAGATAAATAGAATAACAAATAAAAGAAAGAGATGATCAAGGAATCCTTCGCCGTTACCAAGCGATAACTGGATTAGTATACTTATCTATCTTCGTTAGAACCATTCATCACCAACCGTAGAATAGCAGCTAGCTCATTGCTATCCCCAAAAATCCTTTTACCACGGATACGGAAGCTTTCCAATATCAGATTCTATTCAACGAACCACCAAGTAGTAGCTCACTCAAGGTGTAATCCAATCGAACGCTTTAGGATTTGTGAATTAGGTTGATCCCAGTAGTTAAACTCTTATCTCAAGGTCCACTTGCTGGTGTTTTCTTCACTCGCAATTGCTCCACTGAATCCCTCAGCAAGGTCTCGCGATTTCTACTTGTGTATGAATTATTCGACGATTACTTATCTCCTAACCCAATACTAGCAATAGAACAATTAATAGACTAATCTAGTATGCATCCCAAATCAATCTAAGAATCACTCATAAAGATCAAATATGGTAAATACAAACGATAAGATGATTAAAACTCTGAACAAACTTGTATAATAATAGAGCTTCACGCTAGAACATTAAATTCATCCTCAATCAAATAAAGTTTAGCCTCTCATGTTACACCGTTTCAGGGTTTCCCCCTAAAGGGGTAAACACTAAAATATTAATGAAGAATAAAAGTGTATTCTATGAGATGTGTGTAGATAAATATATATATATATATATATTAGGTTAAGAAGTCTCTTAAATAGTATCCAAAACTGGAGTAATGTGCTCGATCCCGTGCAAAAGTAGTTGTTGCCAAAACTAGCCAATTTCCAAAATACCTCACGACCAAACTCTGTCCGGGGATAGAAGTATCTACAGTCCAATGGGACTTACGTACATTCCTAAAAATAGCCCAGCATACTCCTCATTGGCTTTGTCAGTTCCACAACAATACTCTTTTCCCACCGATAACATCGCAGACACTCTCACCTAGCCTTGAGTTTTATTTCCCCTAAATTTTCATTGTTTCTCCGACAGAATCACGGACACTTCTCCCTCCGTGAGCGATAGTTTCTGCTGGATTTTTAGTTTTTCCGGCCATTCACGTACATTCTGGTCACCGTGAGTTTTCTTTTTCTGAATTTATTTTCCTAAACTCGAACTCTCCATGAGCCAATATTGATCAATGCAGCACACACTAATGTATCAACTCCATCTCTTCCTACTCGTTCATCTCGGCAACACCTCCAGCTCTTCCATCTAACCATAGCTCCAAGACTTCCCTGCCATCATTACTTCCCTGAACTGCAACCCCCAAACTCACAGCAAAATCTCTTCCATTTGATCATCAGCTTCATATTCCATCTCACGAATAACCCAACACCATTGCATAGCTCACTGGTTTCACAATCAACTACAACCCATTAGATCTCAAGAATCATCTAACTCCTCAATTGCTTCTCAACTCTCATAACCTGATGATAAGCCGCAACAGTCCCAGCTGACTTACTTCTCGGTTCAAGCTCTATCTCCATCAACATAAAGAATCACCACAGCCTTCGCATCATCTCGATCACCAGTTCATGGCAGCAAGCCAAACCCGATAGCAACTCTCTCCATTTCTTCCACGTATTCCAGCTCCTGTTCGTTATCACAGTCTCATTGAGATAATATCACAACACCTTTATTTCTATTCCAAGTCTTCGTACATCCAAGAACGATGAGGTGTTTAACTCCCGCTGTGCTCTAACTCTCATCCACCTCGTTAACCACCAGGTCCACCACTGATCTTCATCAGTCACAACGACCAATTACCAGCAGTTGTAGCTGATGTGATTTTCAATTGAAGTTGTATTAAAGAGTTCGTTGAGGCTTGTGAAGGCAAGATTTTTTGGACTTTAATAAGAATAACAAAATCAAAATAAAAGGTAATGTGAGAATTATAGAGAGACTAGGGCTAGGATTCCACCTTTCATCAATATTTATGAGGTTCAATGATAATTTTTGTCATGCAATTCTAGACAATATAGCTCCAATCAAAAGAAATTGTGATTCTAAATTATTGCATATCCTAGATTTTCAAAATATCAATTGTTAATCGCAAGCATGGAGTATCAAAAGTCCTAAACTAAGCATACTTCATCAAGAGAAAACACAACTAATTAATAAAAATCATTTACTCAATTCTCATTCGGTGCAATTAATCATAAAAGAATTGCATAAATTAATTTAAATGAATATTACCACATAACTATCGAAAGAACGGCTTCCTCCATCGCCCAAGAGATTGGGTTTAGCTCATCATAGTGTAAACTTGCTCAAAATATTGATTCATGCTCAAAAATAGTTTACAAAGATGAAAAGGAGAGAAATTGAATAAACCAGGAAACTGCAACACTTTTTCGGTGTTGCAAGTTCTCTGTTACAGAGATCGATACAAAGAAACTGTCGATGTAACTGTTGCATATAATAATGCTAACCAAGTGTCGAAAATGTTGTACCATGAACGACGGTCTCTGGGAGTCTTATGTTCTTCGTGTTCTTCCCATGTAGCAGCAGAAAATTTTCTCTGAAACTCGATTCTCGCCCCTGTCTTCTCCCAAACTCTCCGTCCTCCTTCTCTGGCACTCAAGCATCACATTTATACTCAACAGGATCGAATTATCACGCAATAACTCCAAAAAAATTCTCCATTACCTATATCACATCTATCCCATGAAAATCCACGATTGAATCTCTGTAAAACATGTTCAAATCTTCAACCGAAATTCTGCATGTAACTGCACCATTTTCCCGCCAATTTTATTTTCAAACGAAGAAGAAGGAGGGGTGCCATGAATCCAAAATCCGAGTGCCTTTAACATTTGGATCCCTAGGGATGCCCTTATCCAAAGTGAGGGTGCCTTTATCACTTTTCTCCGGGGGTCCAAAAAACACTTTTCGAGCAACTTTTTCCGCATAAGTGTAGTTCTCCAATAACACCTAAACAAACATAAAAACACCAAAATTAGTACAAAAATCGAGACTAATAATAGAGACACTGAGGACAATTCAGACACAAAAATGTGTCTATCAAATACCCCCAAACTTATTATTTGCTAGTCCCGAGCAAATCTAATCTAAATAAAATGACTACACTTAGCACGTGCAGCAAGCCGATAAACCGCTAGGTGGCCCTAGTGGCGGAGTGTTGTCTTCGGAGGGTTTACCAGAGGTGTACCCACAAAACCTGTACTTCTAATTGGTCACAAGTATCCAAAGAGCTATGAGGACATACAAATTCTCAAACTATCTCCAAGTGACTAGAATGTCAGAGAAATTAAAGGTGCCAGCTCTAAAGCTGACTGAGGAAAGGGGGAGACACATCCGCAACACGGCTAGATAAATAGATATCCGCTACACAGCTAGATAAACATTGTAAGATGCGCCCGCTGATTTACAGCTGGATAAGATTAGGAGAGATAAAAAGATGAGAGGGACATCTGCTACACAGCTGGACTAATTACATGTGATGAGTTAAACCAGTGCTAGAAAGATCTTGTTCCATATTGAAAGCGGACTAACAAAGCAACCAAATGTATCTTTTCTTCGACTCTCTCATAGTGCTCAGTAGAAACAACGTCTTCGGCTTCAACTGTTGATGATAACTCCTGAACCTTGACAATTAACTCTTCTCTTTGATTCCTCACTTGAAACTTCCTTATAGATTTCTACTTCCCTATGTCCTTATTGAACAAAATTTAAACTTTCATTTTTCTTTTTTTTTTAGTGTAGAGTAATAACAAGACAAAAATTTACATGACCATCACAGAAGGAATTTAACACTTGGATTTTCGCAACTTGTAATGTCTTACTATCATGAACTTCAACAACTTATATCGTTTGATTTTTTCTTGCTCTTATAACTTCTTGTAACCCTTGATTTTGAATTATGATTTTCTATTATTGCTTTTAAACCTTAAACGTCTTCCACTTTCTTCATAGATTTTTATGTCGCTCCGTTTGTTGGTGATAATAAGATTCTACTGATAGAGTGCCGTAATCCAGTAACTAAGACTACATTGTGAGGTTGCTTTGTCTTTCTGGCATTTCCTGACCTACTTGCCTTTCTATCATGGATGGTTAGGTCCATCACGGTTACCCTCTAAAAGGAAAAAGTTCTCTCCTGAATTTCAAGGATCTCAATGCCTTTTTATCTAATGTCTCAATAGGTTGTTATCCCTAGCATTAAAATTTCTATCTTTTCGGTGAGAAACAGTATGTAAACTTAGCTAACCGGATACCAAGTGACGCTAGAAGTTTCTCCCTTACCCCCAAACCTAAATCTAGCATTGTCCTCAATGTTCTAAAGATAAAATTAAAAACATGAACAAGGAGAAACTGTTACCACTTGAGGGAAAAGAAATAAGGAAGGATATTACCGTATGCATGAGCGTGGGTGCCTTCCATAAAATGCTAAATTTAAAGTCTTTAGCTAGACATCAAATACCTCAAAAGGATTGTCACCTTCCAAATTCATATACCAATAGCCGAAATAGCTGTGGGTCCTCAGAACCAAATAGAGCAGACACAAATGAAAGACTACCATCTTGGATTAGAAAAATGAGAAGACGGAGCATAGCTTGATCTAGGGATTTTATTAAGGCAACTAGATTTATCTGGGGTGTCTCTTTGGGCTCTATATAAGTGTCTAGGACAACAGGTTCAACCGAATGACATGTCTCTAAGTTCTGGGTTTCTTCATGGACAATATCTAGAGGATCAGGTAGCAAAGTTTGAAGAAACTCAAGTAGTATCTTAGACGCACAAAGCTCGAGTCCCAAGTTAGGGACTTCAATTAGGGATACATGACGATCACTAGAGTCATCATTACGCCCAAACTTAGGGTGAACAATATCCTCAAATGGACCAAAATCTATAGGATGGATTCCAGGGTCCATAAAGTCAGCACAATAACTAGCTTCCTTGGGAGACTGGTCATCTAAACGAACAACATCATCATATAAAGGATTATTAAAGAAAATCTCTAGCATAGGCTCATCAACTAATGTGTTCGTCATGGTTATCTCCTCTGAATCACTGAAAGGTTCATCAAATAATGGATTATCAAACATAGTGCAGGCTAAAGGATCAGGAACTAGAGTGCTAATCATGTTCACCACTTCTAAATCATCTATCTCATAAGACTTAATGACATTAAAGACATTTAGATCAGTAGTCATTTTACCAAAACATATGTTCATAAGTCCGGTTCTACAATTGATGACAGCATTAGATGTGTCTAAGAATGGGCGACCTAAAATCACCGGGATTTGAGCACTTGGGTCCTGAACAGGCTGGGTATCTAGAACAACAAAATCCACTAGGTATATGAACCTATCAACCTCAATAAGAACATCTTCTATGACACCACGAGGCACTTTGACAGACCTATCACCTAATTTAAGTGTCATTTTGGTCGGTTTCAACTTACCAAGACCTAGCTGGGTGTACACATGATACGGGAGTAAGTTAACACTAGATCCTAAGTCAAGTAATGCCTTATCGACCATGTGCTTACCAATTGCACAAGATATGGTGGGCCATCCAGGTTCCTTATACTTAGGGGGTGTTTGGTTCAGAAGAATTGAACTTACTTGACCAGCTAAAAGGCTTTCTTATGGACATTAAGCTTACGCTTTCGTGTACAAAGATCTTTCAGGAAATTGGCATAAGCAGGCATTTGCCTAATTGCTTCTAATAATGGAATGTTGATATTCACCTGTTTAAATATTTCCATTATCTCGTTGAAAATCGACTCCTTAGTTGGGGCTAACAACTTTGGATATGGGGCTCTAGGCACAAAGGTAGTCCTATCAGGAATTTCTTGGGACTCCTCAGGAATTATTTCAGTTTCCTCAGCTACGGGTTCCTCTGGTGAAGTAGAAGGTGGAACTACAGTATGTCCACTAGGCATGGCTACCTTATTGTCTACCGTTTTACCACTCCTAAAGGTTGTTATCGAATTCACATGGCTTGATGGTCTTTCACCTACTTGATGAACTCCTATAGGATTGGGCTGAGTTTGACTAGGAAACTTACCTTTTTCTCTCAAAGACTCATTTATCTGACTAATCTGGGTTTTCAACTCGGAAATAGCCTGAGAGTTAGCATAACCTATACTCTTACTTTCTTCTATCCCTTTCGCAACCATTTGGTTGATTTTTTCAGAGCTTTTAATAAACGAGGCGAGAGTCTCTTCTAAACTTGTGATATTTTTATCCGAAAGGTTTAAACCGGGGTTGACTGAAGAGTTCTTAGCATAACCAAAACCGGGGGAGGCTGAGAATTACTAGATCGACCTTGATCTTTGGCCCTTAGACCAAGAGAAATTAGGATGGTTTCCCCAACCAGGGTTGTAGGTCTCTGAGTATGGGTCAAACTTCTGATTTTTTTCAAACCTAGCATAGTTATAAACAGCATGGGCTTGCTCTTCACTAACATCACCTTCCCAAAACGAGCTATTGGGTTCTATTCCACAACTAGAGACTTGAGAGGCTCCAATTCTATCATTAGGTTCAACAAGGGACCTATTTTTAAACTGACCCATTTCCAAAGCTTCTAACCTTCTAGATAAAGCAGCGAACTTAGCATCTGACCCAAAGCTTGTATCGACCGCATTGGTGCTATTTCTATTGACCAAGAGTCTTTTAGGGGGTTCAACACAAGACTGCCACTGTTGGGATTTTTCAGTTACATCTTCTAAGAAGGAAAGTGCATCATCAACGCTTTTACTCGTGAATAAACCAGCACTCATACACTCGACCATGGCTTTGGTCGAATAGTCTAAACCTTCATACAAAATTTCAACTAGTTTCATTTTTTCGAACCCATGGTGAGGACATTGCGACAAAAGATCATTAAATCTCTCTAAAAATCTATAAAGGGATTCTCCTTCTTTTTGCATACTGGAACTAATTTTCTGCCTAAAAGATGCGGTTTTATGCTTAGGAAACCACTTTAAGTAGAAAGCAGCAGTAAGTTGGTCCCATGTTTCTATAGACCCAGATGGTAGGTTATTCAGCCAGGACTTGGCTTTATCCCTTAAGGAAAAGGGGAACATCCTAAGTTTCAAGACTTCATCAGTAAGATCCTTAATCTTAATTGTTCCACAAATTTCTTCAAAGTCCTTAATATGAAAGTAAGGGTTTTCATCATCTTTTCCTAAGAATATAGGGATCATCTGAAGAATACCAGGATTCAACTCATAAGTAGCCGTAGAGGCTGGCAATTTAATGCACGATGCTCGGTTGGTCCTAGTTGGGTACATGTTGGCTTTCAAAGTAGCCATTGCTGGCACAACTGAAGTACTAGGGGTACTATCTTCACGAAGAGACAAATTATCAAAACTGAAGTTTCCAAAAACGGGGCTCTCCAAAGAAGAGTCTTCGAGCTCCCCGCCTTCACAAGAAGAACTACTAGGTTTTTCACTAATCAAACGAACTAGAGTGTTTCTTTTCCAAGCCCGTTCTTTAATGACCTCGGACATACACTAGAAAAACAAAAGAAAAATAAAAATAAAAATCCTAAAAGGAAGGGAGGTTCTAAGCAAACACAAAGCAGGCTGACTCCACCAAAGCAAACCTAGAGATTTCTAGCAAACAAAAATCATGATGGCTCCACTTAGATTGTTTTCTAGACCAGCTTCTAATCCTTCGAAAGGGAATTCGTTACAATCTGAGAAAACCCCTCTGGAATCAATCCGTGTTTAAGTAAGTTGAATAGAGGCGAGGGAAGCTCATGGAGCTTTGATACCCAAGGCCTCACCGCATTACAAGGCGGCGCAGTCACGCATTCAACTCACAGAAACCATCATGAACTTCGAAGAATGCTCAAAAGAGTAACCAATATTTTTCGAACGAGTTTCCTATTAAGCTCGTTACCCTATCGGTCTCGTTCTATTCCAAATTTTAAGGCTTAGGTTCGCGTTAAGTTTCGTTTTCCTAAGGCTGGCAAGAAGAGAACGGTGATGAAATCTGAACCCTTATCTTGTATGGCCAGTCCTTGCCCTTTACTAGGAATTTAAAACATCCGTTTTCAGTTCCTCAACATATATGCAAACGAAGGAATACAGTAACTCGCTGACAGGGGATTCGCGAGTGTTTCGACAAACTTACCTCCCGTTCCAGACGGGGGATGAACCGTTGTAGTCGACTCGGGCCACGACTCATATGTCATGAACGAACCCGAGGGGCCGAGGTGATATCGTAATCACCGTCCTTCTCTGCAAACAATTTAATATTTAATACTACCCTTCTGTAGGGTTTAAAAAAATAATGTCCAAATGTCCAAGTCCAAAGTCCAAAAAGTAAAGTGCGAAATAAAAAAAAATTACAAAAATAAAGAAATCCTAATACAATCTAAAGAAATAAACTCTTTTTTTTTTCTCTCTTTTTATAATAAAAAAAAAAACTTCTCCTTTCGCTTTGTCTTTAACTCCACACTTTAAGTATTCACCAAAAGCTTTGGAAAAATTTTCTTTCACTCCATATTCCAAAATCTATAGTAAAAAGACAAAAACAAAAACGTAAAGAAGAACAAAATAAATAAATAAAAACAAATAAAAACCTAAAAAAAAAAAAAGAATAAAAATCTAAAAACTCTAGCCTAAAGACAAGCTCCGTGTCGACGGCGCCAAAAATTGATGTGATTTTCAATTGAAGTTGTAGTAAAGAGTTCGTTGAGGCTTGTGAAGGCAAGATTTTTTAGACTTTAATAAGATAAACAAACTCAAAATAAAAGGTAATGTGAGAATTATGGAGAGACTAGGGCTAGGATTCCACCTTTCATCAATATTTATGAGTTTAATTTTTATCATGCAATTCTAGACAATATAGCTCCAATCAAAAGAAATTGTGATTCCAAATTATTGCATATCCTAGATTTTCAAAACATCAATTGTTAATCGCAAGAAGTATCAAAAGTCCTAAACTAATCATACTTCATCAAGAGAAAACACAACTAAATAATAAAAATCATTTACTCAAATCTCATTCGGTGCAATTAATCATAAAAGAATTGCATAAATTAATTTAAATGAATATTACCACATAACTATCGAAAGAACGGCTTCCTCCATCGCCCCATAGATTGGGTTTAGCTCATCATAGTGTAAACTTGCTCAAAATATTGATTCATGCTCAAAAATTGTTTACAAAGATGAAAAGGAGAGAAATTGAATAAACCAGGAAACTGCAACACTTTTTCGGTGTTGCAAGTTCTCTGTTACAGAGATCGATACAAAGAAACTGTCGATGTAACTGTTGCGTATAAGACTGCTAACCAAGTGTCGAAAACGCTGTACCATGAACGACGGTCTCCGGGAGTCTTATGTTCTTCGTGTTCTTCCCATGTAGCAGCAAAAAAAAATCTCTTAAACTCGATTCTCGCCCCTGTCTTCTCCCAAAATCTCCGTCCTCCTTCTCTGGCACTCAAGCATCACATTTATACTCAACAGGCTCGAAGTATCACGCAATAACTCCAAAAAAAATTCTCCATTACTCGGCCGTGAAGAAAATATTCCCGAGAATATTTTCTTCCCATTTTTAACTCCTCACGCGTTGATTTTCTCCTAGCACGCTCTAAAATGTGGCTCGAGTCAGTAAACATGTGCAGAAATCGTTCAAACTTTCCAATACTCGTGCAATCCCGTGAAACACCTCTCTCGTGAACGTGTAGCTCTGATTTCTTCTCGACGAATATCTAGCCAAATTTAATCGACTTAAATGCCCATATTAACATTGTATACCTAATCCGCGATTGAATCTCTGTAAAACATGTTCAAATCTTCAACCGAAATTCTGCATGTAATTGCACCATTTTCCCGCCAATTTTATTTTCAAACGAAGAAGAAGGAGGGGTGCCCTGAATCCAAAATCCGAGTGCCTTTAACATTTGGATGCCCTAGGGATGCCCTTATCCAAAGTGAGGGTGCGTTTATCACTTTTCTCCGGGGGTCCAAAAAGCACTTTTCGAGCAACATTTTCCGCATAAGTGTAGTTCTCCAATAACACCTAAACAAACATAAAAACACCAAAATTAGTACAAAAATCGAGACTAACAATAGAGACACTGAGGACAATTCAGACACAAAAATGTGTCTATCAGTAGCAACCACATTATCGAGCTACCCAACTTCGCTGGCAATGAAAGTGACCGGATATCACAACAAAACTTCTCGAGCTGAACTCTATTGTTATTGCCATCTTCATCCCACTGCAATCACTTCTGTCATTGGCAGACCCCAGACCAAACTCAAATTCCATGAACAGTAAGCCACCGAGAATCACCATCGTGATCAGCAGCCGGTGATCGCTTGTCATACGACACAAATATAATTCACTTCCTCACTTAACTAATATGAATATAGTATTCGATAAGAAAGAGTTCGTATCCACAGAGAGGCGATTGTTGTTATGCAATTTTCAGATTCTTATGTAACCAAATAACCCAAGGTGTGTTTTTGTTTTTATCAAAGTATTTAAAGTAAATAAAGCAAAGTAAATAGTTGGAATAATCAATAAGGAGAAGATATTGGTTAAGGGATAGTATCATTCACAAACATGTATTTTTCATCTATGATTAGAATTGGTATTTAATCTCTCAATTATCAAAAGTCCTAGGATATCTTGATCGCAAGAGTATCCCGTTTATTTCCTGATTTTATCACAAACAACATTAAAAGATGCTATTGTGAAATCTTCTTAAAAAGCAACCTAAAGTGTAAAAGAACAATTAGATTTAACTCCCTAAGAGCAATAAGTTCTATGAAATAAGACTAATCGATGCAAACAAACGTGTAAAAGCACTAATTCGTTTTAACAAAGGTTATGATTCATATGCGATTAAAAAGATGTATCACTACAAGTATTAACCACAAGATGCTACTAGAAATCAGGGACAAACAACTTTTACGTATTGAAAACCCTAATATAGCTATAGAGATGAAAACAAATCCAATTGATTCCGAACTCAACCAAACTAGCATTCAAATCATATGATAATATAAATAATGAATCACAAATGATAAAATTGAGACAAAACTAATTCATAGAATCAAATAACATGCTTGAAGAAATCAACTTTTATCCCACAACCAATAGTTGTATTTACCTACACATATTCATGGAGTTCATCATCAAAATATTCAAAGGAAGACTATGAAACATAAAAGAGAGCAAACCCTAGAAGTAGTTCTCTGCAAAAGCTCCAAGAATAGAATAAAAAACCGTTGTGTCCTTGTTGTAGAAACTCTCTTTTTATAGCCCTTTGCTTTCCAAAAATAGGCCAAAGTCTTCAAAATCCGTTAGTTGAAAATTCACCCGGCCCACGAGCAAGGGAAACCCATGTAGAAAATCTGTCCCAAAAGTGGTCGCCGGAAAACCGGGTTTTTGGTTGGAACTTGGCCGGAATCCGGCGCCGGAAAGTCGTCGCCGATCACCTGAAAATTATGTCCGTCGGAGGAATATTCGACGGAATATTCCGTCATAACTCCGTTAAAGTCAACCATTGACTTAACGGTCTTCTGTTAGTCAACTTGGTCAAAGAGAGGGAGTCAGCTGGGTTAAGCACTGAGTCAGAACCGAGTTAGAAACTAACTCGGCTGACTAGTCACTTGCACAGGCCAGAACAGCCACGGCCATCTTGGCTGCTACAGCTTCCTTATCTCACTCACTGAACCACAACACCCCACATTAGCCTGTAGCACCAAAGGTTCAAGAACATCATTCCTTGTAACCTTGCAAAACTTCCAACCACTGCTGCCCTGCACCAGCATCTACAGATACAACTCCCTTTAGTTATTGCACTACACAGCTCCATCTCAGTCACAACCTCCTCCCTCATGTACACCTGCAACAGTTCAACCTACTACAATTCTGCCTGGCCATTAACTACCACCAATACCAATTATTCTTGCTGCTCTGCCAGCAAGTTCAATTCCACCAACAAATTAGCTCAGCAACTATTTATTCCCTCAACCCAAAGCACCAATAAGCTCTCCCTGCATTGCACCAGAGCTTAATAACTTGTACAGAAGCCACCTCCCCTGTAGTTCAACTGCAGAACAACTCAACAGTTGCTGCAACATCTCCATCCTTCATTTGCACTGCAACATATTCTCAAGCAGCAGCACCTCACCTGCAATATTTATCACTATCAGCTGAAGCATCATCTAGTCCACTGCAGTAGTTACTTGCATTTCCCATTCTTCCATCTCCATCTCCCTTAGCAATATCAGTACTTGAGCCAACCCATTACAATATGTAGCTCCACCTGAACCAACAACAACAACTGCCATCAACTCATAGCCACCATCTCACTAGTTCACTACCAGAGCCACCAAACTCTTCATCTCAACAAAGTCACAACATGAGCTTCACTACCACCAACAACACCTCCATTTCAGAACCATCACACACACAGTTGCAACTTCTTGCTTGCAGCCATCAATACCACCTTGACCTGTAATTACACACTCCAACAGCTGCTTCTGATGAGCAGCAAATCATTTCAGCTGCAAAATCAGTAACATCAATTTCTTCCATTGCAAACAAAAATTTCATTGTTGGATGTTCATAGACAACTGCAATTCTTCAGCACCAACACCAGTTGCCATCACCAGAGCAGCACCAGAAACCCATTAAGCTCATTACCCTGTAATTTTTTTGGCCCAGCTAGTGCTCAAACATTAATTCCATTCCTTTGGCCATCAACAATGATTTCCTTCTCTTCTAAGTGCTAAAACTCACTTTCTTCTCTTCAAAACTCAATCTATCTGGATCAAGCTTCAACCCTTATTTCTCACTGGTATACAATGGCAGCTGTAATTCCTCTTCTTCCCTGTGATAATGTCCTAGCACATTATTCTAATTCACTCCAAATTGAAGCACAACACCACCACTCACTTATCAACATCAGATCCCATTTTTGTTAAATAGCAACCACTCAGTCTCAATTTCTTGATAGAACAATTTCAAATCTTTTTACCAGTTCATCCTCAAACCCTAGTTTCTTTATTTCTGAATTTTAACATAACCCATGAGTAGCATCATCTTCTAATCAAACCCAACACCCTAACTAGAAGATTCTGAATCCCTTCATCCTTGAACTTCAAATCCACATAGTTCTCCTCCACTGCCATTAATAACAGCAAATTCATCTTCTCTTTAACCCCTTCTTCTTCCCAAATCAACAGAACACAACTCATCACTAAGAATCAGTATCTCTCAATCTGTTCTTCCCCTCGATCTATCAACCAACAGTAGCTCAACTCAGAAACCCATCCTCAATTCATTCAGTAACAATCTTCCCTGTATACTTCCTGCTACAATCTTAACAGACCAAATCCTCTTCATTCCTTCTCTCAATTTTAATTTCTCCATCATTTTCTCAATCTGGTAAACACCAGCGGCTTCTGCTCTAAAAACAAGAACCTCTCAATTTCAGTGAAGCCAGAATGAAATGATTGAGAGATATTCCTCTCAATTTAGTGTTAGGGTTGTTTGGGTGATGGTTACTCCCCAAGGATAGGGACCACCCCACTCATAGGATAAGGGCCATCCTGGTTGGAAACCCCTTAACCTTATGTTTAGCACTCCTCCAAAAGAGTTGTCCCTTAACCTTTGGTTTGACTCCGGATAGTGTTTGCCTCGGAAAAGACAGCTTTGCACCTTTATGCTCCAAATGAATGCTTTTCCACAAGCCGCAGCCGCCTCTTGCATCTCAAGTCCACTTCTTCTCTTCAATGTCTTAACATCATTAAAGCCGCCATGCTTTTCAGACTTAATTTGCATCACTAAAGCTGGCATACTTTTCAGATAGAGATGAATAAATACAAGCAAATAATGAGACACAATCCACCTCCAACGCTTTTGCCATATTTCCTCCTCTTTCGAACCGAATGACTCCAAAGTACCTAAATACTCAAAAACAAAACATAAGATACATAATTTACAAGAAAAATAGCAAAGAAAGCATAAATACTAGATATAAAATTAGGTGTTTATCACACCTATCAAATTCCCCCACACTTAGACTTTGCTAGTCCTCGAGCAAATCAAACAAAACAAAACTAAAACAAATACATACAACTCCGTCTCGTCGAGGCTACGGTCACTTTTAGCATAAATAACAAGCCTTTGAACCCCTAGGTGTCCCTAGTGGACGAGTTATAGTCTCGTGAAGGTTTACAAGAGGTCTGCCTACAAAACCTATATTTCAAACTCCGTCTATTTGTGACAAATCAATGAACGAATCCAAAATGACTACAGGAGGAGGTACCTTGCACAAATTAAATTCATATATGAGTAAAGATTTAATTAGATAGTCGAACAAGCCATAATACTCGCAAACTAACAAACCACAATCACAATGGAAAGATAAAGAAGATGGAAATAGATGTAGATGTTGGCGAATGTTCACAAGTGATCGATGTTTCCCATATCTGTCTGAAGGTCACTGCCAAGATGAACCTATTCCTATTGGATTGAGCTACTTGGTATGAATTCTACATCAAATCACTAGCATATACAAGGGAACCAGGAGTGACTTTATTCAACCAATGTAATACTTTTTTTTCTTTTTTCCTTTCTTTTTCACTTTTTTTTTTCTTTTTTTTTTTCACTTCTTTTTTTTAGACAACATGATTGGGTCAAACTGGATCCAAGCTCATGATTCTTGTCAGCAAGTACATGATAGTTGCCTTGGATCCTGCATTCCACGCTTGTTTAGGCGACGGAGACAGGGACTACGTTTCACACATACTTCTATTCCCAAGTGTCATTTTATTCCGTTTTGGTCTAATTGGTCGGTCTTTTTTTTTTTCATTTTTTTTTCTTTTCTTTTTCTAGTAACTCAATCACTCTATTTCATCCTAGCAGTAATAACACGTCGATGTGTAGTGACCCACCAAAGCACTAAGAACAATAGATAAATATGGAAAAAGGAAAAATAGAATGCGATATGGTGATATTCCGAGATATGGTAACAACTATCATGGTATTTATGATTATGAGCTATGTTCGTCCCGTTTAGTTAATTGGTTCCTCAACTCCTGCATTAAAAATGGTTCCATCCACTAATGGTGTCATCCTAAAGGCACAAGTTTCTAGATTTCGGAGTTCAAAAAGCACAAATTTTTTCTTGGTTTTTCTATTTTTCTGATTTTTTTTTTTTTTTTTGAAACACACTAAAACAAACTATACAAACATATAAATGCTCCCCCACACTTAAACTTTACATTGTCCTCAATGTAAAATTGAATCGTCCAAAGAAAGTTCAAGGTGGGAAATTCCGCAAATGATATGCAAAAATAAGAAAAAATAAAGATAAAATCAAATGCATAAAAATAAAAAGATAAGGGTAAAGATACAAAACCGGTGGGTTGCCTCCCACTTAGCGCTTGGTTTAAAGTCGTCAGCCCGACGTACTCCTTGTTCACTAAGACTCCTCCAGCGAGGATGCCTCCACAAATTTCACACCTTCCACAACTTCGGAAGTAAAATTCTCATAATATGGTTTCAACCGGTGTCCATTTACTTTAAACTCCTTTCCTGTAGCTATGCTACAAATTTCTACTGCACCATGAGAAAACACATTAGTAACAATAAAAGGTCCGATCCAACGTGACCTCAATTTACCCGAAAATAATTGCAAGCGAGAATTAAACAAAAACACTTTATGCCCAACACAAAATTGTTTTCTAGAAATCATAGAATCATGAAATGCCTTAGTTTTCTCCTTGTAAATGCGCGAGCTTTCAAATGCATCATTGCGAAGCTCCTCTAGCTCTTGGAGTTGTAACTTCCTTTGTTTTCCAGCACCATCTAACTCCAAATTGCATTGCTTAATTGCCCAAAACGCCTTATGTTCAATCTCCACGGGTAAGTGACAAGGTTTACCATACACAAGCCTAAAAGGAGACATCCCAATAGGTGTTTTGTATGCGGTTCTATAAGCCCACAAAGCATCATTAAGTCGCATGCTCCAATCTTTCCTTGTTGGATTCACCGTCTTCTCTAGTATGGATTTCACCTCTCGGTTCGACACCTCGGCTTGTCCATTGGTTTGGGGATGATAAGGTGTTGCAATCTTGTGCGACACATTGTACTTCTTCAACAATCCTTGTAAGAACTTGTTTTTGAAGTGAGATCCCCCATCGCTAATTATGGCTCTTGGAATTCCAAACCTTGCAAAAATATTAGCTTGCACAAAATCTGAAACCACTTTAGAATCATTAGTTGGGGTGGCCTTAGCTTCCACCCATTTCGAGACATAATCAACAGCAAGTAAGATATAAAAATTTCCATGGGAGTTGACAAAAGGACCCATAAAATCAATACCCCATACATCAAAAACTTCAATAAATTGAATAAAAGTTTGTGGCATTTGATTTCGGGAAACTAGATTGCCTATCCTTTGGCACCTATCACAAGTTGTGCAAAATATATGTGCATCCTTAAATAGAGTTGGCCAATAAAAACCGTTTTCAAGTACCTTGTGAGCTATTCTTTTACTCCCAAATGTCCTCCGCAAGCATAAGAGTGACAAAAAGACAAGATAGAGTTAAATTCTGAGTCGGGAACGCACCTTCGTATGACTTGGTCGCTGCCATGTTTCCACAAGTATGGATCATCCCATATATATTGGTTTCCTAACCTCTTAAGTTTGTCCCTCTCAGCACGATACAAGTTCTTTGGGATTTGTTTAGACACCAAGTAGTTCACAATATCCGCATACCATGGTTCCGCAAATGCAATTGAGAATAGTTGCTCATCAGGGAAACTTTCACGCAACGGGATAGCTTCCTTGTCCATAGCAAGACGGCTCAAATGATCCGCAACGGTGTTCTCAATTCCTTTCTTGTCCTTGATTTCTATATCAAACTCTTGCAAGAGTAAAATCCATCGTATGAGCCTCGGTTTCGCCTCTTTCTTTGTAAGCAAGTACCTAAGTGCTGCATGATCTGAAAAGACAACAACTTTTGTACCAATTAGATAAGAGCAAAACTTTTCCAAAGCAAAAACAATAGCTAATAACTCTTTTTCAGTGGTAGTGTAGTTTTGTTGGGCCTCATTTAACGTTCTAGAAGCATAATATATAGCATGAGGTATCTTCCCCACACGCTGCCCAAGTAACGCACCAACCACATAGTCACTTGCATCACACATGAGCTCAAAAGGCTTTCTCCAATCCGGTGGTTTAATGATAGGGGCTGAAATCAAAAGTTCTTTCAAACGATTGAATGCCGCCATACACTTCTCATCAAAGTTAAAAACCACATCTTTTTGCAATAAGGTACAAAGTGGTGATGCTATCTTGGAAAAATCCTTGATGAATCTACGATAAAAACCTGCATGACCAAGGAAAGAGCGTATCTCCCTCACCGTAGTGGGAGGGGTTAGAGCACGAATATGGTCTATCTTAGATTTATCAACTTCCAAGCCTTTAAAAGATACTATATGGCCTAAAACTATGCCATGAGTTACCATAAAATGGCACTTCTCCCAATTAAGCACAAGATTTGTTTCAACACATCGTTCAAGGATTAGTGACAAATTGTTCAAACAAAGGTCAAATGAGTCACCAAAGACACTAAAGTCGTCCATGAACACTTCGATTATGTTTTCAAAATATTCTGAAAATATACTTACCATACACCTTTGAAAAGTAGCTGGAGCATTGCACAATCCAAAAGGCATCCTTCGATAAGCAAAAGTACCAAAAGGAAAAGTGAAAGTGGTTTTCTCTTGATCCTCCGGCGCTATCACAATCTGATTATAACCTGAATAGCCATCAAAAAAGCAATAATAAGAGTGTCCAGCTAAACGTTCAAGCATTTGATCAATAAAAGGTAATGGAAAGTGATCTTTTCTAGTAGTGGCATTCAATTTCCTATAATCAATACAAACCCTCCAACCGGTTTGCACACGAGTTGGGACAAGTTCATTCTCATCATTCTCCACCACGGTCACACCTGATTTCTTTGGTACAACTTGTACCGGGCTCACCCACTTGCTATTGGATATGGGGTAGATAACACCCACTTCCAAAAGCTTGAGTATCTCCTTTTTCACAACTTCCATCATTGGGGGGTTCAAACGACGTTGCGCTTACCTTGTAGGCTTTGGATCGTCCTCCAAACGTATCTTATGCATACAAACGGCAGGGCTTATACCCTTGATATCGGCAATTGTCCATCCTATGGCCGTCTTGTGCTTCCTTAGCACCCTTAGAAGTTTTTTTCTCCTGTAATTCACTAAGCTCATTAGAAACAATCACAGGTAACTCTTCATTGTCACCCAAGTACAAGTACTTTAAGTGACTAGGAAGAGGTTTCAATTCTAACTTTAGAGATTTAACAATAGAAGGTAAAAGTTTTTCATCACTGCATGGTAAAGAAATAAAAGAGATATTATGAGTTTCCGGGCATCCTTGTAATGAGTTGAGATCACCAAGGGATTCTTTAACCTCAATACCACACTCTACACCATTATCAATGGATGTAGTTAGAACGGTTTCCAAAGCATCTTCACCATTCAATTCAAACATTTGTTGTGCCAAAGTATCCATCACATCAACGGAGAAGCAAGAGTGGACATCACTAGGATATCTCATCGTCTCGAAAATGTTGAAACGTATTACTTCTCCATCAAACTCCATAGTTAGCATTCCCTTATCCACATTAATAATGGTCTTCGCCGTTTTCATGAAGGGACGCCCAAGTAGCAATGGAAGAGACGAGTCCGGTGAACCTTCATCCATCTCTAAGACACAAAAATCTACTGGAAATACTAGTTGATTAACCTGCACAAGAACATCCTCAACAATACCCATTAGGTAGACATTAGAGCGACCGGCTAATTGCAACACAATTTCAGCCTTTTTGAGAGGACCTAAATCAAGTGATTTATACATAGATGCAGGCATAACATTAACGGATGCACCTAAGTCTAACATTGCTTTGTTAAATGTAGTGGTACCAATTGTGACGGGGATGTCAAAGCTTCCCGGGTCTTTGCATTTCAATGGGAGTTTGTGTTGTAAGATTGCCGAAGCATTCTACCTCACACTAAGCACTTCATTACCTTTGAGACTTTGCTTATTGGTACACAAGTCCTTCAACACTTTGGCATACTTTGGAACTTGCTTAATAGCATCAATGAGTGGTATGTTCACATGAATCTTCTTAAGAACGTCTAAAATCTCCTTTTCTAGCGCCGCCTTCTTAGAATTTTCAAATCTGTGAGGAAAAGGTAAAGGAGGAACATAAGTAGGAATAGGAGTTTTAGAGTTAGGAATAGGTACCTCATAATTTTGGGGAGAATCCTCATTCTTCTCCTCCAAAACAGGTTCCTTTGGTGCTTCCACCTTGACCGAATCAGCAACTTCGGGTTGCACAAGTTGTGTACCACTTCTCAACGTAATCGCATTCACACCCTCTTTTGGGTTAATAGGTTGAGAAGGGAGTTTCCCACTATTTTGTGCCTTCAATTGGTTCAACTCAGTAGCCATGGAACCCATTTGTGTCTGCAATTCCCTGATCGCACTCTTGGTTTCTTGTTGACTATCTTTAAACATAGAAGAAATGCCTTGCATCATTGTTTGAAGCTTTGCATCGATATCGGAACCTTGATTTTGCATTGATTGTTGTGGTTGCTGAAATTGTTGACGCGGCTGAAATTGTTGTTGTTGAGGTTGAAATCCACCCGAATTGTTGAAATTGGGTTGTTGAACCGCTCCTTGCTTGTTCGCATAGCTAAAATTGGGGTGATCTCTCCATCCCGGATTGTAAGTATTGGAATAAGGATCATACCGTCTTGGCTGATTTGGAAAAACCGCATTAGCTTGCTCATTGACGTCTTCATACCCATGAGAATTTAGTATCACTGCGGCTGAAACTTGTTGTAGCATTACTGTGATGTTTCCCATTTGTTGACGAAGTTCCTCCACCTCGCTCACTTCATTGACTCGCCGAAGAAGCACATCCGAACCACGACTCAAGAATTGTTGAGAATTTGCTGCCATGTTTTCAATCAACTCTCTAGCTTGTGCCACCGTCTTTCTCACTAGTGCACCACCACCCGCTGCGTCGATAAGATTCCTATCACTTGATTGGAGTCCTTCATAGAAGTATTGGATGATCATAGTGTCACTAAATTGGTGATGAGGAAAGCTTGCCACCAACCTCTTGTATCGTTCCCAAAAATCATATAACGATTCTCCGACATTTTGCTTCATTCCGCAAATCTCCTTGCGAATTTGAGTAGCCTTAGATGCAGGAAAATATCTCTCTAGAAAGAGTTTCTTGAGCCCATTCCAAGTTGTAACACTCCCTGAAGGCAAGTAGTATAACCAATCCTTAGCATTACCTTCCAATGAGAATCGAAAAACCTTCAACATAGCACCATCCGCCTCCATATTTGCTGGGAGCATAGCCATGACAATGGTGTGGAAATCCATAAGATGCTTGTTTGGATCTTCATTCACCAAACCATGGAACTTTGGTAATTCTCTAAGAAGTCCCGGCTTGATTTCAAAAGTGGAGTCGGTCTGAATGCAACCCTGTTGTATATCCAACTTGTGAGAAGCTAAGTCTTTGAGTGAACGATTTGCATGGTCACCCATTGCTTCTTCTCCTTCTCCTTCTTCTTCAAAAGGAATATCGTGTTCTACTTCCTCTCCTTCTTTCCGAATGGCTTCGTGTTCTACTTCCAAGTCGTGTTCTTCCGTCGTGCCTTGCCTTGGTTGGAGTATTGTGCCTTTTCGAGTAGCTATCCCGCACCTTGGATAATTCCAATCTTTAGAAGCCAGAGATTAGGTACCTGAAAAACAATTCTCGCAAACAAGTGAGAAACAAGACAAGAAACGAAACACAAGTATGCAAGCAGAAAAATAATAAAAAGAAACTAAAAACTAGATAACAAGCCGAATGCCTCCCCGGAAACGGCGCCAAAATTTGATCGCTTGTCAGACGACACAAATATAATTCACTTCCTCACTTAACTAATATGAATATAGTATTCGATAAGAAATAGTTCGTATCCACATAGAGGCGATTGTTGTTATGCAATTTTCAGATTCTTATGTAACCAAATAACCCAAGGTGTGTTTTTGTTTTTATCAAAGTATTTAAAGTAAATAAAGCAAAGTAAATAGTTGGAATAATCAATAAGGAGAAGATATTGGTTAAGGGATAGTATCATTCACAAACATGTATTTTTCATCTATGATTAGAATTGGTATTTAATCTCTCAATTATCAAAAGTCCTAGGATATCTTGATCGCAAGAGTATCCCGTTTATTTCCTGATTTTACCACAAACAACATTAAAAGATGCTATCGTGAAATCTTCTTAAAAAGCAACCTAAAGTGTAAAAGCACAATTAGATTTAACTCCCTAAGAGCAATAAGTTCTATGAAATAAGACTAATCGATGCAAACAAACGTGTAAAAGCACTAATTCGTTTTAACAAAGGTTATGATTCATATGCGATTAAAAAGATGTATCACTACAATTATTAACCACAAGATGCTACTAAAAATCGTGGACAAACAACTTTTACGTATTGAAAACCCTAATATAGCTATAGAGATGAAAACAAATCCAATTGATTCCGGACTCAACCAAACTAGCATTCAAATCATATGATAATATAAATAATGAATCACAAACGATAAAATTGAGACAAAACTAATTCATAGAATCAAATAACATGCTTGAAGAAATCAACTTTTATCCCATAACCAATAGTTGTATTTAGCTACACATATTCATGGAGTTCATCATCAAAATATTCAAAGGAAGACTATGAAACATAAAAGAGAGCAAACCCTAGAAGTAGTTCTCTGCAAAAGCTCCAAGAATAGAATAAAAAACCGTTGTGTCCTTGTTGTAGAAACTCTCTTTTTATAGACCTTTACTTTCCAAAAATAGGTCAAAGTCTTCAAAATCCGTTAGTTGAAAATTCACCCGGCCCACGAGCAAGAGAAACCCATGTAGAAAATCTTTCCCAAAAGTGGTCGCCGGGAAAATGGGTTTTTGGTTGGAACTTGGCCGGAATCCGGGGCCGGAAAGTCGCCGCCGATCACCTGAAAATTATGTCCGTCGGAGGAATATTCGACGGAATATTCCGTCATAACTCCGTTAAAGTCAACCATTGACTTAACGGTCTTCTGTTGGTCAACTTGTTCAAAGAGAGGGAGTCAGCTGGGTTAAGCACTGAGTCAGAACCGAGTTAGAAACTAACTCGGCTGACTAGTCACTTGCACAGGCCAGAACAGCCACGGCCATCTTGGCTGCTACAGCTTCCTTATCTCACTCACTGAACCACAACACCCCACATTAGCCTGTAGCACCAAAGGTTCAAGAACATCATTCCCTGTAACCTTGAAAAACTTTCAATCACTTCTTCCCTGCACCAGCATCTACAGATACAACTCCCTTTAGTTATTGCACTACACAGCTCCATCTCAGTCACAGCCTCCTCCCTCATGTACACCTGCAACAGTTCAACCTACTGCAATTCTGCCTGGCCATTAACTACCACCAATACCAATTATTCTTGCTGCTCTGCCAGCAAGTTCAATTCCACCAACAAATTAGCTCAGCAACTATTTATTCCCTCAACCCAAAGCACCAGTAAGCTCTCCCTGCATTGCACCAGAGCTTAATAACTTGTACAGAAGCCACCTCCCCTGTAGTTCAACTGCAGAACAACTCAACAGTTGCTGCAACAGCTCCATCCTTCATTTGCACTGCAACATATTCTCAAGCAGAAGCACCTCACCTGCAATATTTATCACTATCAGCTGAAGCATCATCTAGTCCACTGCAGTAGTTACTTGCATTTTCCATTCTTCCATCTCCAGCTCCCTTAGCAATCTCAGTACTTGATCCAACCCATTACAATATGTAGCTCCACCTGAACCAACAACAACAACTACCATCAACTCATAGCCACCATCTCACTAGTTCACTACCAGAGCCACCAAACTCTTCATCTCAACAAAGTCACAGCATGAGCTTCACTACCACCAACAACACCTCTATTTCAGAACCATCACACACACAGTTGCAACTTCTTGCTTGCAGCCATCAATACCACCTTGACCTGTAATTACACACTCCAACAGCTGTTTCTGATGAGCAGCAAATCATTCCAGCTGCAAAATCAGTAAAATCAATTTCTTCCATTGCAAACAACAATTTCATTGTTGGCTGTTCATAGCCAACTGTAATTCTTCAGCACCAACACCAGTTGCCATCACCAGAGCATCACCAGAAACCCATTAAGCTCATTACCCTGTAATTTCTTTGGCCCAGCTAGTGCTCAAGCATTAATTCCATTCCTTTGGCCATCAACAATTATTTCCTTCTCTTCTCAGTGCTAAAACTCACTTTCTTCTCTTCAAAACTCAATCTATCTGGATCAAGCTTCAACCCTTATTTCTCACTGGTATACAATGGCAGCTGTAATTCCTCTTCTTCCCTGTGATAATGTCCTAGCATATTATTCTAATTCACTCCAAATTGAAGCACAACACCACCACTCACTTATCAACATCAGATCCCATTTTTGTTAAATAGCAACCACTCAGTCTCAATTTCTTGATAGAACAATTTCAAATCTTTTTACCAGTTCATCCTTAAACCCTAGTTTCTTTATTTTTGAATTTTAACACAACCCATGAGTAGCATCATCTTCTAATCAAACCCAACACCCTAACTAGCAGATTCTGAATCCCTTCATCCTTGAACTTCAAATCCACATAGTTCTCCTCCACTGCCATTAATAACAGCAAATTCATCTTCTCTTTAACCCCTTCTTCTTCCCAAATCAACAGAACACAACTCATCACTAAGAATCAGTATCTCTCAATATGTTCTTCCCTCGATCTATTAACCAAAAAGTAGCTCAACTCGTAAACCCATCCTCAATTCATTCAGCAAAAATCTTCCCTGTGTACTTCCTGCTACAATCTTAACAGACCAAATCCTCTTCATTCCTTCTCTCAATTTTAATTTCTCCATCATTTTCTCAATCTGGTAAACACCAGCGGCTGCTGCTCTAAAAACAAGAACCTCTCAATTTCAGTGAAGCCAGAATGAAATGATTGAGAGATATTCCTCTCAATTTAGTGTTAGGGTTGTTTGGGTGATGGTTACTCCCCAAGGATAGGGACCACCCCACTTATAGGATAAGGGCCATCCTGGTTGGAAACCCCTTAACCTTATGTTTAGCACTCCTCCAAAAGAGTTGTCCCTTAACCTTTGGTTTGACTCCGGATAGTGTTCGCCTCGGAAAAGACAGCTTTGCCCCTTTATGCTCCAAATGAATGCTTTTCCACAAGCCGCATCCGCCTCTTGCATCTCAAGTCCACTTCTTCTATTCAATGTCTTAACATCATTAAAGCCGCCATGCTTTTAAGACATAATTTGCATCACTAAAGCTGGCATACTTTTCAGACAGAGATGAATAAATACAAGCAAATAATGAGACACAATCCACCTCCAACGCTTTTTCCATATTTCCTCCTCTTTCGAACCGAATGACTCCAAAGTACCTAAATACTCAAAAACAAAACATAAGATACATAATTTACAAGAAAAATAGCAAAGAAAGCATAAATACTAGATATAAAATTAGGTGTTTATCACACCTATCAGCCGTCCGGGTATTCTCGGTTAGAGTTGAGAAGAAGATGATGGCCACCCCATAGTAATCCTCCTGGTGCCTTTAACAAATGCCTTTCAACTGTCAGTCTTGGAGAACTGATAGTCTAACTTTGGACTTGGCTGCCCCCTAGTAGTTGCAGTAACTGCCTTTAGCACCTCCAGTTTAACTGTCAGTTTTGGAGAACCGACAAGGTTAACTTCTCGTTTCACCCATAACTTCTTCATATGACGTCGGTTTGACCTCATTCTTTCGTCGTTGGTATCGTATTTTCATCCTCTTCGAGTCTCCTGGATTTGAATGAGTTCTACTTGGTCTTTGACCCTCTCCACTTGTAGCTAACTTTTTTATTGCACAATTACGTGCAAATTCACTTCTTTTGGATGATTCACCTAGCAAAACATAAATAAGAGAAAAACAAACGTAATATACAATAATTTACAAGAATAAAAGAAATTACTAACATGGATTCGACACTAAATATATGCAAACTATGCACTTAACAAATTCCACCACACTTGGCTTTTGCTAGTCCTCGAGCAAACTATCTAAAATACAATAACTCCATGTCACCGAAGATACGGTTACTCTTAGCATGAATAACAGGCCTTTAAACCCCTAGGTGTCCCTAGTGGACGAGTTATAGTCTCGTGAGGGCTTACGAGAGATATACCCACAAAACCTACTCCAACTTCAAAGAATTCCAGCTTCCTAAGCATCCAAAGAGCTTTGAGGACATAGAATTTCTGCATGCTAGTAACAAGAAGTTAGAAATACCAAAGAACGTATTCATTCTTTAATTTTGAGTAAGAAATAACCATACCATAATGAGAGAAACGCGTGTTTGAGAGCGATCAATAAGCATTTCGCCTCGACTTCTGCCTCACTTAAAAGGATTTTATGATATTTTCACTCAATAAGACGGATTTTTTAGGGATATCACATGTGTGCAGGTAGGAATAAAGAGAGAATCCTACACACATTGAATGGTGGGAAGAAAACCTTCTGAATTATTTCTGGAGACTCCACAAAATCGTGGGAAACAAAGATATTTTTCTTATGATCTCTAAGAAAGGAAATCAACCACTATAGCAAGGATGAGAGTACTTACCACCTTCATATCTGATTGCAATGATGAAAGCACCACTCTCACAGCATCCAATAGAAACTTCTTCTTTCCTTCGGCTCTTCTTCTTCATATTCTTGGTCTTCGGTCTTCAACTGTTGATGCTAAAATCTTGAACTTCGTAGAACTTTGACAATTTCTAACTCTTTTCCTCAATTTCCTTGTTGCTCGAAACTTCTTTATATATTTTTCTTCCACATGGCCTTATTGAACAAATAACAACCTAGATGCAAATCTCTTTGTATATATATATATATATATATTTTGTATTTTCTTCTTTTTTTTTTTTTTTTGAAGAGATTGCAACTAAAATAATAAAAAAGAAATAAAATTAACATGGCTATGAAAGAAGTACTTTACCACTTTAATCTTCACAACTTGTATTGTCTTCGTATCATAAACTTCAATAATTTTCATCTTTTGATTTTCTTCACTCTTGTAAATAAGTATTCATACTTTGATATGAAATTCCGCTCCTTATGTGTAAGTCTTCAACATGTATATAAAAATCTGCTCATTTATGTTGCTTTACTTGAATATGAAATTTGCTCTTCCTTGTATTATTGCTTGTAAACCTCAAACGTCTTCAACTTTCCTTGTAGATTTTGATGTCGCTCCATTGTTGATGATGATGTGTTTCTATGGACCTATTGTTGGCGAGAGAGAGAATGGTGCTAACTGCAAATCAAACTACAAGAAGGTGGTTTTTATCTATAGACGTCACCCTCATGATTGACAAAATTAGCACTCAAGAGATCAAAAATAGTGCTGAAAATGGTGTGAAGTTGGGTAGCTCACCATTTTACCCGGAATTAACGTACGGTGACACACACCAAAAGAAATCTCTTTAGTCAGCTACGAAGAAAATTTGGTCTAGTGCCTTGGTTGCTATGAAATAGGTAGTCTCCACTAATGATTGATCAGCAACTCTAATAATGCATTTCTCCCTGCTCCTAATTTGCATCACCGGCATGATTAAATCCATTATTTAACACTCCAATTCGTAAGAAATCCGAATGTAGTTCCCTAACACTTCCAAGTTCAGTTATGTCGGTCAGAATCTTTATGTAAACATACCTAGAAGTATGCTAGTGACTCTAAAATCTCTACAAGTTGGAGGTTTTATTCAAATATATACAAAGAAATTGAAAAATTTGACTCAAAAAAAGCTAAAAACTCTATATGCAAAAGACTCCCCCACACATAAACTTCACATTGTCCTCAATGTGTAAAACTGAAAATTCTGAATTCTGACGTAACAGCAGATAAAACGCACAAACTGTGCAAATTGGCAAGGAATTTGGAAAATCTCCATTTCACAAACATTGTTCATCTACGTGTTTTCTACAAATCATCGAAATGGCACAGTGTTTCGATAAACGGTCTGACATTTATGGTCTCTGGACTGAACTACGCGTAGTCTGAATTTTTCTGACGAAAAGGTACTCGTCATAATTCTCTTCTAAGATAGATTACAGACTCAATAAAATTGAACACGGGGATGCAAATATGATATGAAAAGCTAAGAAAATAAAATACAAAAGATAGAGACACAAAACCTATGGGTTTCCTCCCATTTAGTGCTTGGTTTAAAGTCGTCAGCCCGACTCTTTTGTTATCGTCCATATACCAACAATCTGAAAATCTGGTAGTCTGCCCAGAAAACAATCTGCAATTCTAGTAACAACTTCATAAAAATATTAGCACAAGATATAAATATAGAAGCTATCACTTTATTGAAGTTTCCCCCACACTTAGTCTTTTCTACACTCGAAAGTGGATAGAGAACATAAAATTCGGGAACTTCAAAAGGTTCCTCTGCTTGGTGAACCTGCATAATTCTAGAATCAAACATATCAAGTGGTGGATACTTAGAAGAAAAATAATCCGTTAAAACTTTAGAAGAACAAATACTCAATCCTAAGTGATGTGAATCAAAAGATATAGAAATATGCAAAGGATTTAACAAACCTTCCACATTCTCTTTTATTACAGGATCCTCATCATTCTTAAAGAATTGCAATGAATTATTTACCTCGTTTGTATCGTGGTCCTCTATCAAAATATTTATCCATTCTTCGTTTGCTTCAACCGAAATCTCAGCATCAATATAATCCATGGTAAGTTCAATTAGGTCTTCCACAACTTCAACCAATTTGGTTTCATTCTCAATCTCTATTTCTTCAAAAATCTCGTCATCGGAATCGGAATCATCTCCTAGAAAGTCTAGTTCATTGGTGCAAATCCTAAAATCATTGTTTGAGTACGTTACACCATTTATAACAACGGTTATGTCATATTCATTCTCCTCCTTTTGAATAGGTGAGTGATCGTTATTATGATCAGGAGTTGAAATAACATGACCATTATTGCAAGGATTTTCCAAAGGTTGCTCATCTTCATCAGAGTCTTCGTCAACCTCATAATCTTCAATATCCCAATGACGTTGAAGTTCCGCTCGTATTTCCTTGTTAGTTTCTTCGAGAGTCTTTTCCGATATTCCAGCTTCTTCTAACTGATCATATTGCTTAGAAATTTTTCTGATATTAATACGTTTTCCGCCGTTATTCACGATGGAAAGTTCAGACCGTATCTCTTCTTTTGACATAAATGAAGAAAGAACATGATAAAGAGGAGTAGGTATTTCCAAACTCTCTGTCATCTGCACATTACTAGAAAACAATTGATCATAAGCATAACTATCCTCCCATCCCTGTGATTGCTCACTTACATACCCGTCATAAGGTTGTTGATATGTATGAGAGTATCCATAAGGCTCCGTAGGGTATGGTTGGTAGTTGTTATATGAATGAGATTGAAATCAAAATTGATTACCACTATAATATGATGATGATTGTTCTTGTGCTCCGTACATGTTATGTCTGTAAGGAAACATGACGACTCACAAGAATAAAAGAAAAAAAATCTAAAAACAAAAACAAGCTAAACAAATAACAAATCAATTAACAACCGCTCTCCGGCAACGACGCCAAAATTTGATGCGTGTCGTAACCACAACAAATTAATAAAGATATTTTCCACTAATTAAATAATAATATAGCGGTAATAAGAGATCGTTCCCACGAAGGGCAGTGTAATTGACATGTTATTTAGTTCAGCAAAATAAGATAAAGCAAAGGGGGATTGGTTTAAAGTAAGATAAATAGAATAACAAATAAAAGAAAGAGATGATCAAGGAATCCTTCGTTGTTACCAAGCGATAACTGGATTAGTATACTTATCTATCTTCGTTAGAACCATTCATCACCAACAGTAGAATAGCATCTAGCTTAGTGCTATCCCCAAAAATCCTTTTACCATGGATACAGAAGCTCTCCAATATCAGATTTTATTCAACGAACCACCAAGTAGTAGCTCACTCAAGGTGTAATCTAATCGAACGCTTTAGGATTTGTGAATCAGGTTGATCCCAGTAGTTAAACTCTTAGCTCAAGGTCCACTTGCTGGTGTTTTCTTCACTTGCAATTGCTCCACTGAATCCCTCTGCAAGGTTTCGCGATTTCTACTTGTGTATGAATTATTCGACGATTACTTATCTCCTAACCCAATACTAGCAATAGAACAATTAATAGACTAATCTAGTATGCATCCCAAATCAATCTAAGAATCACTCATAAAGATCAAATATGGTAAAGACAAACGATAAGATGATTAAAACTCCGAACAAACTTGTATAATAATAGAGCTTCACACTAGAACATTGAATTCATTCTCAATCAAATAAAGTTTAGGCTCTCATGTTACACCGTTTCATGGTTTCCCCCTAAAGGGGTAAACCCTAAAATATTAATGAAGAACAAAAGTGTATTTTATGAGATGTGTGTAGATATATATATTAGGTTAAGAAGTCTCTTAAATAGTTACCAAATTTGGAGTCCTGTGGTCGATCCCGTGCAAAAGTAGTTGTTGCCAAAACTAGCCAATTTCCAAAATACCTCACGACCAAACTCTGCCCGGGGATAGAAGTCTCTACAGCCCAATGGGCCTTGCGTACATTCCTGAAAATAGCCCAGCATACTCCTCATTGGCTTTGTCAGTTCCACAGCAATACTCTTTTCCCACGGATAACATCGCAGACACTTTCACCTAGCCGTGAGTTTTATTTCCCCTGAATTTTCATTGTTTCTCCGACAGAATCACGGATACTTCTCCCTCCGTGAGATATAATTTCTGCTGGATTTTCAGTTTCTCCAGCCATTCACGTACACTCTGGTCACCGTGAGTTTTCTTTTCTGAATTTCTTTTCCTGAACTCGAACTCGCCATGAGCCAATATTGATCAATGCATCACACACTAATGTATCAACTCCATCTCTTCCTACTCGATCATCTCGGCAACACCTCCAGCTCTGCCATCTAACCACAGCTCCAAGACTTACCTGCCATCATTACTTCCCTGAACTGCAACCCCCAAACTCACAGCAAACTCTCTTCCATTTGATCATCAGCTTCATATTCCATCTCACGAATAACCCAACACCATTGCATAGCTCACTGGTTTCACAGTCAACTACAACCTATTAGAGCTCAAGAATCAGCTAACTCCTCCATTGCTTCTCAACTCTCATGACCTGATGATAATCCGCAATAGTCCCAGCTGACTTACTTCTCGGTTCAAGCTCCATCTCCATCAACATCAAGAATCACCACAGCCTTCGCATCATCTCGATCACCAGTTCATGGCAGCAAGCCAAACCTGATAGCAACTCTCTCCATTTCTTCCACGTATTCCAGCTCCTGTTCACAGCACCTTCATTTCTCTTCCAAGTCTTCGTACAGCCAAGAACGATGAGGTGTTTAACTCCCGATGTGCTCTAACTCTCATCTACCTCGTTAACCACCAGGTCCACCACCGATCTTCATCAGTCACAACGACCAATTACCAGAAGTCGTAGCAACCACATTATCGATCTTACCAACTTCGCTGGCAATGACAGCGACCGGATATCAAGCAAAACTTCTCGAGCTGAACTCTATTGTTATTGCCATCTTCATCCCACTGCAATCACTTCTGTCATTGGCAGACCCCAGACCAAACTAAAATTCCATGAACAGTAAGACATCGAGAATCACCATCGTGATCAGCAGCCGGCCGGGTATTCTTGGTTAGAGTTGAGAAGAAGATGATGGCCACCCCATAGTAATCCTCCTGGTGCCTTTAACAAATGCCTTTCAACTATCAGTCTTGGAGAACTGATAGTCTAACTTTGGACTTGGCTGCCCCCTAGTAGTTGCAGTAACTGCCTTTAGCACCTCCAGTTTAACTGTCAGTTTTGGAGAACCCACAAGTTTAACTTCTCGTTTCACCCATAACTTCTTCATACGACGTCGGTTTGACCTCATTCTTTCGTCGTTGGTTTCGTCTTTTCATCCTCTTCGAGATGATAGCAAGAACTCCTGGATTTGAACGAGTTCTACTTGGTCTTTGACCCTCTCCACTTGTAGCTAACCTCTTTTATTGCACAATTACGTGCAAATTCACTTCTTTTGGATGATTCACCTAGCAAAACATAAATAAGAGAAAAAAAAACGTAATATACAATAATTTACAAGAATAAAAGCAATTACTAGCATGGATTCGACACTAAATATATGTAAATTATGCACTTAACACATGGTAAGAGCTTTATTTCTGGATAAGTATTTGGGAATTCAATTGAAGCCTGGTATTGTTCGCCGCATTCATGTTCGGCAAGTGGTGGAACAGAGTATGGACAAGTTGGCCGGCTGGAAGGGTAAGCTTTTATCTTTTCAGGCTAGACTTGTGTTGTAGATCGGTGATTTCTAGTTATGTTATTCATTCTATGGCCGTGTACAAGTGGCCATGCAAGATTATTGCGCAGGTTGAGAAGGCCATTAGAGAAAAAAATTGGTCTGGCGATGCTGAAAAATGTAAGTATTTTACGGTTCTTTATGACAGCTTGTGCTGTTCAAGGCGTGAAGGTGGCCTAGGAATTAAGAAATTGTTAGATGTTAACAAGGCCATGCTTATGAAGTTGTGGGTTTCTATCCGTGACTCTGACAAGATTTGGGCCAGATTTTTGAGGGAAAAATACTTCAAAATAAATGACAATTTGATTAATCATAAATTGGGTTCTACGGTTTTTCCAGAAATCAGATTGGTTTACGATTTTGTGCAAAGACATACATGCTCAATTATAGGTGATGGTGCTAATACTTCCTTATTTTTTGATAATTGGTGTGGTGATTTTTCGATTTCAAAGAGGCTTGGTATCACTTCCAAAGTCCCTAATGATTTTACGGCGAAGGTTAGGGATATTATTGTTGACGGTGCTTGGGTCATTTCTCAACATACGAGGGATTTGATGATAAGGTGTAACATTGATGTGGAGAACTTGCCTATTATTGCTGGAAATGAAGATTATAAAATTTGGGATTTGGATAGTAAATGTGTTTTCTTAGTTAAGTATGCAAAGGCTGATATTAGAACACCTTCTGAAGTTCAGCCAAGTGCCACTTTGTTTACTAGGACAGTTGTGCATCCGACTTTGAGTATAAAATATTGGAAGATTTGGGCAAAACAACGTTGCGCGAGTGAAGATAATATTATTAAGAAGACTTGTAGGAGCATGCCTACTATGTGCCATCTGTGTAGGAAAGATTGTGAGACTATTAGCTATATCACTTGGCATTACAGATTTGCTAGGAGAATTTGGGCTAAAGCGGCTAATATTTTAGTCCACAACCTAAGGAAGATTTTGTGGCCTCATATAAGGATGCAAAAGGTCACAGCAGGATGATAAAATATCTGTGGCTGGTTGCTAATCTTGTGATTGTCACGAAATTATGGAGTTGCGTAATAAGGTTTAGTTTGAGGATATAGTGGTGCAATGGATTGGCTTTAAAGGCAGAGTTTATCAGGTAATACACGATACCTCAATCAGAATGAATGGACATATGTATAAGAATGTGGAGGAGTTGCACATATTGAATTACTTTAAGGTGCAGCATAGATCGTGCAAAATTTCTACTCCAATTGAGGTTAGTTGGTCTCCTCCTAACCAAGATGAAATCATGATTTGTTGTGATGGCGCTTCACTTGGAAATCTAGGCCAGGCTGGTGCTGGTGTTACTTTTCGTGATGCCAATGCAGCAGTGCTCGGAGTTCTTTGTGTTGGCCTTGGCTGGCAAACCAATTATTATACGGAAGTGTGCGCTGTAATTTATGGTGTGATGCTAGCCAAGAGGTGGAATATGAAAAATATTTGTGTACAATCAGATTCGATGAGTTGCATTCAAGCTTTTCAAATGGGTGAGTTTCCTTGGCAGTTAATGCAGAATTGGATGCTTGCGAAGAATTTTTACAATAACATCCGCTATATTCACAACTATATAGAAGTTAATTATTCAGCTGATGCTTTGGCCAAGCAAGCATGTTTGCTGGATGAAGATATTTTTGAGTTTTATGAGGGTAGGCCAGGTTTTATTCAATCTATAGAATGGCCTGGTCAGGTTTATTATCGTTTTAAATAGGCTAGATTAGTTGGTGGCCTCACGGATAGCTTCTAGTCTGGCCTAGGCACTGTACAAATTTTGCTTATTTATTTTACTTTATTTTATTGACCGAGTAAAAAAAAAAAAGTGGGAATTAAGTGTTTGGCCCTCACCTCACTCTTTCTTACTCTTATGGCCTTGGGCTTAAAGCCCATTTAAAAATTCTTTAACCTATTTAAATGAAATGACCCTTAAAAAAAAGGAGGGTCATATGAATAAAGATGTTAAATGATGTTAAAATTGGACATAAACTAAATTATTGAAGGGTATAATTGTCAAACCAAATTCAATATAACATATCTCACAAACCAGACGTAGAAATTTTACAAATTTTATATATTTAGAAAGGTTTTTGAAAGACCAATCCAACGAGCGTAAATACAAATATCAAATTATTCGTATTTTTAGAAATTTTTGTTCATTAAATGATTTTTATTTTTTTTATTATTTGTGTGTAGATATTATCCACAAAATGTTTTTAAAGTACAACTATTATTCAAAGTATATTATTTTCAGTGTGCAGATATTATCCACGACTTTTTTCGGTGTGCAGCTATTATTCACAGTGTTTTTCTCGTGTGTAGCTATTATCCACAATGTTAATTAACCTTTCATAATGGTTTATACTATAATATGTACATTAAATAAGTTTATAAAACCATTTTTTGAAGATGAACAAACACATTGATATGAAGTTGTGTAGAAAATATCCACGGATAGAATCGGTGCAGGAAATATGCACAGCTAGAATGTGTGCATGGAATATTCACAATTGTTCAGGGCCAAGAGAATAATTTGCATAATTATTTCTATGACCCCATGGCCAAAAGAGTAAAAGACATGATTTCTAGGGTCATAAGAATAATTTAAAAAAAACGCAAATTCTCCGTAGTTACTACAAGATAACTAAACAACATGACACCAGTACAACACTGAATGGGAAAATCGATTTTTTTGCTCTGCGTATCGGGCGAAAATGATTCAACTTACCCATCTCCAAAAACCCATTTCAATTCCTTCTGCAACCCTAATCTTAAAAGAAACTTCCATGTTTCTCTCAATTTCTTCTAACTAAACCCCTTATCCACTGGCCCTTTCAAGATGTAGTCTTTAAAGTTTTGGGGAAAGGTCTTGATTAGATGTTGGTGTTATTTAACCCTATTTTTAGGTGATGCAAAATTTTCCTTATTCATGGCATTGTGGTCTCTACAATAAAATTATCCTTTAATTCTGGATAGATATTAATTCTGAAGAATGTGAGTTTATGATTTGATGGTCCTTTTACTCGGATCTGATTTTTATCAAAGTTGATGCTGTCTACGCTTGCGGGAAGAACAACTCATCATGAGCTTTCAACTTTCCCTCTATGTTAAACGGCGGGTTTTCAATTCGACCGGTCCTTACTATAAGTTCCTAGGAGTACTGTTCATCCTCTCTGTTGCTGCTGTCTTCTCAGATCAATTTTAAAAATCTCCCTTAGAGATGAAGAAATTGAAGAGGCATTTGGAGATTTAAACAGGTAACTCTAAGCTTATTTTCTTGTTGTAAACAATTTCAATCTATCAACTTCTGCTCCATGTTTTCTGCAAAACCTTTTTTCACAGAACCAAATTTAATTCTAAAGTTAAAAAAAAAAAAAAAGTTCTCTATGATCCTTTTACCTATGAACCCTGAAGACTTTTACCTCACCCATTTCCTATTTCTCCTTAGTTCCTTGCCTGTTTTTTCTTCTCCTTTAATGTTTTGTTATCCTTTTTATTGGTTTCTCTATGTCTAGCTATAGTTCTAGAGATGTTGCATACAATGGTTTTCTTGATTCTCATGCTAGGAATGCTTATCTTCTTGTTAGAAATTGGCAGCATCAGTTGGTTGGTTGGTTTTTAACAAAAATGAACAAAAATTCCTTTTATTTAAGAAATGCTCTAAGATACAGATGAAAGCTTACTGGTGAAATTTCAGTTGCCATTTATTTGATCAAGTTTGAATCCAGCATTGAGTATTTTAATGTCCTTAGGAAAGGAACTTGGGTGATTTATGGAGACACTTTCATGTTCTAACCATGTAACTTCTCAGTTATCCCTGATAACTCTGAAATCACTACTGGAATTTTTGAGATTTCACTCCACAGACTTTACCCTAAACAAACCAGAATCCTCAATATAATAGAGAACACTCAAAACTTTGAAGTACTAATAGCTTTTGATGACCCCATTCACCATTATAATGGTTACAACACTATGAAAATTAGGCTTATAATTGATATTACATAGCCACTTCAATTTAGAACAACTGCACCTAATGATCGAGGGAGTGTCAAAAAGATTGATTTTGTTTATCAAGAGCTTCCCAGATTGTTTTGCAGAAATTGTCACAAAATAGGGAATGAACACCAAAACTGCATTGATGTTTACTTGCTCAACCACCAAGAATTTCTGCTACAAGATCCACCACAATTACCTCTCCAGCCTAATCTTCATGCTCTTAGACCTTTTATAGAACCTGAGTATGATGATGAATACTTTCAAGAGATGCTACACAATGTGGACTTTGAAGACCCTGATACTGATTGGAGTGATTGGGTTTCAACCCCTTTTGTCTCCCATGCCATCTCTGATCAAGACAAGTCTGAGATATTTTTCTTCGTTGGAGAGGGTTACCAGCAAGAAGGCTTTCACTTTGACACATCCTCAGACTCATCAAGATCTATACCAGAAACATGGCTAGTTGAAGAAAATGACATTATTGAGGTTCATAGCTCTGAAATTGTCTCTCACTCACCATCTCAACCTTCTGAGCTACAACAGCCTTTCAGTCCTTCAATTTTCCTTGTCTCCAACATAGAAGAATCAATTCTCATATCAGATTGTGAATTTCCAAGTCCAACCACAAAGAGACTCAACCCTGAGCAACAAACTTATCTTAACAGTACAGGTATTGGTTCTTCATCAGCACCATATTCTTCAAGAACAGTGACTAATGAAGAAATTGATCAGTGGATTAATGTCTATCAGCCTGCTAAAAGGTTTAAGCATGACAATTTAGAACAACCAGTATATTGTCCTTCTATCAGCTCCATCATTCTCACACTCAATTTTGCTTCCATTGAGGAAATTTCTACACAGCCTGCCACCATTGCACCACATGTAGACATTCAATATTAATAACACCAACATCTTCCTTAGTCAGACAAACCCAATGCAACAAAGACACATTCAAGGTCCGGTGGATATCTATCAATATTTTGGTTCACTCTGTTTATAATCCATATATGTAAGTATAGTATGCTTGCTGGTTTCTCAGTTACTAAATATTTTGGTTCACTCTATTAATAGTCCATATATCTATGTATAATATGCTTGTTAGTTTCCCAGTTACTATCTAGGTTGAGCTGGTGATTTCCATCTTTGCTTGCTCACTCTGTTTGTGTTTATATATATATACCTGGTATTGTATGCATATATTTACTCTGTTAAATTCTTACCTTTAAGTCTTATAATATGTACTTTACTTTAAGATAAGAATCATACCCCTTCCCCTATTAGTCTGTATTTTTGAATTTCTTTAAATTCCATAAGTTTACCTTGAATTATCTTCATTCTGATATTACACTGATTTGTTTAGCTCAGTAATACCTCAATTGGTTTAATACTACTTAAGTTTACTTCAACCTTTTAGACTACTTCATTACATTCCCATTCTATACTCTCAAGTTTCGCCTTGATTTTGACCCATAGTTTTATGAGTTGTCTTAATTTTTACCAAAAACTTAGTTTATCTTTTGTAACCTTGAACTTTGCTGGTTTTAGCATTTCTTCAACTTAGTGCACATCAACTTAAGCTTAGTATATTTTGTATTAGTGAATTTGCTGTTTTTAGCATTTCCTCAACATTAGCTTACAATTCCTTTATTATTCATCTCTGTGTAGTTATAAAAGCTTCATAATCCTTGTATCTTCTTGAGTTAACACTTTTAAAATCCCTTTTGATTTGTCACATATCTTTCTTTTAAAGTCTGCAAAATACTCTCTGATGTAAGTTATAAATTTCCTTGTCTAGCCTTTTCATCTCCTATTTTCACTAAGATTCTTTTATGCTCATAAAAGCCCATTTAAACCTAGGTCTCTCTTCTTCTCAAAAAAGCCCATTTAAACCTAATTATTTCAACCCAACTTAAACTTCTCTTATCCTTCCATCTGCAAAGCCCATTCAGACTAGTTTTACCATTTTGATAATGACTATTCTATCTTGGAATTGTCAAGGCATAAACCTCCCACCCTCAATTCAGCATTTGAAATGACTATTTTTTTAGACAAGCCTAGCATATTATTTTTCTCTGAAACTCTAGCTAACGATAAACACATAAGAAGATTATCACAATCCCTACAATTCAATAATTATTTCAACATCCCAAAATTGGAAGGTGAGGCGGACTATGCTTAATGTGGGAAGATAACCTAAATATCCAAATATTATTTCACTCTCAAAATTACATCCACACAAAAGTTACGCCGCCACTTCCAGAACAACCATGGTTCTTCTCGGGTATCCATGGCCCCCCGCATCCGGATACAAGGAAAAATCTTTGGCAAGAATTTCCAACAATCTTCAATAATATCAATCCATATACACCATGGATATTGATAGGATATTTCAACGACGTCCTAAATCAATCGAAAAAAAAAGGAGGAAGACAAGTAACATATGCTCAATCTCAACCTCTCCTCACTCAGATGGACCAGATGGGTTTTATAGATTTAGGATTCCGAGGAGACCCATACACTTGGACAAACAACCAAATGGGGAAAGATAATATCCTAGAAAGATTAGATAGAGCTTTTGCAGACCAACTGTGGCGAACGGAAAATCCACATGCAGAAGTTACACATCTTCCAAGAATAGCATCTGATCATGCCCTAATACTACTTCAGAAGAAAGCAATGGATTGGCAGGGAACAAAAAACTACAAATTCGAACACTTATGGCTCTCTCATCCCAAACTCAAGCAAGTAGTCGAATCGTCTTGGTAACAACAACAAGATAATGAACCTACACTCGACCTCCAGCTAAAGCTTATTACAACAGGACAAACTCTCTTAGAATGGAACAAAGAAACTTTTGGCCACCTACCAACTAAGATCAAGAAATCGACAGCCAAAATAAAACACGCTCAATACCAACGTGCATCCCAAACAAGCTCAGATCTGGAACTTTGGTTGATTCAAGGAAAACAACTAAGAATAGAATATGAAGAACTATTACAATGTCATGTGACATACTGGCAACAAAGATCTAGAATTCAATGGCTTCAATTAGGCGATCTCAACACAACATTTGTCCATACTAAAGCTACTATTCACAGAGTCTGTAACAATATACAACAACTATAAGACCCATAAAATAACTGGATTAGCAAAAATGAAGACGTTGTTCAGCTCATTATGGATCACTATTCTCAACAATATACGGATTCGCCTACGGAAAACGAAGATCTTTTTACAAATATCAGGCATATGTTGACTCCTAGATAATTGGACCTACTTACGAAGGAAGTAACTACAACAGAAACCAAACAAGCACTTTTCTCCATAAATTTCGAAAGTGCTCCGGGTTCGGATGGCTATACAAGTAAGTTTGTTAAAGTTTTCTGGGAAACAACCTACCCTCAATTAATAGCAATGGTTAAGACCTTCTTTAATAATCTTAATATGCACCCTCTCATGAATCACACAAACATAACACTAATACCTAAAGTCAACCACCCTTCAAAACCTTCACAATTCAGACCAATAGGACACTGTAATGTAACATATAAAATCATCTCAAAAGTATTAGTCAACCGAATTAGACCTATTCTCTCTTTTTTAATAAGCCCTTTCCAAAGTGCTTTTATGCGGAAAAGATCAATACACGATAATATAGCAATTGCTGGGGAACTTTTCCATCATATCAGAACCTCAAACCTCACCAAAGATCCAAAAATATGTCTCAAACTAGACATCCAGAAATCCTATGACAGCCTAGACTGGGGATTCATCAAAACATCATTTCCAAAACTTGGATTCACATCAGCCTTTATAGACTACATTATGCTATGCGTCACAACAATTACTTACTCAATCAAAATAAATGGTACACCCCATGGATACTTTTTTTTTATAATTCAAAAATTGTATTAATAGATAACAAAATTTACAAAGAATAGTTTACAAGAAAAGAGGTCACATCAACCCCAAAAACTTGCAAACTACTTAAATCTATGATCACCCCATGGATACATCACCCCAAGTAGAGGTATCATACAAGGAGACCCATTATCTTCCTATATTTTTATCATATGTGCTGAAATCCTATCTACAAACTTGGGAAACCTTCAAAACCAAAAATTAGTTCCAGGACTTAACATATAAAAAAAAAACCACCCATAATTCATCTAATGTATGCAGATGATCTTCTGATCACTTATGAAGCATCAAATCAGAGTAACCAACACCTTAAAACCCTCCTACATGCCTATAGCTCCTCTGCAGGGCAAGTAATTAATACTACCAAATCATTAATCATCCATCACCCTAATTTATACCCAGTCAAGATAAATGATCTTCAAAAATTCTTTAATATGCCGACCACATCAAAACCTCCAACCTATCCAGACATCCAGTTTAAACAAGGGAGAGCATCAAATAAAACTTTCACTCTCCTCCTACAAAGATTAGCCAGAAAAGCAAAAGAATGGATGACAAAATGCCTAAATCCAGCCAGAAGACTCATTCTCATCAAAACCTCCCTAACCCCCACCTCAAATCATATAATGCAAACACAAAACCTACCCAAAATTATCCACAAACAAATAGATCGTATCACCAGAAAAAAATATTAGGGGACATGACTCAACAATTAAAAAACTCCACCCTATAGGATGGGATAAAGAAACAAAACCATTAACCGAAGGAGGATTAGGAACAAGGAAAAGCAGTGATCATAATAAGGCACTTCTCATGAAAAGAATATGGAATTCGCATGAATAACCTAACTCTATACACGGAAGTCTCTTCAGTGCAAAATACCTTAACGAATAACCAATTCTACAAGGAAGAATTTCCATACCCTCTTCTTCCAGTCCTCAATAGAGACAACTCGCGTCATTTATCCTACCATGCAAAATTTAATTTTCCATCTTATTGGAAATGGGTTATCAACTCCGATAGAAGCCAATTGGATTCCACACTCTCCCAATCTAGACCCAACACAATGTTATTCAATCCAAATGGTAGCAGATATCATCGACCCAATCTCCCACTCCTGGAATCATGAAAAATTGAACACCCTTTACAATCCAATAATTCAAAAAATCATCAACATCCACCTTCCCCAAAATAATCCCCCAGATAAAATTATCTGGCCACACTCAAAATCTGGAAACTACACTACCTCTTCGGGATACAAATGTCTAACCCATGGTCAACCAACTCACACCCCTCTACCACCTACCAAATTCCTGTGGACTTTACCATGTCCACCAAAAATTCGATTTTTCTTGTGGAAAGCCATCAATGAAGGATTACCAACCTTCTCTCTCTTACATCGAATCCATTTGACCAACTCAGACAAATGCCCAAGATGTACTACTGATACGGAATTAGCAAGATGGCTATTAATTCATTGTCCGACGTCAGCTACTTCCTGGAAAACCTTATTCAATCAACTTACAAATACACCAAACTCCAACCCCACCCGACCTTCACCTTAACCCCTCAAACAACCATATCCCAAATCCTGCAACAACCAGCATCAACATCTATAATCTCCTCCTTATGTTTTCTATTCTGGACCTTATGGCTATCCAGGAATGATCTAATTTACCAGCAAAAACAAACAACTTCGGAAGAAATCCTAGCCTGGGCACAAAAATTACAACAAGAATACTCCAGGGCACTGCACGCTTCACCACCAATCATACCAAGGGATACACCAACATTCAACCACCCAACAACAAATAAAAGATAGCAACAATATCGGTAGGTTGGTCCATTCCGAACATCAACTGGATTAAGATTAACACAGATGAAGCAGCCAGAGGCCACCCGGGATTTGCGGGGGGCTGGATTTATCTGTAGGGACTCTGATGCACGAAATTTAATAGTAATGGCCCAACCACTGGGAATTACGACTGCACTAACTGCCGAAACCTGGGGTCTGCTATTGGCTTCAAGAACATCAACAGAGACACAATGGCCTAAAATTCTCTTTGAAACAAACTCAGAGAACCTCATGCGTTTCATCACATCACCTACCCCTCCACCTTGGCACATAGCAGGAATGATTGAAGAAATAAAAAGTAGGCTTAGGCAGATCCCGCAAGTTGCTATACAACACAATTACAGGGAAGGAAATCAAGCAGCGGACGGGTTGGCAAATCATGTAGCAGATGGAAGCCAAACAAGAAACTGTTCAACCAAAATATGAGACCAGACAATCCCATTTTTTATCAGTCACATTTTATTTCAAGACTCTGTGAGTACCACATACCCACGACAAGTTGTAATCTAACGTTTTTCTAATAAAATACATGCTTCAAACATCAGCATTCAGCGGTGTTAATCCTCTCGATGCAGCAGCTATTTAGTGGGCCAGAGAAAACGAACCATCTCCTCGTTGACCCCCATTATTGGTACAAAGAGACCCATAGACATAGTCAACATATAATGACCAAAAGGCGAAAGAGTGTCTTGACGAAAAAGAAAAGAAGGCACTACTAAATAGCTCTCATCACAAGTATTAAAACCCAGACCAGAAAAAAGACCAGACGAAAGAGAAAGAGGGGAAAAAGAAAGTGAAATTCAGTGGATCAGTTTTGAAAATCGAAACCCTTAATTCTCATTAAAGAATCAAAATGTTTAGGAACCAGTATGATACAGATGTAACAACATGGAGCCCAGCCGGAAGATTATTCCAGGTTGAGTACGCCATGGAAGCGGTGAAACAAGGTTCAGCAGCTATTGGACTTAGATCTAAAACACATGTAGTATTAGCGAGTGTTAACAAATCTAATTCTGAGTTATCTTCACATCAAAAGAAGATATTCAAAATTGATAATCATATTGGTGTTGCTATTGCTGGTCTTACTGCTGATGGTAGAGTTTTATCTAAATATCTTAGATCCGAATGCATTAACTATAGCTTCACTTATGAGTCTCCTCTTGCTGTTGGGAGATTAGTTGTTCAGTTAGCTGATAAAGCTCAGGTATCTTTCTTTAACCTCCCCCCTTTTATTTCAAAAAACCCTAGTTTTTGTTAAGTAATTTTTATGAATTGGGGTTTATATAATTTTTTTTTTTTTTTTTTTAGTTTTGATATTATGGATGCTTATGTTTTGAAGTTAGAGAAATTAGGGTTCATTTGATTTGGTATAATGATAACCTAAATGTTGACGACTCTTTATGCTGATTGATTATGCTGAACCTAAGTCTTTGTATGAGGGTTCGAAAGAAGTGGAACCTTAGTGCTTTCTCATGGTTTAGACATGTATGGCTAAGCCTCTCCTCAGCTGAAGCATTTGTACTAATCAAAGAAACATGGGAAACTTGAAAACAAGTAACAATATTTGGTGCACATGGATAGCCTATTCATCACTGGAGGGGCAACTTGTTGGGGGTGAATACCAGGCATCTACATTAAATAGGGCACAATGTGCACCAAATGTGCGAGCATTGTAACCATTTTTCCAGAAGTTACTCTTGAAGGTGGTTAATAGGTTTATTAAGCTTTAGCACTAACTTGTAGAGTTATTAACATATAAGTAGTTCTTTTGTAGAGTCCTTTACATATAATTAGGTAGATATTCGAGCTCCAGGTGTTTAAGATGCTGAATGTGTGGTAGTAGAATTGATAATACGCGTAGAATTGATATTCGAATCATGTTTAAGAAAACAAGATTTCAGATGAACTATCTCGCCTCTTCATTGTTTTGTTTGACTGGTAGAGTAGATACTTATTGGATTTTCAAAAGTATAGAAATTGAAATTATTTCCAAACTTCAGCATTTTAGATATTGGATCTGTTGAGTAGTGTTGAGCATATCACCACTTGATTGTGAAATTATATCCGATCTTCAGAATTTTTAGATATTGGATTACTTAGAATTAGGATCATCATCAACACTCTTCAGAAGAGTGAACTATGACTATTAGGAAGAAACTATGACTACTAGTTTTGATAAACTACACAAACTATGCTTATAATGTCTTGCATAACAGGGTTCTCTATGCTGCAAGTGTATTATTAATTCTCTTTCTTGCAGGTTTGCACCCAGAGGTCTTGGAAACGTCCATATGGTGTTGGTCTGCTGGTTGCAGGATTGGATGAATCGGGAGCACACCTCTACTACAATTGCCCAAGTGGGAACTACTTCGAATACCAGGCCTTTGCTATTGGGTCTCGCTCACAATCTGCTAAAACTTACTTGGAACGCAAATTTGAGTCCTTCGCCAACTCTTCCCGTGATGATCTGATCAAAGATGCACTCTTTGCAATCAAGGAAACTTTACAAGGAGAGAAGCTAACAAGCTCAATCTGCACTGTTGCTGTTGTTGGTCTTGAAGAGGATTTCCACATTTTGGATCAGAAAACTATACAAGACTTTATCGAGTTGTTAGAGATAAGGGAGGCGGCGCCCATGCAAGAAGAAGCTGGTCAGGATGGTGGTGCAGCTATGCAGGAGGACAGGAGTCCAGAAGTGCCTCCTCCAGCTCCAATGGACATTGGAGATCTGTAAAAGAAGCAGTTGGCATCGCTTTGAAGAAGGGACTTTGATAATTTCATTTGTGAAAATTTACCAAGGAAACAGTATGAACGAATATGTGAAGGACAACATATACTCTCCTTTTGTTTCCATGGTCCCATTGTTTAATTTACCTACCTAGTATTTTGGCGAACCCCTCGATTAAACTTGTTAAGGATGGTTTATGTTAAATTTACTTGTGTTGAACTTTGTTCACAAATTTAGACTATGTTGGAAGTTATCTTGCTATAAAATTAGCTTTAGAACCCCTGAGCCAGCCATGTCACGCAAGAGAGGAAGGTAGGTATCTCTTGGGCGACCACTCCTTTCTTTTTTTCCTTGCTACGGCGATACTGATGCTGGGATTCATCGATATGTTCATGTATGCAAATATCTATAAGTATTTAGCAAGATATGTTCATGTATGCAAATATCTATAAGTATTTAGCAAGAATTAATTGGGGCCACAAAAAGTAACTGGGGCCTCACCAGTTGGAATTTTTTAAAATGCCTAAACTACACCCAAAATAATTAGTGTTAATTGAGTTGATTAGGTTAGATTAGTTGTTAATTTTTTAAGTTAGATTAAATCAGTTTTTGGGTAAAAATTAAGATTATAGAAAAAAAAAGAATTTTTTTTTTTTTGATAGAGAGGAAGAAAGTGAGTTTTGGGGGAAAATTTAGGAACCAATCCTCCATATGAAGAATCCGGAGCTCAAAATAATCAGGTAAACTTCCTATACTCTTCAAATTGCAAGAATGGTACTCCAAGTGGTCGATTCATGGACACCATGCAACTACTCAGAGTGAGGGTCGTTTGGTCGGGAGGATAATAACCTAACGACCCTTAAGAGTCGTTAGGTATTTCTGACACTCATAAACGACTCTCATATTCAGTATGAAAAATCGTCATTCATGTTTGAACAAATTGACGACTCTAAGATGCCACTATGAAAAATCGTCAAACAGCTTTGAAAATGTTAACGACTTTTTTTTTACATCTTAACGACCCTACATGTTAACGATCCTACCAAGTCCCATTCTACCATGTTAACGATCCAACCAAGTCCTATTCTTTTTTTTTTTACTTGTTTACATGTTAACGACTTTTTTTTAATAAATTTTTGTATCACAACACCAAGTCCCATTCTTCTTTTAATTTATTTAGCCAACATGGACCCATACTGTAAACCCTTACATTCTTCTCTTATTATTCATTAACGATTCTCAAAGTAAAATTGACGATTCAATTGCTTTCTATTGACGACCCTTACATTTTTGTTGACAGAGGAGTTGTATATGAAGGGTACAGAGTCGTTAATTTCATAAATTGGTCGTCAACATAGGATTGTTAACACATTATCAAGGTTAACGATTTTTCATAAATTATTGGTAGGCTCGTTTTCACCTCCACCCTAATGGTTAACGATTTTTCATAAATTCCACATGCAGATCAAAAATCGTTAAGCAACAAAACTTCGATGTTAACGACCTTTTTTTTTCTGAAACTGCAATTATAAATCGGATAAAAAAAAATTTCCACAGTCGTTAATGGAAAAAATGAGGACGAGAGGGAGAGGGAGAGGGAGGGGAATAAGAAAAGTTTTGGGTAGGAATGAAAATTGGGGGCCTATCTTAAGTGTTAATAGGATTTTAGGGTTAGTTTTTAGAGAAGGGCAAAATGGTACTTTCAACTTCATTTTAGAAGCCCCTTAAAATTTTGGGTGTGGGTATAAATTTTTCCAGGCCTCCAATTATTTTTTCTGGCCCTCAATTTTTTCTTGATATTTAGATGTTGTGTGAAAGTATCCCAGAGTATCCCCGATCATTTTTATAATTTAAAGAAAAGGATATATCCTAAATTATCCCCTATTATTTTTGTAATTTAAAGAAAAAGATATTTATCTGATACGTATGATCAGGTATCCCTCAGTATTTAATACTAATACGTCGCCGATACGGATACGTTACCACTTTTGAAGTATCTAAGCTTCATAGCTCCATGTGTAGTGTTGAATTTGAAGAGATTAAACTAAATTGATTGATATGAGATCTTTGAGCAGTACAGTAGTTGCAATATGTTGCATACGACTTTCAAGTTTTGAAGTTGGTAGAAACATAGTCTCAATAACAAGAAAACGCAGTGGTGTACTCGATGTTCAACAACCCATCCCCAAAATGCAAGCTTCTCATTACCCAAACTCTCTAATGTTAGCATGACTAACAAGAAAAGGAAGAGGAATGGAATGCCTTGGAAGTCATCTTTATTATTTGCAAATATCAGGAAGAGAGAGACCATTAATTTGCATTTCCTTGTACATCCATTGCCAGCTCTTGGGTCTCACCTCACCACCAAGAGAACGAATAACCGCCCCACCACTACAGGACCCAACCCTACAACAGTCCTCAAGGGATAGTCCTTTTACCATTCCATATAAAAATCCTCCTGCAAAGAGATCCCCAGCTCCAGTGGCATCTGTAAGTGGTCCCTTCCCCATAGCCGGAACACGGACTACCTGAAACAGTTGCAAAAACCATTATCAAGTGCCCTGGACATTGAAAGGCATGTAAGTGAGAAGAAAGTGATGGTTATGACAAACACAAAACAACCCATCTCAAAGGTGCCGTTTTGTTTTTAAAATAAAATTATCCGAGACGCTTTAGAAATTCTTAAGCAGGAAAAGTTTTACGGCAAAAGGATATTATCAATGTAGCAGGTTTTACTGACCTCCTTTCCATGCTTCGCTAGGCATCCATTAGGACCAAGTGTTACTACAGCTGTTTGGCAGTGTTTGCCCAGATAAGTTAAAGCTGCCTCAGGATCAGCATTTGGTTCACCCCTAAAGCCCGTAGAGGAAAGCACAAACATTAGTGGACAAAATATTAATCATCCTCATCTTCGTTTGCCAAATATAAATTATCCACATTTTTGTTTGCCAATTAAAAAAAAGTACAGAAGTAAGACTTTAATTAAATAAATTACTTCGCTCACACGAACAAGATGGCCTATAGTCTATAGACCAGGTCAACCCAGAGAGTGAAAACATGTTATCCTAGTAAATTGGTTTTTGCGACCAAGCCTGTGTCATCTTATCAATCAATACAAGTATAGGGTCATTCACGTTCCATGTGCTTAAGACATGTCCAGTGATCTTGGTATGGCTGGGCTCCTATGACATAAGGATAATTTTTAATCAAAAATATATTGGGCACACTACTATATAATTGAGTCATAATCACCTCAACAACTCTTTAGCTTCATCCTCATTGGCAAAACAGAGGTCGACATCCCCCGACTCCAGTAACTCCCTTAGGGGGGCCCTGAAGTTTCGAACCATCTGCAGAAATCTTCAGATTCTGTATCTATAGTAAACAAGATGTAAAAGAGTGACTGTTTTAGTCATTAAGAAACTATACCTCAAAACTCGCCAAATCTATTGAGACGGACACACCTTCTTCTTTTGCGATCTTAATAGCCCTACGAGTCACCTCCAAATTGTGAAATGCGTACCTTAACACCAACCACTGTAAATCATACAAAAGTCCCCAGAAAATTTCAGAAAGAGGTTCTTCAAACGGGGACAAGTTGAACTAATTAGCCTCCATATACAACTAGGTTTTCTACATACTGCAATCATCATCAGCCTTACTAAGTGGCTTAGAGTAGATATTGTAGAATAAATGGTGGAGTACAGTATCATTCACTGTACTGCATATGCACATACCTATGATCTATCCTTGAAAAAGGCTTTCCTAAAATCTAAGAAAAGGGAACCATGAAGATAGTAATGAGCATATCTTGTAAAGATAACCCAGGCATGAGATTTTGTTCAGCATTTCTAATGATGGCATCTCTTAGGTGTGACCAACTAAGAGAATGGTGGATTTACGTGCCTAGCACGCTTGAGGTATTCTAACCCAAGTATAAAAACTAAAAAAGTACGGAAAAACAATAGAAATTTTAAGCTTGAAATGGACAATGGACAGGCATGGCCAAGTAAATCTAACAACCAGAAGAAAAAAAAGAAAAGAAAAAAAACTTACAGTGGAGCCTCTAATATCATCTCTATTCAATTCATTTGGCTGAAAGAGAAATAAAGAAGAAAACATCTGTAAGATGGAAACCATGTAAAAGAGAGGTACACAAAAATCTCCCTTGTTGGCTATCCTCTTTAGTCTTTACATAAGCAGACCTAACTTTATTATTGAAAGGTGAAAACCTAAACTGAAAAAAGGCAACAAACCTGAAGCCTAACAGCATGTGAGAGGCAGGGCCGCATAGTACGATTGCCCACATCGTCAACCAAGCACACACACTGGTAAAAAGTTGATTAAGAAAGTGTCAACATGTTTCAAATTCATATATTCTCAGCTTTTTACTTAGCCCACAGTGCCCACTATATTTGCTTTTCTTTTAAACCGTAAAAAGGGATTAGCTTTAGCTATTCAAGATTTGCTGGCACACACTTAAAACATAATATAGGTAAACAACGTCCATAACATGAATTTACCTGCGCAGTGGGCCCTTTCATCATCCTTAGCCTTGAAAGATTTACGCCGCTCGATCTCATATTACTAACAAATAAGGAGCCTTGTTCATCGTCTCCACATGCCCCAATAATGCCAGATGTGATTCCAAATCCCACAGACAGACCCCTAATTGTATTAGCAACACTACCACCAGCCATCGTCCTTACAGGAGATGAATCCTCTAGAGACGGGAAGATGTGGGTCTTTACCTCGCTCAATATATGCTCCAGTTCTCCAATTCCAACCTAGCAAGGAACGACGATTTCATTTTAATTTTAAGAATATATGAAATGTTGTCCATCTATTGGATTGACCAAAGAAACATTGCTTCCAAATATTAAACTGAACAAGTTTGAGCCTGGGGTTGTTGAGCCCTTGAAATCTTTAAACTTTGGGGAATTTAAATTGACGAAAATGATACAATCTTTTACAGACTGAATACACAAACATGCTCCAATAACAGGACACCAGTAAACAAAGATAGACTTTTATTACTGATTCTAACTGAAGAATGTAAAAAAAAAAAAAAGACTAAAAAGTAAATTAAAGTTTCACATCTAACAAAAAAAAGTAATTGATATATTAGATTCGGAAAGTGAAAAAGAAATAGTTTATGTTCAGTTACCCCAGTATCCCATGTGAAACCTGCCAAGAACTATGCCAAAGAAGGTTGAATACTCACATATAATCATTTCAAACATAAACAAGCTAAAAGAATATAAAACCAATAGAACAGATTCAGAAACAATGCAGAATCATGAATAGAACATGAAGTTTAATCTTAAAACTCAAAAACATAATACAAACATGTTTAAGTTCTGGCCTTTTTGAACTTCCTTATGACTTGAAGACATTACTACAAACAGTTGAACCACTTTACAAAAAAGGGCATCAAAAAAACATATTTTCATAAACCATTTAGTGAAGTACACCACCAAACACGAACTTATTATAAGCAGACTATGAACTTGAAGACCATTAACAAATTAAAATTGAAGATCTGGGTATTAATTGAAACGGAAGGATTAAGAAAGAAACTGAGAAAAGATTACCATTTGAGAACCACCTCTCTCACCAGGGATTTCATTAAGCAAGGACCAATCCACCCTTGCAACGTGATCAACAAGGGCTGAAGGTTGGAGTCCTAGGATGACTGGAGGAGGAGGAAGAACAGTAGGAGGAGTAGGAGTAAGCCCATCATCCGTGGGGAGGGAGCTTGTCAATACCTCTACCCCCATTACTAAAAACTTGTTTCCACTGCTCGTCCTGGATTTCAGAGCAAGCTGAAGCTCCTTCTGTCTATTTCCTCCTTTCTGTATGGATGTCTCTTATTGCCCGTCAGAATACAGTTTTGCTTTTGACTTCTCCTTCTCCAGAAATATAAGTCAGAAGTCCAGATATTTTGCTTCACAAAAAGTCAATTTTTCTGCTTCTAGAAGTCGTTCTGAAATTCTACACCCAAACTAACTTCTTGCTTTTCGATCTCTATAAGTCAAAAAGTTACTTCTGTATGTGCATCCAAACGCGCTATATACTGATTTTTTTTCCGTTCCGAAAACCTAAGAACCAGTTCAATTTCAACCCCAGTTATCATCGCAGTGGGTCGGAAATGATTAACCTACCGAGGGGAGAAATCCCGAAAAATCCTAGCACTCACATGATTACGCGACCCAACACCAAAACAGTGCCCCCTGCTAATCTCCCTCCCCATATTTGCGAGAGTCGGTAGATTCTTCGGGATAAATCCCTATGTTGGTCATCACTCCTCGTCTATGTTACCTCTATAATGAACATGGAGTAATAGAATTCTGGATTCTCCTATGGCCCACGTACCAACTTGGATTTGTCAGGTTTTTGACATTTTTCTACCTCTAGAAACGGAGTTAGAAAATCATTTGATTTTTTTCCATTTATTACGATTTTTTATTCTTTTTACATATTTAAATCTATAAATATTAATAAATATTCTGTTTATGTTATTATTAAGTTCTGAAAATGCAGGGTACCAAGTACACCACTTAATTTTTCGTTCGGTGGTATGTATGGACAAAACTTGTATGTATGGACAAAACTTAATACAATTGCAAATAGACCAACTAAATGATCCTTAACAATATGTACATATAGTTTACATCTCTAACCTCTCCTCAATCAGTATCAGTATGTATATAGAAGACAAGAGTCTGTTAACCTGATTGTTAAGAAGAGTACTTGGACGATCTCAAAAATCAATTCCAATATCAATCTAGTCGTGTCCAAATAATCCAGTCGGAATTATGCCAAGCAATTAAACTTGTTATATATCTTTTAATATATGAATTCTACAAGAAACTAGTCTCGTAATCGATTGCAATTAAGCGAACATATCTACTTAGATTAAATAAGTACAAACCTGTGTAAATCCAATTATAAAGATAAACAATATATTGCGGAAAAGGAAAAACACAAGACACCATAAGTTTTGTTAACGAGGGAACCGCAATAACAGAAAAACCTTGGAACCTCGTCCATATTTGAATACCAAACTGTATTAAGCCGCTACAGACACTAGCCTACTATCAGACATCGGATTGGAGCGTAGTTGAGACCGAATCCACCACTAAGCGATTCAGTTACGTTCGCGCTCCTTACGTCTCTCGAACCGTGCAAGGTTTTATGCAACTGATTCCATTAGCTGGCGTCCATTACAGCCTATGTGAAGATTTTTGATACCAATATGCCCCTAACAAATAAGCATATTTGATTTCCGTTTAGATCAAAGATCAAGGCGAGGAAATCTGTTTGCAAAAGATAAAGCTAACAAACCTCACAAACACGGAACTTACATCTCCTGAAGAGCAGCCTAGATTCTTAACTACCTCTCAAGAACAATCTTCAAAAGATCAATTAAGATCAGTTTTCATATATCTATGTTGAAGAATCACAAAGTCTGAGACGAAGAGAACTTTGCAATTACTAATTATCTTGCCTAAAAGAGATTACGAAAACCTCGATAATAGAAAAGCAAGGTCAGGATACACGAACTTTCAAGGTAAAGATAGTCAGGCCTGGCTTCACGAATCCTCAAAGCGGAGTCTTTTAGTCGTAGACCCAGTTATGTTTCTTAGAGCAAACTTAGGTCTATAGAGGACGACTCAAGAATCAACTAGAACACAAAGTGTCAGAAATTAATTATCATAGTTGAAAGAGCATCTCTATTTGTAGATTTTCAAGGACCATGGGTTGCTTATGTTAGAGTATTGCTCGGTTGAACCCACCACGCATTGGTATGTCAAGTTTGGTTGTTATATTTTAGTATCAAAACTCAATTATAATCGTTTGATTGAATGTAGTAGAGCCAACTTCGTATAGGTAAGACTAGAAAGTCTAGGAATGTTGAGACATACAAGTATTACCTTGAAGACCTGAAGATCGTGAAGACGTATCGACTACAACAAAGACATCATCTTTCCACTTGAGGTTAGTGATACTGACTTGAGTTGTTTTTATTCCTATCGTTGTTTTCAAGTCGTTTAAATGCATTTACGAAGTATAATGTTTATCTTTTGAACTTCGTAAATGCGATATCGACAAAATCTATGTAACTCGTTACTTGATTGTTGTAGATGGTGAAATTTAGATAAGGGGAAAAAGTGTCATTTCAACCTTATAGACAAAATTCAACTCTCATGAGAGAGATTAAGCCCTTGTCCCTCAAGGCATCCTTAGCCACGATTTCTAGTATACGATACACTGCTGGTCGTGATGCCGTGATTCCTAGCGCACATCCTCGACGAGATACGGCTGGTCACGTAGAATCTGTAGAGCGAAAAACGTCCCCGGCAGACTTAAGAACCAGAACAACCACAATTCATGTTTGTCTTCGCGAGACGCTAGTCATGTTGGCTATGTAGATGCGTAAATAAATCCCCGATGGACTTATGACCCAGAGAGGAGATTTGAATATCTCATGTAAGCATGACTCACCCTATTTGAGATCAAGGACCGATTCCTAGTACATCATCGGGATCTACACTGGTCATGCCTTCTCTAGGCTCTGACTCTACTTACTGAGGTTTCCGAATAACTCCTAGGACATCCCCGTGAGATACGATGGTTATTCTACCTATGATCCCTTTCGACAGACTCCTAGAACATCCTTTCGAGATACACTGGTCTTGTTGGCTCATCATATGGACACATAGTTGATTCCTAGCACATCTCTACAAAGATACGCTGGTCAAAAACATGTAGGTACTGAATATCGCAAGATAATAGTTCACGAGTATCGTAATAAATAAAGGAGAAAAGAGTTATAGAATGATACGATGATAGAAGTAGCGCGGAGAAATATGAAGTTTTGCGAGGATGGAATAATTTTGCGATTATTAGTTGCGATACTTCGCAATTCATATACAGCTGTATAAGTTTTACTATAAATAGAAGTTCAAATGTAAAATTTAAGAGGTTCTTTTAGTGAGTGTAAGAAATTATCTTAGGAAAAAGAATAGGAAAAGTTGTAACTATTCTAGTTCCATTTTGATAATTCATGTAATCAATTAAGAGAATTAATAAGAAAGTTATCATTCACCATCAAGAACTTCTTGAGTTTTTACTAATTCTATTGAGGGTGTAGTTGTAGGTTATTCTGCAACTACATAATTGGCGCTAGAAACAGGGACTTGAGAATTGTGGTAGCCTAAATTTGAGGGAATTGTGGAAAACTTGAAGATCAAATGAAGTCAGTAGATGGAGATTGCGAAAAAGAAGAATGTAATATGATCACAAAGACAATGATTGATGAATTTCATAGTAATATGAAGGGAAAAATATACAAGCGAGATTGTAGAGGAAGAAAGATCATGGAGGAAGAAAAGATAACAACTTTGGAAGAATGGGAAAAGCAGAAAATCACATTTTCAGTAGCAGAAATTACAAATAAATACTTGAACCACACTTCACCATTGGTGATCACAATGCCGATCATGCTAGAAGATAAGAAAGCTGTAGAAAAATGGAAATTAAACCGAATTTTGGTTGATATAGGGAGTTCTGTTAATATCATATTCTATCATGCACTTAAGGGGATGGGAATTAAAGATGAAGAAATCACAAATTCAAAATGTCTTATTCATGGATTAGGAAAATCTACAACAAAATCTAAAGGAGAAATCGCGCTGCGAATATTACTAGGAGAAATCGAAACACATGTAATCTTGTGTGTGATAGATATGGAATCTCCATATAACATGCTGATAGGAAGGCCGTGGATTCATGCGATCAAAGCTGTTGCTTCAACATTACATCAGAAAATCAAATTTCCTACACCAAATGGAATACAAGAAATAAAAGGAGATCTTGATAGTGCAAAATTTTGTTATCAAATTGAAGTAACGCAATGCGGAGGAAGAGCAAGAAAGAAACAACTTCGTAGGAAACTTGCGAAGGAAACAAAAAAGGAAGAAGAATTCCGAGTGTATACAGTAAGAGCAAAGGAAGGGAGAGGTATACCAAATGAGATTCCAGAAAAAGAAGGGGAACCAGCAAAAATAATCAAAGAACCAACACCTATGGGGAGCAAAATCCAAGCTATGTTGCAGCTGAACCAACTAAAGAAATAAATATTGGAAGTAAAGAGGAGTCTTTATTCTTGCGAATTGGAACTAAGATGGATAAAGAAGAAGAAAAAAGAACTATTGATCTTTTACGAGAATATAAAGATATCTTCGCAGGAAGTGTAGATGAGATACCAGGAATTGATCCATCAGTGGCGTGTCATAGATTGAACATAGATAAAAATGTAAGACCATTCAAACAAAGAATAAGGAAGATATCACAAAATTATCATGTACAGATAGAAGAAGAGTTACAAAAGATGTTGGATGCAGGGATCATAAGGGAAGCGAAATATCCAGAATGGATTGCGAATATGGTCATTGTTCCGAAAAAGAATAAAGGAATAAGAATTTGCATAGATTTCACTGATCTGAACAAGGCATGTCCCAAAGACAGTTTTCCATTACCAGATATACCACAAATGGTGGAATCAGCTGCAGGTCATGATAGAGTCACTTCACTTGATGGATACAAAGGGTATAATCAAATATCACTCGCAGAAGAAGATCAAGAACATACTGCCTTTTTTGCTCCAAGGGGTTTGTATTGTTATGTGAAGATGCCATTTGGAATGTGGAATGCGGGTGCTACATATCAACGTATGGTTGAAAAAGTGTTCGCGAAATGGATACATAAAACTTTGGAGGTATATGTAGATGATATGTTGATAAAAGGCAAGGAAGCTAAAGATCATGTGCAAGACTTGAAGGAAATATTTGAGCAAATGAGAAAGTTCAACATCAAATTAAATCCTGAGAAATGTATAATTGGGGTTTCATCTGGAAAATTCTTGGGATACATAGTATCAAAGGAGGGAATACAAGTTGATCCAGAAAAGGTCCAAGCAGTCCGTGACATGCCAACACCTGCAATGGTAAAAGAAGTACAAAAGCTAAATGGACTCTTAGCTTCACTTGGAAGATTTATTTCGCGAATGTCAGATAAGTGCAAGCATTTTTTTCAACATACTTAAAAAGGGAGCAAAATTCAAGTGGACGGATGAATGTGAAAAAGCTTTTCAAGGAATCAAAGAATACCTCACAAATACATCTATACTACAGAAACCAGAGAGAGGCGAAGAATTATTGGTATACCTCGCAACAACTCCATATGCTCTAAGTGTAGTTCTGTTGCGAGCAGATGCAGGAGTAGAGAGGCCCATTTACTATATTAGTAAAACCTTTAATGCAGCAGAGAAGAATTATTCTAAAATGGAGAAGTTAATCTTAGCCCTGGTTTATGCATCATTCAAGTTACGAATATACTTTAAAGCACATGTGATAAAAGTGGTAACCAAAGTCCCAATTGAATCAACCATGAAGAACACAAAAAGGTCAGGAATAATAGAAAGGTGGAATGCACAAGTAAACCATTACAAGATAAAATAAGAAGTATTGTCATCTCAAAAATCACAAGTTGTCGCAGACTTTTTGGCAGAATTTCCTTTGGAAGAAGATGAAGCAGTAGAGGAAATGATGGATGTTGAAGAAGAATTTGGAAATCCAAAAGACTTGTTAACAGAACAAGATAGATGGGAAATTCTAGTGGATGGATCATCCAATAGTGAGGGAAATGGAATTGGAGTCGTGTTTATTTCACCAGAAGGAGAAAGAACAACATTCTCATTCAGACTAGAATTTGCATCCACGAACAATGAAACAGAGTACGAAGCTGTAGTGCATGCATTAAAGATCGCAATAGAAAAGAAGCTCGAAAGTATAAGGATAACAAGTGATTCGCAGTTAGTGATTTGACAAATTAAAGGGGAATATACCACAAATGAATCTTCTTTGAAGAAATACAAGAAACTCGTTGAAGAATTATCTGCGAAGATACCAAAATTAAAATGGAGACATATATCTAGAAAATATAACCGTCTCGAGATGCTTTTGCATTTATTCCAAGCATGATGACAAATCCAAATACAAGAAATATCCAAATACAGACAATTCAACACCCATCAGTGGACAAAGAGAAAGAAATTGAGGAAGCTGTTGCGATGGAAGTAGAAAGAGAGTTATCAAACAACATCGCATATTGGAGAAAATAAATTCATCCATATCTCGCAACAGGAGAAATATCCAGGAACAGACTAGAAGCACATAAATTAAAGAGTCGTGCAACAAACTATGAGTTGCGAGAAGGAATTTTATATAGAAAATCTTTTAATGGACCACCTCTCAGGTGCTTAACTCGCGAAGAAGGAGAAAAAATATTGAAGATGTTACATGGAAGAGAAGCTGGCAATCATAGTGGGGGAAGATCTCTAGCATATAGAGCAAAAATACAAGGATATTACTGGCCTTATATGCATACAGACGCAAAAATTTTCGTACGAAGATGCAAGGAATGTCAACGACATGGTAAAAAAATTCATGCACCAGGAGCCACATTAACTTCTTCAACAAGCTGCTGGCCTTTTGGAAAATGGGGTTTGGATATTGTTGGACCATTTATACCTGGATCTGGACAAAGGCGATACTTGATTGTTGCAACAGATTATTTCACGAAGCTCGCATAAGTAAAAGCAGTACAGCATATTCGTGATAAAGATGTTTTTACATTCATATTTGAGAACCTCATTTGCAGGTATGGGGTTCCAGCACAACTAGTATCTGATAATGGAAAACAATTTGAGGGGAAGAACATAGAGATGTTACTCAGTGCTTTTAGAATAAAATGTGGGAAGTCAACACCGTTATATCCACAAGCTAATGGACAGGCAGGAGCAACAAATAAAACAATCGCAGATACAATCAAAAAGAAATTAGAAGGACATCTCAAAGGGTGGTGCGAGCAAGTACCTAGCGCAGTTTGGGCATACAATACAACTAGAAGAGAAGCAACTGGAATGTCTGCTTATTGTCTAACATATGGAGTAGAAGCAGTATTACCTACAGAGGTTGTAATTCCGACAACAAAGAAAGAAGCTTGGGAAAGAAATTTAAGTGCGGGAGTAATATTAAGAGAATTGGATGATTTGGAAGAAAAAAGAGAAAAGGTGTTGCACCATATGAAGATTTATCAGGAACGATTAGCTCGAGAATACAAAAAGAGAGTCATTGAACGTGAATATAAACCAGGTGATTTGGTCATGCGAGAAACACCTCGATATCAAAAAGAAAATGGAGGAAAATTAGCACCAAAATGGGATGGACCATATGTTATTAAAGAAGTTGTAGGAAGTGGAGCTTATCGACTGATGGATCCAGAAGGGAGAGACATGGGTTTGAGGCTTGGTAGACCTTGGAACAGACTATATTTGAAAAGGTATTATCCATAAAATTCATGAATTTTTTTACGAATATTGGGAATTGTTTGCTCGCAGGAAATTGGGAAAAGTTACGAGTTTCAAAATTTATATTGCGATTAAAGTTTCATTAATTTGCGAATAAAATACCGCAATCTGTGATCAGCCTCCAAAAAAGAAAGAGAGCCGCAGAAAATTTTATACAGGCAAACCTTTGTGGCGTACACCCTAGTTCGCGAAGCTATATTTCATAAGAGGCAAAGTCCTAAAGTACGTCATTTAAGGGGGTACCTATAAACGTGGCTAAGGGTAACCGGAACACCACCAAGGACCCTTAGTACATGGTAAAAATTTAGGGGTACAACCCAATAATGGGGTACCTATCTGGGTTAGACACCTTGGATTCTCACCTAATCTAGCGACATTACGCAATATAAAATGCGGTGTAAGAGGATTTAGGTTGGGAGACTAAGGCATACTGTATTTCCCAAGAAGTGCAGAAAACGATCAAGGCGCCGAGGTACACGGTTGAGTCAAGAGTTCCGGGTGAGGTTGAACCACATCTGCCATTTTTGACAAGTCTTGGCAAATGATGCACTTGGCCCAAAGATACCCCATAGGGTGCAACCTCGTAACTATAAGCCCTATAGGAAAAAAGGATAAGAGGTTGCGATCAAAAGATGGTTGTTGGCAGAACCGAATGGGAAGAGATAACCTTGTATGGTCGATGTACGCTTCCTTGAAGGGGCAACCAGGGGGAAGATAAAGGGCAGCACCCTCCATTAGGGAGCTGATACGTGCTATAAGACGCAAATGTCACGAGGCTTCTTGTTTGCGAAAACATAAAGGCTTGTCATATTTGTGCAAAAAATGATGTTTTGCGAGCATTCTAAAAAAAAAAAAAAAAAGGAAAGCATACAAAAAGAACTCTCAGAATGAAACAAAGAAGTTAAGATGAGATCAATGGGTTATTACATGAAAGTGTAAAAACGTCCTGCGATTTCATCGCAAGACGATAATGTCACGAGGTTGTATGTTCGCAAGAATATTCAAACTTGTCATATTATCGCCAATACAAAAATTTACTACAAAAGAGGTGGCAAAATAAGACCTTTACTTAGGAAGGCATAATAAGACCACAGAAATTAATGAAATTCATCACATCAACATCATTGAAGAAATTATACAAGTATATACATTATGAAGATCTAAAAAGAAGACAGCTTCGTCGATAACATTGAAGAAATTTTACAAGAATATACATTATGAAGTTTTGAAGAGAAGACAGCTTCGTCAATACCATTGAAGAATTTTTACAAGAAGTCATATAAAAGAAGATAACATCATTGAAGAACTTTCACGAAGACTTAACAAAAGATGCGATTTTAATAGCAATCAAATACAGATAAGTTCATACTCGTAAACTGTTATGAGAATTAAATACTTCTTATACTTCTCCACATATTGAATAGTTCTCCACAAATTCAATACTATTTATACTTCTTCAAGAGTATATCATATTTATTATACTTCTTCAACGGATATTTAATTTTGCGAAGGTTAAGTACTTATTATACTTCTTCATACAATGAGTAATAATTCTTATACTTCTTCATATATTGGGAAATTCTTCATGAATTGAATGCTGCTAATACTTCTTCAAAGATATTTTATACTTCTTAAGGGTATTTTATATTTCGTGTACTTCATACTTCCTATACTTCAAGGGGAGATTTTTTATTTACTTCGCAACATTCCGCAAAAGGCAAAAGGCTTATATTTCATTTGGTGAAGGTTAAATAATCATTATACTTCGTCATATGTTACGTAATTATTCACAGATTGAATACTTCTTAAATTTCTTCATTTGGTGAATTGAGTACTTCTAATACTTCTTATATCTCCTCATTTGACGGATTTAGTACTTCTAATACTTCTTCAAAGGTATTGTATATGTAGTATACTTATTAAGGATATTTCATATATTTTATTTATTATACTTAAAAGAAAGGATTTCTTATTTACAATAGTAACAAGTTGAAACTTCGTAAGATAAATTGAGGCAGATATTCTAATACTTCAAACAACGTTTAATCATTTAAAGAGAAATAATAGGGGGAAAAGGAGATACTAAGTTTTATCTGTGAGTTATATATTATTTCTCTTCATATGATCAAATGGGGTAAATTTAATTAAAGAAAGGTTAAATTATCTTCGCAAAATATCAGATATACTTCTTAAGAAAGGATAAATCATCTTCGCAAAATATCAGATGTATTTCTTAAAAAACAGAATTGTTCACAAAAAGAAAACCAACAGTAACTAAGGGAAGGAATTCAAAAGAAAGGAGGACAGGAGAGTCAATGATAAATTGAAAAAAGAAAGAATGTTATCATGCTTCATCAACACTCTGAGATGGATCTTTAAGATGAGTAGGGTCATTAGCAGCAGCCTTCGACTTTTGCGAGATATCATCCTTTGAAGAATATGCAACAGGAACATCTCCTTGAGGAATAGATTCTTTCTCGTCATCAAGATCTTCATCATCACTCTCATAATCGAAATCACTATCAGGCTCACGAGCAACTTCATCATCAGATATCTTCAGAAGAGTAATTTTCACAGGAGGCAAGGCTCTTGATAAGAGAATGTTATTCGTAAATACTTGAGCTTTCAGATGACTTTCACGAAGTATAGCTTTTTGATGGTTGGTATCTTCGATATCTTTGGAATAAGCAAGATAGTTGAATCTCCGAGTAGCACGATCACGAGAGTTGATTAAGGGGTAGAAAGCAAAGCATTTTTCTTACGAAGCTCGGAACAAGAGGCTTCTAATCCATCTTTCGCATCACGAAGGTTGTTCTCAGATTCTGCAAATAAAACAAAATTCAAAGGATAAAATTTGCGAGTATAACGAAATCTAAAAGATATACCAGAGGCAGTCAAATTTTAATGACTACCTTCTCTTTGCGAAGTAAGAGATTGAGCTAAAGATAGACAACAGTTCTTCATCTGATTCATCGCATTATCAAAACCATCACCAACTAATCCTTTAAGTCGAGAACGAAGCTTTTGATCTTTAGAAAGAAGAAAATTTTTATCCTTCGCAAGTTTGACATTAAGACTTTTTAATGACGAATAATCTTCTTCAAGTTGATTCTTCTTAGCACTCAAGACTATATTCTTATTAATAAGGGAATTCTTCTCAATAACAAAAGAATTTCTTTCAGCATCTGAAGACTTCTTTAATTCCTCAAGTTCACCTTTCAACAAAGAAAAAAGATTTTCTTGATCGCAACATTTATTCTGAAGAGTCTTTAATTCTTGCGAAGAAACAATCATTGTATTCAAAAACGAACATTTCTCTTCTGATAAGGTTTTGTTCTCATCTAATAAGGTTTCTATTCTCAAATTAGCTTTAGTTAAGGAAGAAAAAAGTTGAGATATGTCATCATTCAAAAAATTTCGATCATATATTAGTTGAGTATTCTCTTGAAAAAGAGCGTCAGAGTTATCAAGAGCACACGAGTAAAGATTAGATAAATGGGAGAATTGGTTTGAGAGGCTTTCATGCTTGGTTCGATATTCTGTTGCATCTGATTCATGGTGAAGTACCAATCTTCTACATTTTGGATGGATTCTATAAAGGGGAATGGGTTTTAATGGATGTTTCAAGCATATGAAGAATATAAGTAAATAAAAGGGAAAATATGAAGATAGTAATCATACCTTTCAATTCATCATTTCTTTTGCGAAGAATCGCACGATCGAGAGAATTATTTTGAAGATGATAATTTTCTTTACGGAGATCCTCGCATTCGCTTGAGAAGATTTGAGAGATGGCGAAGCGATTCAATTTCTTTTTCCAAGGATTGACGTGAAGAAGAAATGTCTGGATTGACGAAATTATTTAGAACTTCGCAAAACTCATATTGCGAACGAACATTAGTAGACTTCGCAGTATTGGTCAAAACCTCGAGATAACATTCGGAAAGTTGAATAAATTCCATCTCGAATTTCTGAGGAAGAGGAGAAGAATTTGAAGGAATAAGAGCAAGCTGCAAATTGTCTGGAGAAATAGCACTCAAAGGATTTGGGGACAAGATAGGTTTTTCAAGAGAAGAAGTTGAAGAAATATTTTGCGAAGGTTGTTTTTCAAGAGAAGAGGTTGAAGAAATATTTTGTAAGGGTTGATCTTGAATAAGTGTTGATAAATTGACACTGATGGGAGATTGAAAGGTAGGTAATCGAGTAGAGGCAGGAGTTTGTGAAGAAGAATTTTCACGAGGAGGAGAGGAAAATTCCTTATCAATTTCAGGAAGGAAATCATCAATCGGAATTAATGGTGTAGGTTTAGTTATTCGAGATCTCTTACCAGGATTTGGTTTTTCGCCAACCTGCGAATCAAAATGTAGATTAAAAACTGAGGCAACAATATATTGTTCAGGAAAGAAGGCAAATTATTTTAACTACCTTTTGATTCTCAGATTTTCTTCTTCGTGGATTAGGGCTTGAATTTTTTGGTTGAGGTTTCATACGAGGAGTTATTTTTTGAAATAAACCAAAATCAGATAACAAATTATACAGAAATTAAAGAGGAGAACAAATGAAATGTGCGGAGATAGAAGGAAATTACCTTGGAGAACTCATGAAGATATAATAGAAGAAAAAATTGCAGAGAAAATAGTAATAGAGAGTATGAGCAGAAGATAAAATTGCAGAAGTAAGAAGAAGAAAAGGAAGAGAATATAAAGGAGTTATGTAAGGGAATAACTAGAAAAGAACGGTTACAAAAGACGTGTCCAAATTCTAAAAGACTAAGTAACGGTTATGTTTTCACGATCATTTCTTCTTCGTAGAATTGACATGAGAAGAGGCAAGATGTAGGTACTGAATATCGCAAGATAATAGTTCACGAGTATCGTAATAAATAAAGGAGAAAAGGGTTATAGAATGATACGATGATAGAAGTAGCGCGGAGAAATATGAAGTTTTGCGAGGATGGAATAATTTTGCGAGTATTAGTTGCGATACTTCGCAATTCATATACAGCTGTATAAGTTTTACTATAAATAGAAGTTCAAATGTAAAATTTAAGAGGTTCTTTTAGTGAGTGTAAGAAATTATCTTAGGAAAGAGAATAAGAAAAGTTGTAACTATTCTAGTTCCATTTTGATAATTCATGTAATAAATTAAGAGAATCAATAAGAAAGTTATCATTCACCATCAAGAACTTCTTGAGTTTTTACTAATTCTATTGAGGGTGTAGTTGTAGGTTATTCTGCAACTACAAAACAAGTGAGCCAAAGTCCCGCAGAAGCATTAATCGGGCGTACAAAGCCTTTTCTCTCTCTCCAGGTCGATTCCCAGCTGATCACAGAGAGATTCAGATGCGTTAAGATAATCTTCGGAGAGATTTTGATCAGTCCACAAAATCTCTAAGAGATTCAAATATCTCTGCAAAACCACAGAGAGATTTTGAGCCTCCGCAAAATCTCGGAGAGATTCAAATCTCTCTGCAAAATCACGGAGATATTTGGAGCTATTCGCGAAATCTCGGAGAGATTCAAATCTCTTTGCAAAATCACAGAGAGATTTTGAGCCGTCCACAAAATCTCTAAGAGATTCAAATCTCTTTGCAAAATCACGGAGAGATTTTGAGCCGTCCGCAAAATCTCTCTGCAAAATCGCGGAGAGATTCAAATCTCTCTGCATAATCTCGGAGGGATTCAAATCTATCCTCAAAATCTTGAAAGATTCAAATTATAGGCACGCACCTTACCTAGCGCTCAAGCCTATTTCTCAGCCTCTCAAACACACTCACGGCTAGTAAATTGAGCCCGAACTATACATATTTGTCAAAAACCGTGGATAAGCTCTCTTGAGCTCTGCATGCTCAATAAAGGGATCCACAAACAATAGTACGGTCTTCACATGACATATGTGACCGTCCATGGAGAGAGGGGGATTAGCCTCAGCTCCTCTCACACTCTACATATGATTCCTGAGGAATTCCATGCCTTTTCACGTGACTCATCCTAGTCATTCTCACAAAACAGAGAATATCTCTCTATCTTGGCCAACTCAGCTAAAGAGAATATTTCTCTCTCAATACATTATCACAAAGGCTGACTCAGCTTCACACAAATGGGGGATAACAATTAGGGTTTTTGTCTGGCAGTCTACGACACATGTGAGAAATACCCGGCTTATTTCTCACGGTATAAGAGAGTAAAGGCGGTGGAATAATGAGATAAAATCAACTTAGTTTATCCATATCCCTGAAGGGATGTGAGAATTATTCCGCATGACACAAAAAGCAATCCTTATCTTTACCGACTTGAGATTAGAGAATTCAGCTATGTAGTTGCAGGAATTCCCATACTACACCCTATTCAAGAATTTATCAATATTTATGACATAATTTGAAGATTAAAGACACTTTTTATTAATTTGATCTCAAGGAATTACAGAAATCAAGAACACAGAACACTTGATAAAAGTTTTTCTCTCTCTTAAAACTTTCCTTGCACTAAAAAATTCCTCTCTTTTCTGGAACTATTCATCTCCTTTATATAGGTATTTACATAGTGGATTACAGCTCATGACAGCTCATTTACAGCTAAGATCCCCTTCAATTTCGGATCTGAGTAACTGCGATAAATCGCAGTTAGCACCGCCTTTATCTTTCGCAGGTTTTATTGATATGTCGCAGACATGTCACACTTTCTTCGTGTTTTCGTCGTTTTCAATCATTACGTCATTGTTTAAGTCATCTTTGGATGTCTCGCAGGATATCATTGATTATCGCAGAACAGTCGTTTATTACCGATGTATCACAAGATCTTGTTGTTTATTTCGCAGGAATATTGTTGTGACAATATTCTGATCCTACATCTTTCCTCTTCTCATATCTTTTCTGCGAAGAAGATAAAGATCATGAGAATTTAAGTTTTTTAATTTGCCGCAACTCCTTATCTTTTACCCGACAAAGTTCCCTACTTTACGCTTTTACTACCGACACGCGTCAATATTTACCAATTAACCCGATTACCCATCCTTCATCTATAAATAATGTCTCACTCGAGAATATTTCTTTCTTCTTTCACTTTCTCTTTTTCTTCAACTTTTCCTTTTTCTTGTCTGCAACTTTTTCTCTCCTGGTATCCTTCCTGCTGCTGCTCTAATGGAGACTCAAAGGTATGTTCTTATCTTGAATCTTACTTTGTTCATGTTATGTTATCTTTATCGCCCCATTTTCTTCATATTCCCCATATTTTATCATTTTTTTTTCAGTAACACCACTTCTCAGATTAAAGTTACTATCAAAAACCCTAACCCTAAGGGTTCTCAGAAAATGCGTGTTGGGAAGACGAAAAGATCTGAGGATGATAAGGTAGTAAGAAATATCTATTCCTTTGAAATAACAATATTGTTGCCTCTATTTCTTATCTACATTATTATTCTCAGAATGAAGGGAATATTCCTAAACCTCTTAAGCGTTCTCGTCAAGTTAAAGCTCTTTCAGATGAAGTGGATATTCTTGAATTTTTACCTGCAAAACCTGTTCCGTCGCAAGATAAATCTTCTTATTCTCCTTGCGCAAATTTCAATACCCATATTACTTATTCATCAACCCCTACTAAAGTTATTTATGCTAATATTCCTATCTCTGATAATCCCAACATTTTAAAAACTGCGATGGATGAATCTATGATAGTTGGAAATAAATCTGTGACAAATGAAACTGCGGTGAATAAAACTATAGTAAATGAAACGACAGTTAATGAGGCTGCGGGGAATGAAGTCGTAGATAATGAAACTATGGTAAACGAAGCTTCAATTAAGGAAGCTGCGGTGGATGATGTTGCGGTGAATGAAATAGCGACCAATCAAATTCCTTCTTCCATTCTTACTATCGCCAAAAATTCTTCCTCTACTTCTCTTCCTTCTTCCCAAGAAATAGCAACAGGGGTTGAAGCTGCTTTTCAAATATTATCTGAAGTTTTAAACGATGCTATGAAATCTTCTTCAGATCCTGCGAGACAGGATGTTTATATTATTCTAAGCAAACATCTTGGGTCTTGCGGTTCTTCATCTTCGTTAACTGGCTTAGAAGATGAGGTTGAAACTTTGAAGAAGAATCTTCAAGCAAAAACTTTGGAGTGTGAACTTCTCAATCATAAGCTTCACAATTCTGAATTAGACTGTGAAATTCTTCGCAGCAGAAATGATGATCTAAAAGGTATAACCTTCTTGCTTCTGCTTTTGCCTCTGTAAATATTTGTTTTTTTTATGTACTCAATTTTCCTTTATTTATTTGTTGATGCATATTTAGCTTCAAAACATAACCAATTAATGAAGATACTTGAGTGGGAAACAATCGCTGATGAGGCCCGTATTGGGAAAGAATCTTGGAAGAACCAATTTGATAAATTGAATGTTCTTCACACATACTCAATTGACGAGATAAATAATCTTAAGAATGAGAACAACCAGCTAATTCATGAACGAGATCAACTAATTCATGAACGAGATCGTCTAAATAATGATGCCACCCAACTTTTATATTCGCTAAACCAAATTAACTTGAGGGTGGAATCTTTATCAGATGAAAACAGAGTTTGATCCCAAGAGAAACGTAGTTTTGTTGATACAACAAAGATTTATTCGCAGCAATTAGATAATCTACAAAAATTGTGTAAGGACCAAGAGAAATCCCTTCGTGTACTGAAAGATGAACTTAAAAGGATAACTGAATCATCTGCTGCTGAACAAGAGAAGCTTATAAAGGGTAGGTTAGCTCTAAGTGTAAAAGTCAACAATCTCAAAGATGATTATACTCGACTGAAGGAAGAAAATGTTTATCTTCGCAATTGTGAAAAAAGTACAAAATCTCGTTTAAAAGGTAAGGTTGGGGATAATTTTGATGATGCCATGAACCGATGGAAGAGTTGCTTCTTTAATATAATTCACACTTTATCTTCGCAAAAGAAAGGTAGTCATTTTGACTGCCTTATCTATTAATTACTTCATTGTATTTTTTCATTTTATTTTTCGCGAAAATTCCATATAATATGCAATTTTCCTCTCGCAGAATCTGAGAAGCATCTCCAAGCTTCAACTTCTGATATGTCTACGAGGTTAGCCAAACTTCGCAAAAAGAATACCGCGCTTTCCAATTCTCACAACAGAGCATTGAGAAGATTTGACTATCTTGAGTATTTCAAAGATATAGAGATTAGAAATCGAGAAAAGAATTGCCTCCGCAAGTCTCATCTAGGCGCTGAGGTTTTCATAAATAATGTTCTATTCTCTCATTCTTTACCTCCTATGAAGATCAAACCCTTGGAAATAGATGATGACGAAGTTCCTCATCCCATAGATGAAAACCTAAATTATTCAAGCAATGAAGAAGATTTTTCTGAAAATGAACAAAGTCCACCTGAGAACGAAGGAAATCCTCTTAATGAAACAGAAGAACAAAATCCTCCTCATGAAGAACAAAATCCTCCTCATGAAACAATCGCTGGTGATGGAAAAACTCAAAATGAAAAAGATGATGCTGGTGAAGATAATAGTGGTGAACAAGAATGATGAAATTAGAGAAGAATATTCTTATTATGTATATCTGCAAAATATTTCTTGTTCTTCTCCCTGTTCTGCGAATGATTGTATTTCCGAATCTTTCTTCTTCCTGCTCCTTTTGCGAAACATTGAAGTTTTTGTAACTCAATCACTTATCCTGGTTTATATACATTTATTAATTCTGAATCCTATCTTCATAAAATCTTGTAACTTAATTATCTTCCTTCTTTTTTATTATTTTGATCATTCTCAAGGAAGATAATGAAATATTGTTTTATATTCCCCATATTTGCCCCTCATAATCTTCCTTGTGAAGTATTTTATTTGTCATCCTTGTAAGAAATCCCATACTTTCCTCTTTTTATCAATCTGTAATATGATAAATGAATTATCGCAAATATTTTTGCGAAGAATTTGTTATATGCTTCGCAGATATAACTTCTCTTGTGGTCTTATTTTTCCTTCCTAGTTAAAGGTCTTATTATGCCACTTTTATGCGACAAGATCGCAGGACATTCTTACTTTTATATGTAATAATCCATTGATCTTGCCTTATCCTTTAATTTTAATTTCTGCGATAATATGATAAATCTAAGCCATCTTGTGAGATTAATCTCTCTTTGCTTTTTAAGACTTATGACATTGCTGTCTTTGCGATGAAATCGCAGGACGTCTTTGCGATTTATATCCTCTTATTATCTGATTTCATTTATCTCATCTTTTGATCTTATCGAAAAAACCCATTGATCTCATCTTAACATTTTTATTTAGGCTTTTTGGCCAGTCATGCGGCAATATGATGGGCCTAAATACTCTTGCGAATATAAAGTCCCATGACATTGCTGTCTCTGTCACGCGACAATATGACGGGCCTAAATATTCTTGCGAATATAAAGCCCCATGACATTGCCGTCTTTTTTGATACACAGCTCCCTAATGGAGGGTATCGCCCTTATCTCTCCCCCCGGTTGCCCCTTCAAGGATTATACATCGGCCATACAAGAATAGCACTTTCCCATCCGGTTACGCAACAACAAGTTGTTTTTATGACCTTGTCCTTTATGCCTTATATGGCTTATAGTTACAAGACTGCACCCTAAGTGGGGTTTTATTGGGCCGAACACATCGTAAGCTAAGACTTGCCATGGATGGCCAGGGTAGGTTCATCCATCCGGGCACCCCTGACTCAACCGTGTACCTCGGCGCCTTGATCATACGGCGCATTCCTTAGGAGAAACTCTCGGACGCCCAACCAGGGTATAACCTTATATAATTGGGAATCCAAGTTATCTCTCCCGGATGGATTTTCTATAATCCCAAATCTCCATGACTAGGTTCCAGCAGCGGTATAGCCTTTCCCATATCCATGCAAGAGATACCCCCCTTATGACGCACTTTAAGGACATTGCCTCTTACAGAATAGAATCCGCGAACTAAGGTGTACGCCATAAAATTTCGTCCCATTCTTATATATTTTTAGGCGATTTGCGCCCGTCTTATGCATTTGCATTAAAAAAAATTAATTATCTCGCAAATTATTGCGGAAAATAACTTTTATATTCAGCCAACCTTGTTCTTATAGAACATCTCTTTTATTCTCTCGCAATTTCTTTCGTTTAATCCATTCATTCTAGTCTTTCAAACCTTTATTGAAAATATTTTCTTAGATATTGTCTATTCCATGGTCTGCCAAGTCTTTGACCCATGTCTCTTCCTTCTGGATCCATTAATTTATATGCTCCAGTTCCAACTATTTCTTTGATTATATATGGCCCATCCCATTTTTTCGCTAATTTTCCTCCATTTTCTCGCTGATATTCTGGTGTTTCTCGCAGAACTAAATCTCCAATTTGGAATTCACACTTCTTTACTCGTTTATTATATTCACGAGCTAATATGCGATGGTAGTTTTCCATATGTTGTAGTGCCTTTTCTCTCTTCTCTTCTACCTCATCAAGTTTGTCTAGAATCATACCATCACTAAGATTCTTTTCCCAAGCTTCTCTTTTTGTTGTAGGAATAGCAACTTCTATTGGTAATACTGCCTCAACCCCATATGTTAAACAAAAAGGTGATACCCCAGTTGCTTCTCTTCGTGTTGTATTATAAGCCCAAACTGCATTATGGACTTGTTGACACCACGTTCTATGATGCCCTTCTAACTTATTTTTGAGAATATCTGCAATTGTTTTGTTAGTTTCTTCAGCTTGACCATTGGCCTGTGGATATAAAGGAGTTGATTTTCCACACTTTATCTTGAATGCATTAAGTAACATCTCTATATTTTGTCCTTCAAATTGTTTTCCATTATCGACACCAATTGCTTATTTGGAATTCCGAATCTGCAAATTATAATTTCAAATATAAATGTGAAAATGTCCTTATCACGAATATATCTTTATCTTGCCTTAACTTCCGCCCATTTTGTGAAGTAATCTATTGCGACAATTAAGTATCTCTTTTGCCCCTGTTCTGGTACAAATGGTCCCACAATATCTAAACCCCACTTTCCAAATGGCCAAACATTTTTTGAAGATGTTAATGTTTCACCTGGTGCATGTATTCTTTTTGCAAATCGTTGACATTCCTCGCAACTTCTTGATAAATTCTTTGCATCTTCATGCATATATGGCCAATAATAACCTTGCATTTTAGTTCTGTATGCTAAAGATCTGCCTCATTTGTGATTACCAAAGCATCCCCACTATGTAACATTTTTAATATTTGCTTTCCTTCTTCTTGTGTCAAACATCGAGGAAGGCCCATTTAAAGATTTTCGATATAATACCCCATCTCTTAACTCATAATTTGTTGCTCTACTTTTTAATTTATGTGCTTCCAATCTGTTCCTTGGTATCTCCCCCCTTGCTAGGTATGCGTGAATTTCCGCACGCCAATCTGCGATAATTCGGCTTGATTCTTCGCCATTATTTTCTACTACCATTGCTTGAGCTTCCTCTTCTTCTTTTTTATTAATTGACGGTGCTATGAGTGTTTGTATTTTTATATTTCTCGCAGTCGGATCTACCATCATACTTGATATAAACGCAAAAGCATCTGCAAGCCAATTATCTCTTCTTGAAATATGCCTCCATTTGAGTTTTGGAATTTTCGCAGATAATTCTTCAACAAGTTTCTTATATTTTTTCAAAGATATATCATTAGTTGCATATTCCCCTTCAATTTGGCGAATAATCAATTGTGAATCACTTGTAACTCTTGCATTCTCCACCTTCATTTCTATCGCAAATCTTAAAGCATGTACTACAACCTCGTATTCTGTCTCATTATTGGTAGATTCGAATTCCAGTCGAAATGCAAATGCCATTTTCGCACCTTCTGGCAAAATAAAAACGACTCCCACTCCATTTCCTTCTCCATTGGATGATCCATCTACTAATATCTCCCACCTATTTGGTTCTGTTAAAAGATCTCTAGGATCCCCATATTCTTCTTCTATCTCTATCATGTCTTCTACAGCTTCATCATCCTCCAAAGGAAATTCTGCGAGAAAATCTGCGACAATTTGAGATTTTGGCGAAGATAAAATTGCATATTGGATCTCAAAATGCCCCAATTGTGCATTCCATCTTTCGACTCTGCCTGATCTTTTTGAAATTTTCATTACTGACTCGATTGGTACTTTTGTTAGTACTTTAATTTTATGCGCTTGGAAATATATGCGAAGCTTAGAAGCTGCATAAACTAATGCCAAAATTAGCTTTTCAATCTTCGAATAATTTTTCTCCGCAACATTGAATGTTTTACTGATGTAGTAAATGGGGTTTTCAACTCCTGCGTCATTTCGCAAAAGAACTGCGCTTAAAGCATGTGGAGTTGTCGCAAGATATATCAGCAATTCTTCTCCTGGTTCAGCCTTTTGTAGTATGGATATATTCATCAAATATTCCTTAACTCCTTGAAAAGCTTTCTCACACTCGTCTGTCCATTTAAATCTTGTTCCCTTCTTTAGTGTGTTGAAGAAATGCTTGCATTTATCTGAAGACCGCGAAATAAATCTTCCTAGTGAGGCTAAAAGTCTATTCAATTTTTGCACATCTTTTTTCTTGTTTCTTTGGAGTTGGCATATCTCGAATCGCTTGCACCTTTTCGGGTCAACTTGTATTCCTTCTTTTGATACAATATATCCCAAGAATTTCCCAGATGATACTCCGAAAGTACATTTCTCAGGATTTACTTTGATATTAAAAAGTCGCATCTGATCAAAAATTTCCCTTAGGTCCTGCACATGATTTTTAGCTTCTTTGCTTTTTACCAACATATCATCCACATATACCTCTAAAGTTTTATGTATCCATTTTGCGAACACTTTTTCCACCATTCTTTGGTATGTTTCTCCTGCATTTCGTAACCCAAAAGGCATCTTTTTGTAGCAATATAGTCCTCTGGGAGCAAAGAATGCAGTGTGTTCTTGATCTTCTTCTGCCAGTGGGATTTGATTATAGCCCTTGTATCCATCTAACGAAGATATTCGATCATTTCCTGCGGCAGATTCCACCATCTCGGGATATCTGGTAAGGGAAAACTATCTTTGGGATATGCTTTATTTAAATCAATAAAATCGATGCAAATTCTTATCCCCTTGTTTTTCTTGGGAACTACTACCATATTGGCGATCCATTCTGGATATTTCGCTTGCCTTATAATTCATGCATCAAGCATCTTTTGCAATTCTTCTTCTATCTTTGCATGATAAGTAGTTGCAATCTTTCTTATTCTTTGTTTGATTGGTCTCATATTTTTGTTAATCTCCAATCTATGGCACGCAACAGATGGATCTATTCCAGGCATCTCATCCATATTCCATGCAAAAATATCTCGTATTTCTCGAGAAGGTTTACAGTTTGCTCTTCTTCCTCCACGTCCATCTTAGTTCCAATTTTCAGCATCTTTGGGTCTTCTTCACTTCCAACATTTACTTCTTTTGTTGGTTCTGCTGCAGTAAAACTAGCTTCACGTTCTCACATTGGTGTTGGTGCCTTTATTATCTTCTCTGGTTCATCATTTTCTTGCGATACATCGTCAAATATTCCTTTTCCTTCTTCTGATTTTATCATGTAAATCTTGAATTCTTCTTCTTTCTTTTCTTCTCTCCTCACTTTTATGCGCTTTTTTCGCAACTGGATTTCATTTTCACAATTCCTTACTTCATTTTGAAAACATAATGCTGCATAATCTGCATCTCCTCTAATTTCGCCAATTCCACTAGGCATAGGGAACTTTAAACACTGATGTAGAGTTGATGATACAGCCTTGATTGCGTGTATCCATGGTCTTCCCAACAGCATGTTATAAGGTGATTTCACATCCACCACGCACAAAGTGACCTGCTTCTCTATTTTCCCCAGCGGAATTCGCACTACAATTTCACCTTTAGGTTTTGTTAGAGATTTTCCAAATCCATGAATATGATATGTTGGACTAAGCATTTCTCCACCTTTGTATCCCATTTTCTTGAATGTGTGGTAAAACATTATATCCACAGAACTTCCTGCGTCCACCAGAGTCCTATTCACAGCCCACTCTTCTGTAGATCTTATTGATTTCTCTTTTCTTGTTGATACAACAGACACTGTGATCACCAATGGAGATGTATGACTTAAATTCTCTTTTGGAATTTCTGCTGCCGTGAATGTGATCTTATGCTTTTCCCAATCTTTTAACGGTGATGCCTCATCTAATGTCATAATTTTCTTTCCTTCAAAATCTCGCTTGTGTATCCTTCCTCTAATATCTTCATGGAACTTATCTATCATCATCTTTGTTATTACATCACACTACAATTTCTTTTGATTATCTTTGACTTCAATCATCTTTTCTTCCATCCAATTTCTTGATATTCTTCTAATTCTTGAATAATTTCTTTCTTTTACCTAACCTTTACTATGATTTTCAACTCTTCACTCCCTGTTTCTGGGCGCCAAAATGTAGTTGCAGGAATTCCCACACTACACCCTATTCAAGAATTTATCAATATTTATGACATAATTTGAAGATTAAAGACACTTTTTATTAATTTGATCTCAAGGAATTACAGAAATCAAGAACACAGAACACTTGATAAAAGATTTTCCCTCTCTTTAAACTTTCCTTGCACTCAAAAATTCCTCTCTTTTCTGGAACTATTCATCTCCTTTATATAGGTATTTACATAGTGGATTACAGCTCATTTACAGCTAAGATCCCCTTCAATTTCGGATCTGAGTAACTGCGATAAATCGCAGTTAGCACCGCCTTTATCTTTCGTAGGTTTTATTGATATGTCGCAGACATGTCACACTTTCTTCGTGTTTCCGTCGTTTTCAATCATTACGTCATTGTTTAAGTCATCTTTGGATGTCTCGCAGGATATCATTGATTATCGCAGAACAGTCGTTTATTACCGATGTATCACAGTACTGTTGTTTATTTCGCAGGAATATTGTTGTGACAATATTCTGATCCTACAAGCTATAAATAGGTCATATATTTTCCAAGTTATGATCATCTTTCTCATAACCTTTCAGAGCAATAACTTGTTCTATGATCTCTCTCTTCATCTGCTTCCCTCCCTAAGACCATCCCTAAACCTCCATCCATGTGACTTAAGCATCCTTTGAACGGCCACTGTACGTGGTTTAGGCAAAGACTGTTCGTGCTCAACCTCCCGAAACTCACTTTCAAAACCCTAGAATCCCATCTCTAGCCTCTCACCGATTTTAGGTAACTACATTTTGGCAACCACAGTGGGAGGGTGTTTACTCAGTTACAGATATCAATCATTGTCTCTTAGGAAGGAAGACGATTCCACCAATCCAAACATAAAAAAACATTCCATTTATTCAGTTTCTGTAAATCCATTACAGGTTTAGCTGAGAGAGTTATCCCTACCAGAACTTTCTCTCTCTTTCGAGTTTGGCCTTAGTGAATAGGTTAGTGCGTCCCGAATCACATGGATCCCTTCCTGTATAACAAAACTCCTTGGTAACCTATTTTCATAAAAATCTACTTCTAATCCTTGAAAACGTTGGATAAGGACCAAGGAGAACTCCCGGAGACTCAACAAAATCTTGCAAAATCTCAGATCGACATCCAGATTTATCTGAAAATGTCTTTTGAGTTACCAGTAAAATCCAACAAATCTATATCGAGTACACGTTTCCTAAAGAAGGAGTACTAAAACTGCTGAGAATAGAACTGACGGGATCTTGCCTGCAATCGACCTCACCGGAGAAGATAAAGCTCATTATGAACGCGACAGAGCAAAGGAGCAACCATCCAGCTGATCTTATCACTCTCAAGAACCTAAAGGACTAGATGACGTTCTTAAATTGGAGATTTTGACGAATATTTGCTCCAAAATTTGCTTAGGTCAAGGGCCCTCAACCTGATCACAGGGGACTCGGGAAGTTTACTTCACTTTACTATTTTATTTATAACTTTTTCATTTTGTATCCGATTGACCTAGTTATTTTTCCGACGGATTTGTATTTCATCGTCTACGGGAAAAACTTAGTGAAAACTTTGAAAGGCTTCAAAAAATTCGTGACCTGGTTAAAAGCGTTGCAGAGTGATAGGTGTCTAAAACACCTAATTTTATATATAATATTTGTGCTTTCTTTGCTATTTTTCGTGTGAATTATGGGTATTATGTTTTCTTTTGAGTGTTATAGGTACTTTGAAGCCATTTGGAGCAAAAGAACGAGAAACCATTCATTTGGAACGTAAATGGCAGAAAGTCAATTCACAGGTTGCGCAAGAAGGATGTAAAGAATAAACTGTCAGTCCTCCGTAAGTGACAGTTTAGATAAACAAAGAAATTATGTTATCAGTTCTCTGGAACCAACATGCCAATATAATATGGGCATCCCTTATCAGATGAGTGGCTGTTTGGAGTAATTTCATTTCCTACACAAAACCTAGAATTCAGAGAAGAACTCTTTCCTCGTTATCATTCACTGAAAATGATAGAGGGGGTAGAACTGAGAAACGGTGGCGTTGTTATTGTATGAAGATTGAATACCATTGTTAATGAAATGGGTTAAATGCTGCTGCTGTTGAATCAAATCGAGAATGAAGAAAGGACAGGGAAGAACTGAAGTTGAGATGAGGAATTGAAAGTCTATGAAATGGAGATCGATCTGGTGATGGTTTAATTGAAACTAAGGGTTAGGTGATGGTAGTTACCGGAGATGGTGTTTCAGGGAGAAGATTGAAGGCAAGACAAGTTAATCACCGAGAAGACATGGGTATCGATAGAACCAGTCTGTGTGAGTTTTGAACCAAGAAGACAGTAAAACTGAGTTGTGTTTCTGCTGATGTTTACCTCAATGAATTGTGTAATTGATGTGTGTTTTAGGATTATAGTGAATGGGTTTTGTATGGAATTTGATTACTCGCAGGGAATGATAAAGAATTTGATCTCGAAATTAACAGCAAGTTCATCTATGAAGCAACATAAAAATACACACAATGTGTTTGCTTAAAGGCCTTAATGGAAACATGGAAGGCATTGATGATAGATGGTTGTTTGCTGTCGATTGAGTAAAGCTGTGGGCCATGAATTTGAGATGACATGGAGAAGGAATTAACAGTTTGTGGTGGGTCGATCAACAGAATCTGATTGAATTGGTTTTAATGGATTTATGAAGCTGAGAAGAACAAGAATTTGCTGCCAGTATTGGTGTTAAGAAGGAAGAATTTGAGAAATGGGCACTGGTTATGCTAAGAGAGATGATGGTCCCGTGAAGTGTTGAGGTAGAAGTGTGTATTTAAATTGAAGCTGGTGAAGATGCTACAACTGGTTGGCAATGAGTTGGGTTGATTAGATGGAGGAGATTAAGGTACTGATGTTCATTAATGGGTCGAGACTACAGTTCCTGAGCTGAGAAGGAAATGAAGAATTGCTATTCCTGATGGGTTTGATGAGGGTTCTGCTCGATACAGAGTGGGGATCTGTTATGAAGACAAGATCAGTGTGCGGTTACGATTGAGATTTAAGTTGAAAGAATGGAGAATTAGTGTAGATGTTGTTGTTTCAGGAGGCGGTGGCATTGAATTGCAGGGAATTGGAATTTGAAGGATGGACTTAGAAGCTTAGATAGCACTAGTTGGTGTTGCAGGTGAAACAAATTTGGTTTTGATGTTAGGAGCTTGAGTTGTTGCCGCAGATGGAATTGATTGGTAATGAAGCTGCGCATTACAGGTTTGAAGCAGGAAGAGATGCAGCTGAAATTATGAGTTTGAAACAGGCAGAGAATGGCTGCGAAGATACAATGGGTCAAGATGATTGCAGTTGCGGGGAACTTGAGTTCTGATGTTGTAGAGGATGAATTGATTCTGGTTTGATTGCATTGGCTAGGAAAATGGTGCAGTAAAGCAACACAGCGTCTGAGTTTTAATGGGTTCACAGTATTGGTACGGCAACGGCTAAGTGGTTTCTCAACACCAACCGGGAAAGCAAGAGCAGATGTTGTTAATTGATATGGAACAGGTATCTGCAGGTGGAATTATATGTCTTGAGTTTTGATGTTGTGATGTCAAGGAAATGAGATATGATGGATGAATATCAAATAAATGGTTAGACTCGAATCTGGTGGCAGTTTTTGAGTGAATTAAGAGCTGGTATAGTTGCAATGCAGGAATGGAATATGAACTGCAATAGAGCTGTAATTGGAGATGCAACCGAGTCTGAGATGGAATTGATATGTGACAGAATGGATTGATTATGGTGAGAATATGAAGTTACGGGTTGCTATTGGCCTAATTGTGTACTCTGGAGGTACTTGGATTGCGAAGGTTTAATTGCAAAATGCGGTAATGCTGCTTTAGTGTGAGATGAGAACATAAATGGAGTTCAAATTGGTGGTTAATATGTTGTGCTATTATGAAGGCTAGTGGGCATGTAATGCACAGATGGAGTTGGTCTTGCAGCTGATGGAAATAATTTGAGATGTCGATGCATTTGCAGAGAGGTTGTTGGGGGTAATAGGTTTTGCAGCTGAGATATGGTTGTTGTGCAAGTTCTAGGTGAAGGAACAGATGAAGTTTGGGCCGCAGGAAATGGGAATGTGGTATTGGTGGCAATTTGAAGTAACTTGAGCTGGAATTGAAGGTGAGATGATATGGTTCTATTGCTTTGGGAACTGGTAGTATGCACTTGCCAGTGAAAGTTTCAGATGTTTCAGGTGGCTTGGGATAGTTCATACAGTGACCGTTACCGGATTCCGGCAACAACGTCAGCAATTCCGGCGAACAATTTTGGAAAAAGATTTTCACACGGGTATTTTCCACACATGGGCTTGATGGACTAATTGGAGATGAGTTTTGAGAAGACTTGACCTAACTAAGGAAAGAGTATCCTTTTGAGAATGGGAGAAGCATATAAATAGAAAATCTTTCTCTAAACCTAGATATATCTCCATTAGGGAGAATATAACTTTTATCTTCTACTTTTGTTTTCTAGGGTTTACAACATGATAGAACTTCTTTTTCTCCTTGTTATGAACTCCTATGCCATGAGTACTTAATTTTATTATTGTTTATGGAACAATTGGATTTCACATAATATGCTTTTTGATATGATAAATTAGTTTTGTCTCCATATTATCGATTATGATTCACTATTTATATTGTCACATGATTTGAATGCTTGTTTGATCGAGTCGCGAATCAGTTGATTTTGTTTTCATCTCTATTGCTAGATTAGGATTCGTTATACGCAAAAGTGATAAATTCCTGATTACAAGTAGCATAAATATGGTTATAGCTTGTAGTGATGCATCCTTGTAATCATATGTGAACCATAAACTTTGTTAAATCGGATTAGTGCTTTTACACGTTTGATTGCTTTGATTAGCCTGATTTCATAGAACTTAATGCGTCTAGGGAATTAAACTTGATTAGTTCTTTTACACGTTAGGTTGTTCTCTTAGATAGAATTCATATTCACATCTTTTAATGTGTTTGTTGATGACAAGAGGAAATTAGAGGGATATTCTTGCGATCAAGGTATCCTAGGGCTTTTGATAAAAGTTGAGATTAAATATCAATTCTACTTATTGTTAAAAAGCATGTTTGTGAATGAAGATGAATCCTTAACCAATATCTCTTCTATTTGATTTATTTTTTTATTTGCTTTTAGTTTATTTTACTTTATAAAAATCAGAAAACCCCCCAATTGTTATTATAGGAAACCGAAACAACTTGACAACCAAGACCTCTCTGTGGGAACGATCCTTTCTTGCCCTTGCTTCATTATATATTTTGAGTAGTAAGAAAGTGTAATTTATTTTTGACGCATGCGACAGAGATCACAGAGCCACAAGGGGTCATAAACCGCCAACAAAGATCCATCTTGTCGCCCTTCCTGCTTCAAAGAATCGGGACAAGAACGCGACAAAGTATGAAGCGAAGCTATATCCCAAGACGAGGCTTAACCAAAACTCAGCCTTATCCGAAGACGCAAAGATGCTAGTCGATACGCTACCGCAATACCCGTTTTGTCAGAAAGATAAGAAACTAGACCTAGGAGTTACGACCAAGCCTCGATGAGCCTCCAGTTCAGCTCATTTTCCGATGAACCTCAGTTCACCCAAGACGGAAAAGGATAATATCTTTGCATCCGAATCTATCAAGGGAAAAGAAATCCAAAGCAATACTCATGAGGCCAAAAAAAAATTAGATAGAACTTCATTACTCGACATACAGCCGCAACCACCTACTGTCACTGAAGTAAACAAGGGAAGGATCCGAGACCGTTGTTTCAGGACACACTCCACTCATCTAAATGCCTACTAGCGGTCCCCTCAGTCAAAGCCTCTTCTATAAAAAAACCAACTCAACAAACTGACACATGTCGGACGTGATGACTGAAGGACAAGATACATCTCCCCCAATCCCGGAAGGTGTCTACTACTATCAAGTCATGTTGACCATCTCCTAAGAGAATAGATCTCAGCAGAAAATTTGCAATAGATGAGTCCCTATCAAGGCATCTAGTAGAGACTAAAAAATAAATTTGTCTCATCCCTGAAGACTCAATCTCGAGCAACATATAAGTCTTTCCCGAACGATCAAACATATCCAGTAAATGAGAATCCATATCCATGCAAGAAACTGGGGACTGACGAAAAACCGTGCACCATGCATCTTTGTGACTAACATGAGGAGGCTCAAATATACAACTTCTAGATGAAAGACTCTTACACCATTAACCTAGAGATTCCGAGTGTAAAACAAATCGGTAGGATTCAAAATGCTTCAGGTTAGAGACTTCTCACTAGAGGTGTACGAACGAGAATCAGATATGTTGTCCAAGTCTCAGCTCCCACGGCCAACCCTCATGCATAAGCGCTTCAACCCTTGATATCAAACAAGGAATTGCGGGATGCTATCCCATCGAAATGAACTCAATCCTATGAATGAGATTTCGAAATACTTCTACAAGTAAAAAACACATCCAGAAAAGGATTCGCCCATCTAGGGTTTTCATCATGATCAAGCAAGCTAGGTTTTACAAAACCCTGTATAATGATTTCAGAGAGGAAGCATGTAGTGAGATTAGCCCAACGCGTTAGAATCGTTACTCTTCTCAAGATTCAAGCACAAGATAAACTAGGGTTTGTGATGGGTGAAAACGAGTCTGCGGTATCTCCTGTACTGAAACTGCCTCATATTTCATCCACCTAAACAAACTGGGACAAATGATAGAGAATTTTATGGTGCACCCAAAGATAAATGTATGTCTATGTCCCTGCTAGCGCATGTTAAACGTGCCCGATGTTCCGAAATACAATCCAAGAGATATGACCAAAACACTGGAAACCCTATATTTTTTAGTTTAACTTCACACGTACTTATCATCGAAAAAAAAAGATCTCCAAATCCTAATTTTATATAATAGATGAAAGGAAAGTCTTTTCTGTTCGAAACTTGGGGTCAACCACTAAAATCGGATGCCAAACGAATTTTCTAGAGGCTTCGGAGTGAAGATCGTGCAAGGAAGGACTTTCTATTACAAATTTTACTCGGGGTTTTCATCTACTCGCATATGCAATAGAGCCAGCTAGGGTTTGCACAAATTAAGAACTCTTGAGACCTTCCTTTACGAGATGAATACAGAAAAGATCTAGAGTGGGAAATGTAGTTGCAGAATAACCTACAACTACACCCTCAATAGAATTAGTAAAAACTCAAGAAGTTCTTGATGATGAATAACAATTTTCTTATTAATGTTCTCAATTGATCACAAAGAAGTATCTAAATGGAATTAGAATAGTTACAACTTTCTCTATTCTCTTTCCTCAAATATTTTCTAACACTCACTAAAAGAACCTCCCGAATTTTACCTTTGAACTCCTATTTATAGTAAAATTTATACAGCTGTTCATGAATTACGAAGTATCGCAACTCATGCTCGCACAATTACTCCATCCTCGCAAAACTTCATATTTCTCCGCGTTTCTTCTATCATCGTAACATTTTATAATTCTTTTCTCCTTTATTTATTACGATACTCGTGACCTATTATCTTGCGATATTCAGTACTTACATCTTGCCTCTTCTCATGTCGATTCTTTGAAGAAGAAATGTCATGAGAATCCCTATTCTCGTAATTATAGTGTAGTTATTACCACCCTTCAGATTCGCAACACGTCTTTTTACTTTTCCCTCATCTTTCTGACACGTTCCTTCGTAACCGTTCTTTTCAACCGTTCACGCTTACTCGTATTAATGAATTTTTATCTTCATCAAACTCTCTTATAAATATTATCCTTTGTCTTTGCTTTTTATTCTCTTACTCATCTTCTTCATTGCTTCTGCCTCTGCAACCTCTTCTATTTTTCCTATTTTCCCTTTTATATTCAATGGCACCAAAGAAGAAAACTATCGAACAGCTTAATGCGAAACTTGCTGATAGAGACCTTATTCTTTCTGAGATTGAAGGTTATGATAATAAGTCTTCTCTCTGTGTGAAGCTCTTTACCAATTATGTTTGGGATGATCAGAAAATTTTAATCTCACGAGGTCAAATCCTCGCAGGTCTTCCTCTTCCTCTTTATGATGTTAAATTTCCTTTATTCTACGAAATTATTTCCCACCCCAATTTTTCTTGTGCCATTTATCAATTGACTGGTGATTGTATTCGCCTCTTAGTTGAATTCGCAAATCGTGCTGCCTTTGGGAAATCTTTATATTCAACTGATCTTAGAAAACCTGGGTTTGAGAATATAGAAATTGTTGCTGCGAATTATACAGTTGAGGGTTTCTTCAAAAATTACACACAATTCTGCGAGAAAAGAAGATAATCGTTGGGGTGTTCGTCTTCATCGTAAAGCCAATATCGCAGCAGATGATCTTCTCATGCACGATATTGATTATGCTTCAGGAAATAATAAGACACCTCGTCGTTCTAATGATGAAGATTGGTATAAGTACCCTTTAATGTTATCAGGTTCTTATATTACTGGGATAGTATAACTTCCTGCGAATCTTCGTAACCGCTATTATCAACCTTGGATTTTTAGAAATGTATGTATTTCCACTTTCTTATCTTTTTGTTACCCTTTAATTTCAAATGAGATAAGAAACACTCTTGTATTTTTATAAACAATATATTGTTGCCTCTGTTTCTTATCCTCATTTGAATTCACAGGTTCCACTTCTTCCTGAGATTGCTGCGAGTGAAAATAAAAGTTCCACTTCTTCTAAAAGGCTTACTGCGAGGCAACAAACTCTTCGTTCTGCGAAGGTCTCTCAAGCTTCTGACAGTCAAGATGATGCTCTTCGCAAAGGAAAAAGAAAACTTCAAGATATTGTTTACGAGAGAAAGAAAAAGAAGATACTCTCAACCAAATCCCATTCCAATGTAATTTCCTATGATAAGGACATTGAGGAATATCTTGGTGATGAAGATAATAAATTTCCTGAGAAGGACTTTAGTTCTAATTCTGATACCCTTTCTGACAAAGGATATGATGATGATGTCGATGAAGGTGGGAATGAAGATTATAGCATCCCAGAAACTTTTGCCTCAGCAATGGTTAGCATTTATGAGGCTTTCCTCCATTCTTCTCGTGGATTAGGGAATTCTCCTACAGTGAATGCTCGCAAACTTATTGCGAAGGCTTGTAAAGTTCCTACCGTTATTGATAATAATTCCCTCAAAGGAATTTCACGATTCGTCTCTCCTGCTTCATTATATGCTTTAGGCAGCATGGTAAGTTTCTTCTCTATTCCTTGTTTATTTCCTTATTTTATCGATATCTAACCCCTTTTTTCTTGTTTAGGTTGGAAGAGTTAGTTGTGCAGCTGCTTATGATTGGGAAAGACGTCATTCTATTGCTGAGAAGAAAACTTTAAATCGTTGTAAGAAGTTAGAGGTTGAGAATTCAAGTCTTCGTCAGAAAATAGAAGATCTAAATATTGATAACGCAGAGTTAATATCTCGTCACGAAGATAATTCACAATCTGCGAGCATCACAATTGATAATTCTTCTCTTCTTGAGGAGAATAATCAATTAAAGCTTGAAATTTCTTCTCTTCGTGATGATAAGAAGCAACTAGAAGGTAAATTCCTTGCGATGATAATTATTTTGGTTACTTTTCCTTCATAATTTGCTAACCAATCCCTTAATTTCTTTTCTTGTCACAGAAAATCTTGCGAAGATAAATAATAATCTGGAAACTCTCCTTGCTAATCGTAATAAGAAAATTTCGACTTGAGATCTCAACTTCTAATTTCCAAAGATAACCATAGTTTATATGTCAAGCGTTCTCGAGCTAAGATGACTCGCAAGATTTGCGAAGATAATGAAATTCCTCTCAAGAAGTACCATACACTCCTTTAGAAGAAATTCTGAAGATACTCCATATCTGGAAATTTCTGAAAGTGAAGTTGAAGATGATAGTGAAGTTGAAGAAGAAGATCATTTTGATGGGAACAGATCGCTTGAAGAATAACTTCATTCTTTTTTTCTTTTGTATATCTGTTCTGTAACTTTTCCATACAACACTTTCTTCTTGATTATGCTTTTAATCAAACCATCAATTTATTTTTCAAAGCTTAATTTGAATTAATCTTTCTTTGATGTTTATTTCCATTATTCGCATAACTTGATCATGTGGAGAGAAATAATATATCTTAAAGACTTAGCTTAGTATTGATGCGTGTCGTATGCGTCAAAAATAATTTCACTTCCTCACTCAACTAATATAAATATAGTATTCGATAAGAAAGAGTTCGTATCCACAGAGAGGCGATTGTTGTTATGCAATTTTCAGATTCTTATGTAACCAAATAACCCAAGTTGTGTTTTTGTATTTATCAAAGTAATAATACTAAATAAAGCAAAGTAAATAGTTGAAATAATCAATAAGGAGAAGATATTGGTTAAGGGATAGTATCATTCATAAACATGTATTTTTCATCTATTATTAGAATTGGTATTTAATCTCTTAATTATCAAAAGCCCTAAGATATCTTGATCGCAAGAGTATCTCGTTTATTTCCTGATTTTATCACAAACAACATTAAAAGATGCTATCGTGAAATCTTCTTAAAAAGCAACCTAAAGTGTAAAAGCACAATTAGGTTTAACTCCCTAAGAGCAATAAGTTCTATGAAATAAGACTAATCGATGCAAACAAGCGTGTAAAAGCACTAATTCGTTTTAACAAAGGTTATGATTCATATGCGATTAAAAAGATGTATAGTTAGTTTGGAAATTTTTTCGATTAGATTTTAGTTTCTTTAAGTTTTTCCGAACTATCTCAAATTGGTGGTGCTAATTTATGCAGTTTTCTTAATTCATCCAGCATAAAAGTTTGTTGACAATTATAATGTCGTTTCGTTTTCTCCACTTTGTATCAAACAATAGACTGCTAATGTTTGGAGTTCCATTACAATCCATTTTTTTAATCTGTAATAAATATTCTAGCGGAAAATAGAAACTTAGTGTTTTTAGAAGGAAAAAGAGCCAAGGCATAGGTTGCATCAAACAATTATCAAATTATATTAATAGAATTCGGGCTATTTCCGTCGATATGTGAGCTCAAACTTTGTAATAACACCTAAAATTACGTGAAGTAGGACACTAAACAGAGGTTGAGCCGGGGCCGTAAGGCCCCGGTGATACCTAGTACATATAACAAAAAATATTTTCAATCACTACCTCATTTAAAAAGGCCATCCTCATGAAGATCCCACCCAAGCCATGAGTCTGATATTATTGCAACATAACAAAACAATTAAGTTGAGTATGCGTAAAAATGGATCTCTTAAGAAAGAAAACACTACACGTTTCAGACCTATTAGACTATGAGAAAAGTGCCCACTTTATTTGAAAATTTTGATTAAAGGAAAAACTTATCCAGCCTTACAATCTTAACTAATAGGCATAGTACTCTAACGAAGTTTATGGTTAAGTTAATGTTCATATACACAACACAATTACCACCAGCAATTCTCACACAAAGCGTGAGTATTAAAAAGCACATATTAAAGCGTGAAACTAACGTTTTTTTAAAACACTGATAACAAGGAACTGAAATTTATCAAACATTACAAGCTGGGAAATGATTCATAGTTGCTCTGCTGCAGGTTAGCTAATAAAGGAGTGAACTTAATAAAAGGAGAAAAATTGGTATTTTGGTATGATTATGACATAAATTGAAAAGTGTTGCCGATTTCTTGCTTGTTAAGTGTTAAATAATGGATTTAATCATCGGTGATACAAATTTGCAGGAGAAGTCGTTATTAGAGTTGCCTGAGGAGTGGAGACTACCCAAGTGTGTGTCTTCACGTTAATTCGGTCGGGTTGAGCTACCCAATTTCACACCAATTTCAGCACTATTTTGAAGTGCTAATTTTTGTCAATCATGAGGGTGGCGTCTATAGATGAAAGACCACCTTCTTGTAGTTGATTTAGTTAGCACCATTCTTAATCGACAACAACGGGTCCATAGAAACACCATAATCATCAAAAACAAGGGAGCAACATCAAAATCTACAAGGAAAGTTGAAAAGGTTCAAGGTTTGCAAGCAACAATGGAACAAGTATCAAAGTTGAAGACTTAGAATGCAATGAGGTAATTCTATATCCAAGTGTTAAGACTTATTTACAAAAGCGAAGAGAAAAAGGTAGAAATTATTGAAGTTTATGATTTGAGGCGATACAAGTTGTGAAGAATCAGCGGTAAATACTTTTCCCACGGCCATGTTTGTTTTTTTTTTTTTGTGTTTTGTTTCTCTTGTCAAAAAAAAAAAAAAAAAAATAAAATTAAAAAAAAAAAAAAAAAATAGAAATAGAAATAGAAATAGAAATAGAAAAAGAAAAAGAAAAGAAAGAAAGAAAATATATATATATATATATGAGACAAGAGAAATATCTATTATTGTTTTGTTTTGAATAAGCCGTGGGGAAGGAAAATCTATAATGAAGTTTCACATGGAGTTAAGGAAAAGGTTACAAATTGTTAAGGAGTTATGAAAGCTAAAGTTTATCACCAATGAGTTGGCAAGACCAAGAAGATGAAAACAAAGCGTTTCTATTGGATTCCGTGAGTGGTGTTATCATAATTGGCAATCGGATGTGAAGGTAAGTAAGTAATCTCATCCTCGATATAAGTGGTTGATTTCCTTTCTTAGAGATCGTTAGAAAAATGATTTTTTTCAAAATGTTAAAAGATGTGGGTTTTTCAAAATTTCGGAAGTTATCCTTCCCACCATTCAAGCGTGTTGCGGGAATTCTCTCTTCATTCTACTGCACACATGTAACAAAAAAACAATTATTAAAACCCTTTTGGTGAGTTGAGGCGAAATGCTTATTGATCGTTTCTACACGTAAAGGGTGTGGTTATTTCTCTCATTTTAAGAATGAGAATATGTTCTTTATATGTCCTCATAGCTCTTTGGATGCTTGGGAAGCTAGAACGCTTTGAAAGTTGTAAGTTTTGGTTTGATTTGCTCAGGGACTAGCAAAGTCTAAGTGTGGGGAATTTGATAGGTGTAGAATACACCTAATTTACTATCTAAGAGTTTATGCTTTCTTTTATTTTTCTTGTAAATTATGTATTTTACGTATGTTTTTGAGATATTAGGTAAGTCGCTCGGAGGAAAAGGAGAAGAAATCATTCAATTTGGACAAAAAGGGCAAAATTGTCATTTCGAGGCAGCTTCACGGAGCCACGTTAATGTAAGGACAACTCACTTTTGGAGGAGCACTAAAAACCGGTCTAGTCAATGTTAAGGGCAACCTAATTGGATATCTAAAAGAAGACTACTTGTTATAAGACATCTAAAGGGGTGGTTTTGCCCATGGTCTATAACCCGTCGGACCCGGACGAATAATGGAGGTCTTTGGTAAGAAAATTAGATTGAGGAAATTGTATTCTGTGGTGCAGGCAAGATGAGGAAGATCTGTTGTGTTCAATTGAATGTTTGAAAGCTTGGTGTGGATTTGAACAAACAAGGAGAATCGATGAAGTATCGATCTGTGAAGGAATTGATGGGAGATTAGGAAGTCGAAATTGATGGCTTTACTTTAGGTTGTGGAGTAGAAGATGGGGTTGAGAACAAAAAATTGGTTTGAGATTTGGGAAGATGAAATTGACAGTTGAGGCAGTTGGCTAAGAATTAATTTGGATTGTGGCGATAGTGGTGGTTCTGACTGGTTTTTCGGGATATCTTTGTTATGGAGCGGATTGTTACTTTTGGTGATATTGAGTTGTAGGTGATCTTTGCTCGGATGTACAAGCCACAGCGGTTGAAGGTGGTAATACTAGAGTATCAAGACAAGGGGGTGGTGTTGAGCTAATGGCGGTTATTAATTCGAGAGAGTTGAGAAAGAGCGAAGGTGAAGTTTGGATTGAGATGGTGTTGGCCAGTTCCGGTTGCAAATGGCTTGAGCCAGGTGAGGTGAGTATTGGTGCATCAGGTGCCATGGGTTTCCGATCGGGTTGTTTGTGGTTAGTTTAAGTGGGAGTGAAGTTGCGATTACGGTGTGGGCGTAAGGTGGCTAGAGGTGCGGTCAAAGAGATTATGAAAAATATTTTATGAGATGGTGATATATTTGTTGGTTTAGAATTGATCAGATGGCTGAAAGGCGCAAGAAGTGGGTTGGAGGAAATGGAGGCAGTGATTTGAACCATGTGGATGGGTTGAGTTGTGTGTGATGTTGTAGCTCAGTTCAAGATGAAGCTACTAGTTGGTGATGCTGTAATGGAAATGAGATGCAAGACAGGGCCATCTTGGCCGTGAATGAAGTTACAGGGAAGTTGCAGATGGATGTTGGCAGGTGGCCTGATGTGATTATGCCAACATAATCTTAATGAGAATAAGATAAACCAAGATTTGAATTAAGTTGACTGTTTTATGCGTAAAAATGGATCTCTTAAGAAAGAAAACACTACACGAAAATTTTGGATGGACTTCTTCATGTGTGAAGACTTAGAAGTGGGAATTGGATGAAAACTATTAGACTATGGCTCAATTTGGGAAAAGAATGAATCCCACTTTATTTGAAAACTTTTCAAAGTGATTAAAGGAAAAACTTAATTATTATTATTGTGTGAATAGAGATTATAGCTAAATTTCTTATTGATTGAGGATGAATTCACAATTCTTAATATATGGTTTGAGTTTTGTTTCAATTCTACAATCTTAACTAATCTTAGGCATAGTACTCTATAGCTAGTGAAAGTTTATGGTTAAGTTAATGTTCTTGATATACACAACACTAATAAATTTATCCGTTTAACTAAATTACATCTTGGGTGATCTACTACTAGGTGGTTTGGTGAATTCTCACACAAAGCGTTGGTGTATTAAAAAGCTTTAACATATTAAAGCGTTTATTTCTTTTGAAACTAACGAATCTCTTTTTGGGAAAACAGTAACAAATGCGTAAAAATGGATCTCTTAAGAAAGAAAACACTACACGAAATTTATCAAACATTACATAGTAAGCGAAGTTTATGGTTAAGTTAATGAAATGATTCATAGTTGGATGGTTAGCTAATAAAAGTGAACTTAATAAAAGGAGAAAAATTGGTATTTTAAACAAAACCCCCATTTTTGGATGGTGGAGAATCTGACAAGTCTTACTTTAGATTTTACTAGCCTGTACAACCACAAAAATGACTTAAAAAAAATATTTGTTTCAGTTCTGAGATATAAGTCCCTAGTGAACTTCTTTTTGTATTCTTTGGTTAACTTTTGAGTTCAATCAAATTCTTATTGTTTAGCAAAAAAAAGAACTGAAATTTATCTTCTAACAAATTAGTTAAAGCTTCAATTTTTTTGCTAGCATACTGCAGGAAGTTTTATTTGGATTTTTCCTGGTTTCACCATCTTCTAATTAAAATCAGCAAACACCAAAATCTCATAGTAAACTCTATCTAATACACAACCAGATTTCACACAAATAACCCTAAAAGTAAATTGGAAAAGTAAAACCCTATATAAAATCAAACCTGAGTCAAATCAGCAAACACCCATATCTCACAGTAAACTAAACTTAATACACAACTAGATTTCACAAAAATAGACATAAAAATTGAAGTGGAAACTAGCAGATTTGACAAAATTAAAACCCTAAATTTATGAAATCGAAGCCTAAAATTTATGAAATCGAAACCATAAGAGAATAAGAGAGACGAAATTATACCTAGATCGAAATAGAAACATCCAAATCTCGCAGATTTACTTCCAGTAGCCGTCGTCCAAGTCTACAGACCAGTTTGCCATCAACCTAGCCATGTCTCTGGTGCCTAGTTAGCAATTCGGAATTCGGAAAACGTACAGAACGGTAAACGTATGAGTTTTATACGGTTTTGTAAAATTAAGATTCAGTCCAAGATTCGGTCAACGGGACGTGATTCGTCAGTAATTCGGAACGGCATACGTACGTGTATAATTCGATTTATAAATGTGAGTTCGGCTCTGAAAATTGGGTATCTATATATACTAAATAATTTATATTTATAAGGTCATAGACCAATTTTTATGCATATGTGTGAGTTATTTAAATAAAAAATAAAATTAATATGATGATATAATAATATATACAACATTAGTCATCCAAGAGGACGTAGTATAATGGTTTAGATGCTTGGTCAGTGAGTTTGAGATCTCTTTCACCTTCACCTTCAAATTTTTTCAGTCATTTTTATTTCATAAAAATTACAACAACGTCTAATATTGGGTCGTATATGCCCTGGAGATAGTATACCCCAAAAAGTTGGGCCTTTAAAAACGTAAAAGAAAAAGAATTCATGGCGAATTAAGCAGGCGTATCATTCGGGATTCGGGATACGTAAAATTCGTGAACGATTCGCGAATAATCCGGGAATTCCACATAATACGCGACTTGGGTTCGGAGTTGCAAACGTACGCGAATAAAACGGTAAAATTCGTGATACGGAAAAATTCGTGAATGATTCGCGAATCATTCGTGAACTTACTAACTAGGCTCTGGTGGCTGTTAACCAAGGATGGAATGCTCGTGAAACTGTTCAACAACGACCAGCTGATCAGTCAAGAAAAGGGGATCTGTTGCTGTTTGAATTTATGGGTTTTGGCCGAGAAGAAAAGTCAGTTGAGAAGGTATCTTGTTGTCGAAAATTTGTGGAAGAATGGAGGGATTGCAGGTGGTTCTAAGAGCTCCATTTGTGACTAAGATGGAGGAAGAGATGATGCTGCTAATTTTGGTTTGTGATGATAAATGATACAGATTGATGATGAAATATGAATGTTGGGTTGCGATTGAGCTTAAATTTGCAGGAAATGTAGAACTGGAGAAGATGATTTCTCGATGGACAAAGACACCATCAATGTATGCTCATATGGTGTTTACGAAATTGCCTGAGCCAAGGAGGAATGATTTTCATGGGTCAGTGGTGCGAATTTGGGAGCTGAGGTTTCTATGAAGGTCAGTTAAGTTTCTGTTGTTATAGCTCTCGAGCTAGAGAAAAAACAGGGAAGATAGTGATGCTACCATTGAAATTTGTAGCTGATCTGGGTTCGATATATGGCAGTTGTTAAGATGTATTGAGCAGCGAGGAAATTAAGTATGTGTTAATGATGTTCTGGGGATGAACTAAATGGGATCGTTGTTGTCTAGACATGGTCTTGGTGGTTCTCGACAGACAAGGAAAAGTGGTTGAGCTATGGTAGTATTACATGTCGAGTCTTGGAAGTGAAAGAAGTATTGATGCTGCTGAGATTTGTAGGAGGTTCAAATGGGTACGAACTGGAAGACTTGGCCTGGAATCGAGTTGTACTGCAGTTGAGTGGATGGATGAAATATTGAGCTGAAGTTTTGTTGCTGCTGACAGTTAGAGAAAATAGGTGCTGGTGCTTGTTCTCGACAGGATAAGAAGATGTACAGGCAGTCAAGGAGAAGTGGGTATTGTGTGGGTTACAGAGCATGTTGATGATTTAAATCTCAGTTTGGCAGGGTGGTAGTTTTATCAAGTCTTGGCTGAGAAGGATGGGAATGGAGTTTGAATTTACAAAGAAGTGGAAACAGAAGTTAACAAGGGTCAAGTTCTGAGCTCATTGATTTTTTGCGGTTACTTTACCAGGGTTCAAGAGGAGTACAATGTTGCGATGCCAATTCCTCTTCTAACTTAGTTACCTTAAATAGCTTTCCTATTTTTAGCTTGCTTTAAATTCCTAGTTTAGTTAAAACTCTATTTTTAGTTTTATTTGTTTCACAAGTATGAGAAGATATAGATACTTCTCTTGAGTTATGTTAAAGATTAAGAATTAATACGAGAAACTCTTCTTCAATCTCTTCTAGTCTTCTTTTCTTCTTCTTAATTCTCTTCTTCTCTTAATTCTTCTTATTATCCAGGTTCTAAACCTATTTTAATCACATAAACCTTGTGTTTTGGTATAGTACCCTGACATCTGGTACAGAGCAGGTTCAATTCTACACCTAGTTTTACCCAATTTGTTTTTTACCATGACATACACAGACGATTTAGCTAATCTCCAATAGAGCATTGATGGAGTTACAACCAAACTCGGTACATTGGTTGATACTCTCACCAAAGATCGTGAGTCAGACATAGCTGCGGCTAAGACATTACGTGAAGAAGATAGAGTAAACCGTAAACTTGATCTTGCTGAGCATGAAAAATCTCTTACGGCTGGAATAACTGATAGGTGTGATAAACACCTAATTTTATATCTAGTATTTATGCTTTCTTTGCGAGTTTTTCGTGGAAATTATGTATCTTATGTTCGCTTTTGAGTTATTAGGTGCTTTGGAGTCGCACGAAGGAAAAGAAGGAGAAACTACTCATTTAGAGCGAAAAGGACAAAGTCGTCATTTCAGGGGCGAACACTACCCGGAGTCGAGCCGAGTTTAAGGAGCAGCTCTATGGATGAATACTAAACAAATCCCAGTTAAGGTAAAGGGGTATCCATCTGGGTGTCCCTTATCATCCATGAGTAAGTGTAGATATCTTAGGAGTTGCATATGTGGGGCGTAAATAACCATCTTTATTTGATCTAACCCTAAATCAAGTCTAGTTCTCAATCATTTCTTCAATCATTAATCACTGAAATTTAGAGGAAATAGATTGGGAAAGTGAGGGTGTTAGTGTCCCTGAGATTCAACGGAGAATGGTGGCTGTTATGGGTTCGATGTCGATCTTAGGGAGTTGGATTTGGCTCTGTCAAAAAAGGTGGGGGTTAGAGAATGTGGTTGTTATTATCAACGGTGGAGCTTTAGTTCATGACCTGATGCTGTGTGATTCGAAGAATTAAAAGAATGGGTTTGATGGCGATGTTGAGAGGCAGATGGTGGTGTTTGCTACTACTGAAATTGAGAGCCATAGTTAGAGAGATATGATGTTGTTGACTCTGAGATAGAAGGGGTTAACCTTCTGAGTTCAGTTGGAACTCATGGGTATGAATCAGATGAGGAATTAGGTAAAGAAGGAATGGCTAGTAGGGTTTGTGCTCAGTTCAAGAATTGCAGGACTGATTAGACTCAGCTGAAGTGGAGTACTAGAGATGCAGCTGTAGCTTGGTAGCAGATGGAATGGAAACATGGAAGGGCTGGTGATTCTACTATGGTTCCAACAATGTTGTGATTGCGACTGGGCTGTGCAGTGTGCCATGGAATGTGTAGATGAGTTGCAAAGGAAGGTAGTATGTGGTACAAAGGGTTTTAGTGGATGTGTTGGAGAAATTTGAAGCTGAACTAAATGCAGGAAAGAATGATGCTTATGGCAGTATGCTAAATCTGTCATGAAGTTGATAGCAGTTAGCTAGGCTGTGACATAGTGGGTATGTGGAGATAATGGCAAGAGTTCTTGGAGGCACTGGAGTTGCTGCTATGGGTCAAGGTGGAGAAATTGAACTGAAATAGATGATTGTCGCAGAGAGTAGCTGCAGGATTGACAGCAGTACAAGAAAGAAGATTAGATGGAGTCAGGTAGAGAATGTGGCTCATGGGTTGAAGATTCAAATGCAGTGAGGCATTGGTGGATGTTGTTGATTGAGCTCAAGGGTCTGAGAAACTGTTTTTAATGTTGTTTCAGTGGAATATTGTTCTAGTGAAATTGATAGTGCAGGGTAGGTGGTTTCACTGGCTCTGAGATGGAGTGCAATGGGAGCTGTGATGGAATTGCTGGTACTAATGATTGCAGGGTGTCGTTTCTGTTCAAGTAAAGAACACAATTGGTGGTGTGTTGATAACGGAAGTTGCAACCTGTGTTGGTGAATAAATGAGGAGCAGCTGAGTTGAATGAAGCCACTGCTGGGGTTGTGAAACTGGGCTCAATTGGATGAATGAGCTGGTGTCGCAGAGTGACTTGCTTGAAAGAAGTGCAGGCAAGAATGGGAGAAGTGACACTGATCTGTAGGAATAGCGCGAAAACGGAGTGAAAATGGCGCGCCGGTGGGCATAGTTCCGGTAGTCGGATTTCGGGAGTTAAAGTGTGGATTGCAATATTTCAGTGAATCGCGAGGGGGGGGGGGGGGGTATGTGTCGGATGCAAGAATTGATGGCTGGAAGTATGAGCTACACGTCACGTTTTTGGGTACATTTTCGCAAGAATAAAAATTAGATTTAGAAGGGTTTTGCAAATGTTTGAAATACAGGAAAGCAAAGTTGAGATACTGGAAGTGCAGAATTACTTGGTGATAGTTTCAGAAAAGTGATCGGAGAAAGTTTTTCGGCGACCGGATTCCGGCGATGACGTCAGCATTCCGACGACCAGTTTTGGACCCAAAATTTCCAGAGACATATTTCTCACACCTGGGCTTGGTGGACTAGTAGATGGACATGGACTTGAAGATTTTGAAGACTTTGACCTATTTTTGTAAAGCAAAGGGCTATAAAAAGAGAGTTTTTACAACAAAGATACAACGTTTTTATTCTATTCTTGGAGATTTTGCAGAGAACTACTTCTAGGGTTTGCTCTCTTTTATGTTTCATAGTCTTCCTTTGAATATTTTGATGATGAACTCCATGAATATGAGTAGCTAAATACAATAATTGGTTATGAGATAAAAAGTTGATTTCTTCAAGCATGTTATTTGATTCTATGAATTAGTTTTGTCTCAATTTTATCGTTTATGATTCATTGTTTTATTATCATATGATTTGAATGCTAATTTGGTTGAGTCCGGAATCAATTGGATTTGTTTTCATCTCTAAAGCTATATTAGGGTTTTCAATACGTAAAAGTTGTTATCTCTGATTTTTAGTAGCATATTGTGGTTAATACTTGTAGTGATACATCTTTTTAATCGCATATGAATCATAACCTTTGTTAAAACGAATTAGTGCTTTTACACGTTTGTTTGCATCGATTAGTCTTATTTCATAGAACTTATTGCTCTTAGGGAGTTAAATCTAATTGTGCTTTTACACTTTAGGTTGCTTTTTAAGAAGATTTCACGATAGCATCTTTTAATGTTGTTTGTGATAAAATCAGGAAATAAACGAGATACTCTTGCAATCAAGATATCTTAGGGCTTTTGATAATTGAGAGATTAAATACCAATTCTAATCATAGATGAAAAATACATGTTTATGAATGATACTATCCCTTAACCAATATCTTCTCCTTATTGATTATTTCAACTATTTACTTTGCTTTATTTAGTATTATTACTTTGATAAAAACAAAAACACATCTTGGGTTATTTGGTTACATAAGAATCTGAAAATTGCATAACAACAATCGCCTCTCTGTGGATACGAACTCTTTCTTATCGAATACTATATTCATATTTAGTTAAGTGAGGAAGTGAATTATTTTTGACGCATACGACACGCATCAATAACTCAAGCTTTCAGTGATGCGATTCAACAACTTATTCCTTATCTGAAACTGGCAGAAGAAATCCCTTTAAATAATTCCAATCGTAATGCTCATAATAATGGTACTGGGATTCTTGATACGCCTCCTCGCAACCCACCAGTTCACCTTAAGTTTGCCTCTTTTGATGGCGACGATGTTGATGGTTGGATATTTCAAGCTGAGCAATATTTTACTTGGCATAATATCGCTAACAATATGAAGGTATCTCTGGCTGCGGCTCATCTTAAAGGAGATGCTAATTCATGGTTCCGTTGGAAACGCACTACCATCACCAATATACTATGGCCTCAATTTTGTTCTTTAGTACGTGAACATTTCTCTCCTGAAAAGTTTATTGATGCTAAAATGGCTATAAGCACAATTCAGTAAAAAGGTACTGTTAAAGAGCATATTCCTATTTTCGAACGTCTTCTGAATCATGTGGATTTTCCAGAATCACATTTGATTAATCTGTTTATTCATTCATTGAAACCTGAGATTGGTTCTGTGGTGAAGTTATTTGAACCCACAACATTGGCTTCAGCATTTAAGAAGGCACTTAATCAGGAAGCAGTTCTGTTAGCATCCTCAAAAGTTTTTCCTAGGCCTAATCAGTTCAGATCATCTACAAATCCTACTAACACTCAGGTTAGGAGATTTCCTTTACCGGCTGGTATTAAACGACTTACTTGGGAAGAACAAAAGGAAAAGTGAGACAAAGGTCTTTGCTTTAATTGTGACCAACTCTACCATCCAGGACATATTTGTTTGAAGCCTCGACTCTTGCTTTTGGATGTTCCTCAACACTCGGAGGTAACTGATGAATCTCATGTTGAGTATAGTTATGATTCTACTAACGATGTTCTTCTTACAGATAATACGCTTCCTAAGAATTCTGAACCAACACTATCATTAAACTCTCTAATGGGTTCTTCATTTCCAAAAACTATGCATATTGTGGGTTATACCAAGGCTCAGCCCTTTACAATCTTGATTGATTCTGGCTCCACTCATAATTTTCTTCATCCAAAAGTGGCTAAACAGTGTGGATATTCTGTCAACTCGGTAGATGCCGCCTTACAGGTTACTGTGGGTGATGGTGCTCAAATACAGACTCGAGGGTTTTGTAGTAATGTATAAGTCAAACTTCAAGATTATTCTTTTCATACTGATTTTCACCTTCTGAATATCAGTGGCTGTGATGTTGTTTTAGGAGTTCAATGGTTATGTACTTTGGGTCCTATAACTTGGGATTTTTCAATATTAATGATGAAGTTTCGCATACAGGATCAGGATGTGGTACTACTAGGAAAATCCTCTTCCAGCGTTATGCTTTTAGTTGTCAAGGCCATGCAGCAATTATTATTTAGAGAACCTTTTGCAGTTTTCTTTCAACTATATGCATTAGCTTCTTCCACTATTAAGGACCCAAATCTTCCACCTGCGTTGCGTGATTTGATTACCACATATGATGATGTTTTCCAGACTCCTATATCACTGCCTCCTGAGAGATTACATGATCGCCGTATTAATTTGTTACCCGACTCTGCACCTGTCAATGTCCGACCATACCATTACCCACATTTTCAGAAGGACGAAATCGAGAAGATAGTACATGAACTTCAACAAGCTGGACTTATTCGACCCAGTTCTAGTCCTTATTCATCTCCCATATTGATGGTACACAAGAAGGATGGTTCTTGGTGTATGTGTGTGGACTATAAAGCTCTTAACAAGATCACTATCAAAGATCGTTTCCCAATACCAATGGTGGATGAATTATTGGATGAACTGCATGGTGCAACAGTTTTTACGAAGTTAGATTTTCGATCTGCTTATCATCAATTACTTATGCACAAGCCGGACATACCAAAAACTGCTTTCCGTACTCATGATGGACATTATGAATTCTTAGTTATGCCATTTGGTCTTTCAAATGCTCCAGCCACCTTTCAAGGGTTGATGAATCACATTTTTCGTCATCATCTTCGCAGGTTTGTGCTGGTATTTTTCGATGATATCTTAATTTATAGTAAGACCATGATTGAGCATATTCACCATTTGTCTCTGGTATTTGAATTATTGCGACTTCACCAGTTATTTGTTAAAGAGTCTAAATGCACTTTTGCACAAACTACGGTGAAGTATTTGGGTCACGTCATTTCTTCTGAGGGTGTCTCCGTTGATCAAGATAAGATTCAAAGTGTTCTGTCTTGGCCTCTTCCAACTTCACTAAAGGAATTAAGAGGTTTTTTGGGGTTAGCTGGCTATCATCGAAAATTTGTCAAGGATTTTGGTAAGCTTAGTGCACCATTACATAACTTGATGAAGAAAGATGGATTTATATGGAATGATCATGCTACCACTGCATTCAAAGTCCTTCAAAAAGCTCTTACTACAACACCAGTTTTAATTCTTCCAGATTTTTCTAAGGAATTTTCCTTGGAGTGTGATGCTTCTGGTAATGGTTTGGGAGTTGTATTGATGCAGTCTGGTCGACCAATTGCTTATTACAGCAAACCCTTAACGGGTAAGAATTTAAATCTTTCGGTATATGATAAATAAATGCTTGCAATTGTATCTGCAGTTCCAAAATGGAGACCATATCTACTTGGACAACATTTCAAGATACTAACTGATCACAAGAGTTTGAAATACTTTCTTGATCAAAAACTTTCTTCTATGGAACAAAAAAAATGGTTATCTAAGTTATTGGGCTATGATTATGAGATCATTTTTCGCAAAGGCAAGGAAAATATTGCAGCTGATGCTTTGTCCCGCAACATTGGATCTTGCTTTAGCTTAACTTCACTAATTTTTTCTGGGGTCACTGAGATAGTTCGTGAATGTCATTTGGATGCTGAGCTAAGTGTATTAATTCAACAACTCATTGCTTCTCCTTCATGCAAACTAAAATTTTCATACACTAATGGAGTGTTGCGGTACAAAGGACGAATAGTTGTGGTACCCAATTCTTTATGGTGTACCAAAATTCTTGAGGATTTTCATTCAAACCCTATAGGGGGTCACTCAGGGTTTTTGAGAACTTTTAAACGTGTGCAGCACAACTTTTACTGGAAGGGTATAAAACAATCCATCAAAGATTTCATTGCTCAGTGCGATGTTTGTCAAAGAAATAAAACTGAAGCTATATCACCACCAGGCTTATTGAGTCCACTTCCGATTCCTTATGATGTCTGGATTGATATCTCCATGGATTTTATTGATGGTTTTCCTCCTTCTAATCGGAAGAACGCAATTTTGGTGGTTGTTGATCGTTTAACCAAGTATGCACATTTTATCCCTCTAACGCACCCATATTCTGCTAGTTCTATTGCGGAAGTCTTTGTCCGTGAGATTGTTCGACTTCATGGTATGTCGAGGAGTATAGTCAGCGATCGTGATCCCATTTTTATGAGAAACTTTTGGGAGGCTTATTTCCAGCTTCAAAATACTCAGCTATGTCGCAGTTCTGCCTATCATCCTCAGAGTGATGGTCAAACTGAAGTCACAAATAGGACATTAAAATTTTATTTAAGGTGTTTTGCTGGTATGAAGCCGAATGATTGGTCAAAATGGATTCCATGGGCTGAATGGTGGTATAACACGAGTCATCATTTTGCCATTAACATGTCTCCTTTTCAAGCTCTTTACAGTCATCCACCACCAACAATTTCAGCGTATCTACCTGGTACAACTTCGGTGCATGATGTAGATGTAAATCTTAAAGCTCGGGATCATACACTCAAGTTACTAAAATCTCATCTTCTTGATGCTCAAGCACGAATGAAAGCATACACTGATGCTCATCGCACATAACGAGTATTTGTTGTAGGAGATTGGGTTTTTCTTCGTCTACAACCTTATAGACAGTGTACTGTTACCAATCAATCATTCTCTAAACTCTCACCAAGGTTTTATGGGCCTTTTCGTGTTCTTGAAAAGATAGGTTCAGTGGCATATCGATTTGAGCTTCCGGTAGAAAGTCACATCCATCCTGTATTTCATGTTTCTCAACTTAAGCTGAAATTGGGAGCAGCTAACTCTGTTCAACAGATTCTACCATCTGTTATTGATTATGATAAGTGGGAACCAGAGACGGTTTTGGATCGGCAGATGTACAAGAAAGGGTCTTACGCTGCCACCAAATGGTTAGTTAAATGGATGGATCACCCCACTGAATAAGCTACATGGGAGGATGCAGATGAGTTGCTTCTTCGTTTTCCTGAGTTTGAGGCTTGAGGACAAGCCGTTTTTCATCCGGGGAGGGATGTTGCGATGCCAATTCATCTTCTAACTTAGTTACCTTAAATATCTTTCCTATTTTTTGTAGCGCCCCCTAAGCTAGTAGCTGACTAAACCAAGAGATTAACTAAATAAAGAGGCACTAACTAATCTAAATCAAATATTTAATCTATAAGAAAGAAGTTCTAAACAAAGATTAATCCGAATCTAAACCCTCTTTGTAATAAATACAAGAACTCCTCTCATGTGATACATATACAATAGTGATTTGGTTTACAAAGAATATACAACAAAATAAACATATCAGAATATAATCAACTAACGAAGTTAACTTCTCGGAACTTTCGTTGCGCAACTCTGTTCTGTCACTGAAACTGAAAATGGGGAATAATTAACATTTAACTTCTAAGTAATCATATGCAGATTTGGAAAACATTACATGTTTTCCCAAACATTAGAAGACAACAAAACCACTGAAATAAACAATCATGTATATGGACCTAAACTCCTCCTTTAGTTTCTGCGGTGACATTTACACACCTTATAATTTCTGTGGTGACATTTACACACCGTAATAATGAAGACGTAAAGTAATCTGTGGGTGAAAGTTACACACCCGTAATATTGATGCCAATTCCACACCTATTATTAATATTGCGGTGTATCGCCCTAGCCATAAAATATGAAGGAGCGTATCCGATATACCATAGTTGGAAATTCTCATTTCCCAAAGACAATCATAAAGACAAACAAAGCAAGGAATATGAGAATAGACAATGCAATTAAGAAATAGACAATGCATGAGTTTATAAAACAAAGACTTTCATAAAAGAAATAACAATGATTACAAAACTGTCAAATGCATTCCCACCTCTTTCGATGACAAGCCTCGTCTACCTCGAGATCCATGATCCATTGGTTCATCCTTGAACGATCGGTGTTAATCGTCTAACTGTTAATCATACAAGCACTCTAAGAGTTTAGCCAAAAGGCTCACACAATAATCATACAATTCTATCTAATGGTTCTAATCCCATTATGGTATCTTATTCTCTATCTTTATTATAACTAAGAGTTCACTAATCCGATTAGATTGATTCTATAGTCCGTAGCTAAGTCTTGAATATCTACAACTTTGTAGAAGGAATCGGAAGTTAATTCAGACCATAAGAGGTTCAATTCAACTGTAAAAGATAATTATCCATAAGCCCAAATTCTCTAAACATGCCCAATAATCAAAGGCCTGGTCCATCTGAGTCAACTAACATCACTAACGATCAAACTGACGGTCCAAGGTCAACTAACAGTCAACATAAGTCAAAGGTCAAGTCCTGGTCAATGGTCAATAAATCAAGGTCAAATGGATAACTGGGTCAACGAGTCAACACGGGTCAGGGTAAAGAAACCCGGTGAATCAACAGATCTGACTCAGTCAGATTAACTGAGTCAGCTGAGAGAAAACGAGTCAGACTGACTAAGTTCAGTCAGACAGGCATAAGGTTCAGCCTAAGCGACAAGCACAAGCCAAATATTCTACCCCCACCTGCAACTCAAATCCTAGTTCAACTTCACCAACCTGATTCTATCATTTGATCAATACATAAACTATTCATTATAACAGAATTCTATAATACAATACAATTATAATTTGAGCCTACCTGCAAAAGCAGAGGCAAGCCCCAAAAGTACCACTAAGAAATCCCATTACCCCATCCATTTCATTAACTGCCAGTTATCTTCAACTGGGATTAAGTACAATCCTAACATCCCCAATACAAAGCCTTGTAACTTATCAACCACCACCACCACCTGTAACCTCCCCTATATCAATCTCATACTACCAACAACTACTTCCCATCACTTTAGCCACCATACACACAACAACCACAATTTCATAACCTCCATTGCAACTCAGTTTCTTAACCAACATCAATACTGATTCTAAAATACAATTCTGTTTCATTCTCAACAAATACCAATCTTTGTGAATCATCACAACCCCAAACCACAACTTATAAATCATCTTAATCCTACTCTCAATTCAAACAAATTTATACTCAGCTCAAAAGTTCTGCACCTCAATCACAAAACTTCAGCTGAAACAGAACAACCCTTCATTTACAATTCTTATCTCAGTTCACCACTGATTTAACCCTCAACATACAAACAACACCACCATTCCCTAGAACTGAAACTTCAAACACAACATATACTTCAAAGCATCAACAGAGCAACCCCAATTCATCACAACTTCAGTACCAAACACAATCAAAGCAATATAACTTCTGTTTCATCACATATTCATCAACAATCATAACTTAAATCTCATTAATTGAAATCAATAACTTTACTAAGTTACTGAGAAACTAATTACCTCAATATGTATTCATTCCATCAAATTGAGATCAACTCCTCTTTCTTGTTTGACTTGACTCAATAGGCCATCTTAAGACCACAACCAACTCCCCATTTCAGTTCAATCAAAAACAATATCAGCAACTTAACCCCATCTCCTTAACTTCAACTGATTTGGATAAGAACATCATTCTCAGCTTCAATTTCAACCTTAAATTTTAATTCACATCAAACCCACCTCCAAATAATCTTCTAAACTCTCAATTACATCTTCCAGTTCCTCTTTGAACTTCTTATGAAACCCTAGTTCTTAAATTGGGGAAGAACATGAAACCCTAATTCTTCGATTCATCTTCAGGACATCTTCATAACACTAATTCAACACATACCCATGATTATACATCAACAACAACTCCATAATTCATCCTCTGAATCTTCAGAACATCAATCATCTCCATAAACCCTAATTTAGTTCTCTGATTCATCTTCAACACGAATTCAGAACTTCAATTAAACCTAAACTCGTGATTCTTCATCAACAATAACTTCATGATTCATCTTCTTAATCTTCATAACATCATTCAACTCTATTAATCATAATTCCAATTATAACAGCATCACTTCTTCTTCTTCGTGCTCAATTAAAATCAACATCTTCACCAACAATCAAACTTTAATGTTTCCCCTAAGTTTCTGCTCGAAATCTATCTCAGAATCACCAGAAAAAGAAGAATAAATGAAGAAGGAAAAAGAGATGAAGAAAGAGAACGATGAAGAAGAATAAAGAAGAATAGAGAATAGAAATGAGAGTTATCCTCTCGGTTGAGTTGATAAGGTCGGCCCGGATTGTTAAAGGCACCCAAGAATTTGATAAGGGGAAAACAAGTCGATTAACGTTTCTCTTCGAATAATTCTGATAATATCTTCTTTGTCCGATACCCGAATGACACGTTCGAGTAGTCTATTCCACGTAACTTTTCGAGATGAATCTAACGATACTAGTTTCGTATCTAAATCATTGTTAGATTAATTCCTATTAATTAACGCCCGTGTTAAACTAATCGAGTTATTAACGGCTAAATCGTCACTTGACCGGTATAATAACGTTGACGTGCTTGAGGGTCCTTACATTTTTAGCTTGCTTTAAATTCCTAGTTTAGTTAAAACTCTATTTTTAGTTTTACTTGTTTCACAAGTATGAGAAGATATAAATACTTCTCTTGAGTTATGTTAAAGATTAAAATTAATACGAGAAACTCTTCTTCAATCTCTTCTAGTCTTCTTTTCTTCTTCTTAATTCTCTTCTTCTCTTAATTCTTCTTATTATCCAAGTTCTAAACCTATTTTAATCACATAAACCTTGTGTTTTGGTCTAGAACCCTAACATACAAACTGGAGTTCTTATGAGTCTGTGAGGAAATAGCAGGTGGGTGTTTACAAGAGTTGAACAACAACTGGTTGTTGATAGGGTCTTGAGCTGAGTACAAGGGTTCTGGCAGAGCTAGGTGGTTCAGCCAACACAGGATCTATTGCCATTTCTGCCATGGTCCATTGGTCACGTTTGGCAAGGGCTAAGACTCATGATAGAAGGCTACATGATATGGAGACTTGGGCGCAATTTTATATCTGATTTGGAAAGAGTTTGGGTCCGTGAAAACAGCTAACTAGGTCTGTCTTTGCCGTCAGTTTTGAGTAGTATGTGGCTGAGATTTGGAATCTGCCAGAGTTTGTAATGAATAAGGAAAGTGAGGCTGTTTAGGTCACGGAATTACATGGCATTGAAGCTATAAAAAGGAGGCGCAACAAAATAGAAAAAACTACGTCTTTTTACCACCCGTTTTGTGCCTGCAGATTGTTCGCAGAAATTCCTGAAGGAGAAGAAGCTACAAAGTATCAGTTCCTGAACCTGTTTTCTAAAGCAGTTGCAGAGTACCTTGCAGTGGTTTGCTTTTGCATCTGTTTTTCTTTGAAACCCTATTTACTTTGAATCTATCTTTGTGCTTAAACCAAAACTATGAGTAGCTAATAACCTTATTGATTGGGGGGGGGATTTCAAAACTCCGAGCATGTTTTATAAATCAAATCTTGCAAGTTATTCTTTCGATAAATATCTTTTGTTGATTGTCTTTTACCATTTATATGCCATGAGGTGTTTGCTTGGTATCTAAGTGCGCAATTAGGTAACTCGTATTCAACTCTAATGATAGTATAGAGAACTTTAATCTATAATTGTAAGAGTAATCTTTACATAAGTAGCGGTGCACTATTTGTCGCAAAGGGATTTTGTATGCAATAGTGTGTAAAAGATAACCCTAGGTTAACGTGTCGAACTTATGAACTAGGAGCAACTTGATTCACAAATATTAATTCAATTATTTGAATTACACATAGAGAACTTATTTTAGGTGGTTCACTTGATTAGAATCCACTAGAGAACTTATTCTATGTGGTGATCTTTGGAGTCTAAAGATTAGTTGAACTTATAACTGGTCTAAAAGTTGTTAACAATCGAAATTACTTGTAAGTAGAACTTGTATGATTAATAATATCTTGTTTGGTAGTGGCGAATGAATCTCTAGTCAATTCTATCTCATAATTTGAATTACAATCTTTGCAATCTTAGAACTTGTGTCTTTCAACAAAAACAAATTTTTGCAAATAATAACTTAAAACTCACACCCCCATGTGGATACGAACTCAACTTGCATCACTACTTCTTTATAGAATTGTGTAGCATAAGAGAATTATTATTGATAGGTTGACAACCTCATGTGGAGGCGTCACGCCAGAGGGGATGTTTCCGGCGTTACTGGTGTTGGTGCTAGAGGATGTATCACCATGCGATATGTTGACTGTGCTTGCAGGCGGCACATTAGTGTTAACGACAGGGATACTGGCACCATGAGTGTTATCAGCACCTGCAGTATCATGATTGATAACTGACCCAGACCTAAGACCTACCATCTTGAATTTGAGAAAATTCAAATGAAATTGAAAATTGATCTTGCAACCGAGAGATTAATCTCCCACTGTGATCGCCAGTTGTTTGAGGGTAAAAACTAGTTCTGCTGTTTTTTGGTAAATTTGGGTGTGTTGACGAGAAACGAATTAGTACCCTAAAAAAATGCACTGCACGTGAGTACTTTTAGATTCGAGAGATAAATTTGTAAGACTCTGAATTTGTCTCAGGGGCCTAAACCAATAAAATGGCCATTCGTCAAAAATTTACATGATTCAATTAGAGTCTGGTGGTACACGGTCACAAGGTGAAGGAGAAGGGTTGATCTTATGGAGGTTTCTGTCAGTCTTTTTCGCAGTTGATTTTTACAGCTTGTGGTAATGAGTTTTTTTTTTTTGTGGGATTTCAATTCAAAATTGCAGACAGGAAGGATACAACCTCATGTGGAGGCGTCACGAAACACATATTTTCTCTCAGTGATGTAAATAGAAACAGAAAGCACAAATGAGGAAGCGATCTTGCAACCGAGAGATTAATCTCCCATTTTCCCCGTCCTTGCTTTGCAACGATAAAAGTGATCGCTAGCTATCTCGGCTTGTTTGAGGGTAAAAACTAGTTCTATTTCTGACTTTTTTTTGGTAAATTTGGGTGTGTTGACGAGAAACGAGTCACTCAATTAGTATCCCTAAAAAATGCACATGATAGGACAGAGATAGTAAAGGAGGCACGTGAGTACTTTTAGATTCGAGAGATAAATTTGTAAGACTCTGGCCTAAACCAAGAAATGGCCATTCCAGATTCAATTCAGTCACAAGGTGAAGGAGAAGGGTTGATCTTATGGAGGGAAGCGAAGAAGGTGTTTGACATCAGAATGTTGAATTATGAAGGTGTGGCTATTTATGACATGTATCAGAAAATGGTTTCTGGCTACTTGTGTTGATAACACATGTGTTCTTGTTGTTGAAATAGATTGAAAACCTAGTTATACAAGTCATGTTCGAACACCCATGATCTCGTAGGAAGTGGAGGTGATTAGGCAGTGAAAAAGTGGAGTTATGTAAAGAGTGGTGATCACCACGTTTCCACTATGATGGAAAATCAGTCACGCCTTCACCCACTACCTCATTGCTATTAACAATACGTTCTTCCTTGACACGTTCTCGTAATAGGCGCGTTGCACGCCGCACGCTGTAAACCGCCAAACCAATACCCTAGTGAGCATCCCCCAGTTTGTGACATGTTCTCATGGGTCATTTAAAATCGAATCTAAGCCACTCAATTCGGCTGGCAAAGATGAGTGGTCACGATCGATTTGTGATAGTAGCATACTTCCGCAAACGTGAATTAGGGTTTAGAAAATCCGCGACTACTCTAGTTCAATCAAGCGATTCGATGCGTCGTTGGCTTCTCACAGGAAAGTCGATCGAATGGTAATGAAGGTGAACCGGAGGTGAACTAATGTCCACCTTCTTAATCATCTGAAACGCAATCTAATCCATCCACTAGGCTGGATGAGTTGGATGAACACGATTGATTTGCGACGTTGTATACTGCCGCGACCCAATTAGGGTTTTTATAATAGCGCGTTTGCTCTAGTTTGGACAAACTTTTTGGCATTCTCTGGTCCTGTCGTGGGCAGGTCGATCGACCAAGGGAGGAGTTGAGCCGCTACTGAACATTCCCATGCTACTTTAATCGTTTATAAGAAAATATAAGCCGTCCAACTAGGATGGCGAAGTTGGACGGTTGTGATGTCTTTGAGACCATTTTTGCAGGTCTTAGCTCGTTGTTAAGATTGTGTCTGACTGTCTAGTTGATTCTATTAAAAGTATATTAGAGTTAGTCCTTACAGATTACTAATCGAAATATTAGGTGAGGTTGTTAGACCCCCGCTTTTTCAGTTGTCATACTGTCTCGATCTTGTAACCATAGTCATCACACAAGTTATCTTGTTGTCATATTGTCTCGATCTCGTATCCATAGACGATCACACGAAGTGTGAACCGATTCGTTGTATTGTCTCGACTCAGTCCATAGACAATCACTTTCGGACAAAGGACTTATAGGTGGAAAAGTTTTAGATTGAGGTATATTTGGGTACCCTCGTCTTTTCAAAATCACCTGGTAACATCTTACATGATTTATGTGAGACAGTCATTTGACGTAGACTCAGAATGTTTCGTATTGATTATTCGATCACTTGAAAATTGATTTGAAGCTAATAGTTTGTGTGAGACATCTATTGTCGTCTTCTAAGAATGTTTCAATGATTGAAATAGGAGTTTCGAACTATTAACCATGATTGGATATAGCACAGTATGTGTACATGTATGCTAACTTTTGCAAGTTATTCCAAGTCTTTGAACCATAGTATGCATACCCGTATGCTAACTGGTTGGTTTAATGAAAGTCCGGGAAATTAGTATGAATACCCTATGCTTACTGGCGTAAAGTTCATGTCCGGAAATTCAACTGAGTTTGGAAGGTACACGTACTTGTTCGCATGCTGGCGAACCAAAACTTAGTCTGGCCACTTAGGTATGCGTACCCATTTGCATACTTGAGTAGGTTATGTTCTGAAATCGGCTTGTTCATGAACTAATACATTTATTTATATAATAAGGAATGCAATATTTTGCAAACCGTGGCTATAATGTTCATGAATTGATTCGAGTGAATCAAAATCGATTTTGCTTCAATTGTGTCTTGTATACTTCTATGAGAATATAAACAATTGAACAACTCTAGAACTAGTTTCATTTGAGTCACTTGAACTAGTTATGGTTAAGATGAATAAGGTTGATATGAAAGTGTTAATGTGGATAACTTCGGTTAACTATTGTTGATCCAACAAGGTGTACACGTTTAGGTACGGTTACCCATATCTAAATGAAGTCACTTTTCATTTTTGTGTAATAAGCTAAGTTCGATCTAACGATTGAAAGATATTAGCTTGAGTCTAATTAGGTTTTCATCTAACGGTGAATATTGAATCCTTTGTTGCCAAGGTAACATTGACTACAAACCCTGATTTCAAGACTATATAAAGGAGAACTCTAGCAACTGGGAAACCTAATTCCCTTACCTCCTGTGTGATACTAGTTGCGACTATAGTCGATTCTCCTTTAACCTTAGGTTTTTTTTAAAACCCTATAGGTTAACGACTTGAAGACTTCATTGGGATTGTGAAGCCAGACCCAACTATTTTCTCTGTAGTTGTGTGCTCTGATCTTGTTGTTTTCTATCGTGATTGAGTACTATCTTCTCTAAGATTTGATCGAGATTAAATCTTCGATAAGCAAGATAAAAAAAATAGTAACAAACATCTTCATCTCATCATTTGTGATTCCACAATATCTTGTTTCGCTACCATACGATTAAGATTATTTTGAGGTGATTGATATTACTAATCTTGAAAACACTAGGGTACCCAAATACGCCACAATATTTTATTTTGATCACAACCTATAGAAGACCCACTATGTATAAACCTCTTGGAGCAAAAATAACTCAAGGAATATTTCAACACAATGTCCACTTAAAATAGGGTTAGTCCAGACTGGCCTAACACGTGAATTATTATATCAGATAAGTGGAGAAATCTAATACACTTTGTGTGATCGTCTATGGATATGAATCGAGACAATACTACGACAGAGTGTTCACTTGATAACCGAAACCTTATATGATAAATATCAAGTGCCTAATTAACGTACAAGTGTCTTTACTTTAATTATAATATAAAAACAATTACAATGCGGAAATAAAGTAAAACACACACCAGAATTTTGTTAACGAGGAAACAACAAATGCAGAAAAACACCGGGACCTAGTCCAGCTTTGAATACTCAATTGAATTAAGGCGCTACAATAAAGTAAACTTGCAACTTCGTGTAGACAATACTAAGTAAACTAAAATCCTAGTTACTCAGCTTCAGCAGTATTCTTGATTTGATAATATCTAGCAGAACCGAAGTTTTCAATAGATATTTGTTACCCAATATCCTAGGAGAACAGACGTTCTCTTTAGGAGTATATCTAGTATATCTTCCTAATGATTCATAACAACTTCTTCTTCAAATTTTCAAAATATTCAATTTAATCTTCAAAGTAACAATCTGCAAAAATACAAACTTGATTCCTTATTGATTTGTCGCACAAAACGGAGTCTGTTAACAATGGAAAATCAATGAATCTATCTTACAGATATAGAAATACTTAGATCCGTAGAAACGTTGATCTTTGATATAGTTTGAGTGAGTCTTATATCAGAAGACAAGGTTCTCAAGATTAAACAAACTAGGTGAAATCAAAGAATCAACAACCGTTAGTCAATCAAATCAATCAAAAACTGAAATAACAATGCAATCTTCTAGTTTCCCACCAACGATACACGCTAGAGCTTCTCAGTCCCAAAGAAGACTTTAAACTGAGGGGCCGTAAGATATTTCGCCTAATTAGGTTACTCTCCTCTCCGAAAAGGCGGCTTCGCCAGTAACAGTACAATATAGGAATTTTACTGTCACGAAGGATTAGTTTGCTAGAAATGCAAACTCAAAGTATTTATAGACAAGGAAGTTTGGACACCAAGGAATTTCCAAAACCGAAAATATTCTCAAGATATTTTTCCATATTAACCCTAATTCGGTTTTCATAATTCCTGTGAATGCACTATCCAAATATAATGATCGAAATCTCCTTGGAAAATCTTTAACTAGCAAATGCACATTACTAATTATTATTTTCCATATATAATTACAAACCTTAATTAAAAGATTCCTAATTCATTTAAATTCGATCTTGGGATTTACTTCCTTATTAGCTATTAAGGAATATCTTTGAACAACAAAAGAATACACATTAATGTGTGTGTTCAAAGTGTGTCGACATCTTACTCTTGCAAGTCCTTTTTCATACTTACTCACTTGAAACCGACTTACCAGACTTCCAAACAAGTTTAGAATTGGTTCATCTTACTTTCAAGAACTATGTGATTGATCAAGTAACACTCAATCACAAACCATGGGTGTAACTGTTCTACCAAAACAAGTTTCGGTTCTACCTCCATGTGAGTACGGTGCATAGTTACATTAGCTTACCAAAGATACGGCTGACTAGGTACTAGGATCGGTTCCCCACATATATTTTGTATCTAACTTGTATGCACTGCACATGTCCATAAGATCGGTCCCCCCTTGCCTAAAAACGTGTTGCACATGTTCATATGATCGGTTCCACTTTCTTCTATAAACCTTGCTGCACCCCATACAAGTATCGTTTCCCCCTTGTAATTTACTACACCTCTTCATAGGATCAGTTCCCCTTTCCCAAATTTGGTCAGACACTCACACACCCGATCATACCCCAGGTGATTACTTAAGATCGGTTTCACTAATAAAAGTCATACCAATACATAAGTCAGGCCTCATGTGAATAGTTTTACCAAGAACACAAACAAGTCATGAGTGGTTATACTAACCACACATATTGGTCATTCATAAGATTTTCCATGAAGAACAGCCCCAATAACGCCTGGCGATTTCCTTTTCGGTTCACAACACATATCATGAACTTACTTCCTTAAAACACATGTAAAAACATTGTTTCCTAGGATGAAATCCTCACCTCATACCCATACATAATCACAATAGCATTCATAAGATTATGGCGATGTTTTATTTACAAAGTTTAATGGTTAAGCAATAAACCTCGTATTATATTCCTTAACTCTTTGATCATAATAATATAACTTTGCATGTTATGTTTTCAATATAAAAGATTTGAAAGACACGAGGTAGAAATGGAACAAGTCAAGTCGTAGTTACTAACCTCAAGCTGAAGGATAATATCTTTGTTGTTTTCAATCCATCTTCAGATCTTTGTGAGTAACTGGAGCACAATACTTCTATTATTTCTAGTCTAACCTATCGAAGTTGACTGTAGTTTACATAATAGCGACTCGAGTTTTGGAACCAAATATGACAACCAATCTTGACATACCAACGCTTGGTGGGTTCAACCGAGCAGTGCTCTAACAATCTCCCCTTTTGTCAATTTAGTAACAAAAATCTATTGCATATGGAGATAAACGAATTACAAACATAACTCGTTCTACATACGCTAAATTCACTTTTCAATGGCAAAAAAACCTGGAGATATTCAAAAATAAATGCTAATGTTGACATTACAATAACAAAGCTCATACTCCCCCTAAAGGTGAGATAGGTAAATTTTCAATCCGCACGTCTTTGTTATACCAATCAGATGATATGTTACTCCCCCTTAGTATGTGCTTTTCCTCATTCGTTAGATAAATGTTGAAGCACCATTATCATCTTCCCTAGTGACACCAATCAATATAAAATTGACACTAGCATCACTTGTTTACTCCATATATTTCTCCCCATTTTTGTCACAAAAACGAGAAAGAAACGAAAAAATAAAGGACAACGCGAAAAAGATCTGACAAATCTCAAAATAGACTTGCAACCTGTTGAGTCAAGCACGAGGGTTCCACATATCATTTTTGATAACCAATATCAAAACCGAAACTACAAAGTAATTATGTTTTGATATGTTATCATGGAAATAATTGCCCGAAGAAATTTTCCCAACTAGTTTAGCAATCCAAAAATCAACTAAGCAACTTAGTTCCTTTGCTAAACCGATTGTATAAATACAACCGCTTCATTCGATAAGACCAAAACAAATATAAACTCCATTTTAGTCATCAGGTTCTAATTATCCATATAACTTAGACCTTTAGATTTTAAACAAGCCAAATACTAGGTTAGTTAACTAGCATTTCCTTGTTTAGGCATTCGGCTAGACTTGAATAACCGAAACCTCCACTTTGATAAGTCTAACTAAGATCAAAATTAACTTAGTTTATCTTATCCGGAATCGAATTGGACTAAACAACTCATCCCGTCAATATATTCATTCGTTAAGCCATAAATAATTCATACAACCCAATAAATCAACTTGCATAATTATTCACCTCAACCGGAAGAAATTAAAACAACATATCATTAAAGTTCCACTATTGCACCGAATTTTGTAAGCCTAAACAGTTAATACCATACAATAAAGAAAAATAACAATTGTTTTACTTAACCGGAAGCAATTGAAATAACATAAACATTAAAGCACCACAATTGCACCAAACTTTCATAAGCCTAAACGATTGATATCGCACAGCAAAGCAAGATAATAATAGTTTTACTTAACCGGAACCAATTGAATCACACAAATATCCACACATATATAATGGAATAAACACATCAATTGTACCGACAATTTCGTTTAAGAAAAATCAATATATATATTAAATAAAAATAGGCTTTTCTTAAAACAGGAAAACAATTAACTAACAAGATTGTTACCTCAAATTTCGCATCCACTAGATCTCATCATTGTTTTTCTCATCCTTTCGCAAAGAAAAGATAACAACAAACAAAACCTTTACCAGAGAAAGGTTGAAAAGGTTTTAACTATTACATTCCAATAGTAATAATCTAATACCAAAGACTCATATGTATACTATATACAAAACTTATAAGAAATAAATTGATAATAGTATAATCGTGACTCACATATGGGATTAATTGTCATCATCCTTTTATGATTATTTGATTAAGAAACCCAACAAGTTGGATATGGAATCCGCTAAATCAAAAGTCACAAAATCATAAAAAGGTAACTGATTATGAGACCTATCTCATATAACGATGACAACACGGAGATACATTCATTTTTTCAAGAACGTTTAACACAATATTATGAATGTCATGAGTATTGAAACTCATCATTCGAGTGTTATCATTGTGACTATATTTTGATACCATCCTGGTTGTCTTTAGAGAAGACTTTGGACTCCATTTAGAAATGGGTTTTGCTGAAGCAGCTTTGTTCTTCCTATTATTTCTTCCTGAAATCCAAGATGAATCTCTTGAGGAAACATTAGGGTAATTGAAATGTTGAAAACTCTGAGAGTTAGTCTTTCTCCAATTTGGAATATTAGATCTAGTCTTTACAAAGTTATCTCTCCTTTTGTAGTTTGAGTGATTCTAAGGTCTTTTTCATCCCTTTTACGGAATATGCATCCTTTTTCCAAGTGTCCTTTATTTCCACAGTAAGAGCAATGCTTAGTAACATACGAACCATGGGGTTTAGTGTTACCTTGTTGTGGATTTTCTTTCATAGGAGTTTGACATAATTTATCTTTTGCTGAAGATTAAGGTTATGTGCTACATATTTTTCTTTTATGGAAGAGCAATCTTTTGTGGTAACTTTTGAAGCAATTTCTTCAGCAGAGTCTTTAGACTTTACAAACTTTGTCTTAATAACTTTCTAAATTCTCGTGCAGTCGTATCAACATTGCAATTCTCAGTTTTTGTATCTGAAGAACAAGTCTTGGTTACAGCTTTAAGGGTAATACCCACTTCATTCTTGAATTGATATTCAAGGTCAAAGATCTTTAAAAATTTACCAACTAGAGCGCTTCTAGATAGTGTGGAAAGATCATTAGCTTCCATGATGGCATGCTTTTTAGATTTGTATCTTGGTGGTAAAGACCTTAGAATTTTACACACAATATCTTTATCTGAAATAGTTTTTACTATAGCATAAGAGGCATTCACTATTTTTGAAAGTTTTTCATCAAAGGTATCGTCTTCATCCATACGAAGATTTTCCCATTTAGAAGATAGGGTTAGAATCCTAGCTTATTTTTCAGAGGCATTCCCTTCAAATATGATATTAAGAATATCCCAAGCCTCCTTTGATGTTTTACACTTGGTTACATGATGATGGAGGTCTCGAGTTACAGCATGTATAATGGCGTTTAATCCATACGAATTTTGCTTCGAAAGCAATTTTCTTCATTACTGAATTCTTTCAATTCCTTTAGTCTAAACTCAGTGGTTGAGTTGTCGACCGGTACTTTTGGGGTGTACATACCCATCAATAACTAAAACCCAAGTGTTAAATCACAAGCTCGAAGAAAAGACTGCATAACCATTTTTCACCATAGATAGTTTGAGCCATCAAACCCTTGAGGTACGTTAACCGAATCAATTATCATTTGATTCAATACTTTATAGGTTAGATCACACCAAACACAGATTGTTATATCTTTTCGTGTTTTCCTTCTCTAATACCAATTGAAAAGACGAGGGTACCCAAATATATCACAATCTTTTATTTTGATCACAACCTATACAAGACCCACTGTGTATAAACCTCTTGGAGAAACAATCCCTCAAGAAATATTTCAACACAATGTCCACTTCAAATAGGGTTAGTCCGGACTGGCCTAACACGTGAATTATTATATCAGATAAGTGGAGAAATCCAATACACTTTGTGTGATCGTCTATGGATATGAATCGAGACAATACTACGACATTTTTTTTACTTGATAACCGAAACCTTATAAGATAAATATCAAGTACCTAATTGACGTATAAGTGTATTTACTTTAATTATAATAAAAAACAATTATAATGCGAAAATAAAGTAAAACACACACACCAGAATTTTGTTAACGAAGAAACCGCAAATGCAGAACCTGTAACTTCGTGTAAACAATACTAAGTAAACTAAAATCCTAGTTACTCAGCTTCAGCAGTATTCTTGATTTGATAATATCTAGCAGAACCGAAGTTCTCAATAGATACTTGTTACCCAATATCATAGCAGAACAGACGTTCTCTGTAGGAGTATATCTAGTATATCTTCTTAATGATTCACAACAACTTCTTCTTCAAAATCTTTAATCTTCGATTTAATCTTCAGAGTAACAATCTGCAAAACTACAAACTTGATTTCTTATTGATTTTTCGCACATAACGGAGTCTGTTAACAATGGAAAATAAATGAATCTATCTTACGGATCTAGAAAGACTTAAATTTGTAGAAACATTGATCTTTGATCTAGTTTGAGTGAGCCTTATATCAAAAGAGAAGGTTCTCAAGAATAAATAAACAAGGTGCAATCAAAGAATCAATAACCGTTAGTTAATCAAATCAATAGAAAACTGAAATAACAATGCAATCTTATAGTTTCCCACTAACGGTACACACTAGAGCTTCTCAATCCCAAAGAAGACTTTAAACTGAATGGTCGTAAGATATTTCGCCTAATTAGGTTATTCTCCTCTCAGAATAGGCGGCTTCACCAGTAATAGTACAACATAGGAAGTTTACCGTCATGAAGGATTAGTTTTCTAGAAATGCAAACTCAAAGTATTTATAGACAAGGAAGTTTGGACACCAATGAATTTCCAAAACCGAAAATATTCTCAAGATATTTTTCCATATTAACCCTAATTCGGTTTTCATAATTCCTGTGAATGCAATGTCCAAATATAATGATCGAAATCTCCTTAGAAAATCTTTAACTAACAAATGCACATTACTAATCCTTATTTTCCATATATAATTAAAAACCTTAATTAAAAGATTCTTAACTTATTTAAATTCGATCTTGGGATTTACTTCCTTCTTAGCCGTTAAGGAATATCTTTGAACAATAAAAGAATACACATTAATACGCGTGTTCAAAGTATGTCGACATCTTACTCTTGCAAGTCCTTTTTCATACTTACTCACTTGAAACTGACTTACCACACTTCCAAACAAGTTTAGAATTGGTTCATCTGACTTTCAATAACTAGGTGATTGATAAAGTAACACTCAATCACAACCCATGGGTGTAACGGTTCTACCAAAACAAGTTTTGGTTCTACCACCATGTGAGTACTGTGTATAGTCACACTAGCTTACCAAAAATATGGCTGACTAGGTACTAGGATCGGTTCCCCACATATATTTGGTATCTAACTTGTATGCACTGCACATGTCCATAGGATCGGTTCCCCCTTTCCTAAAAACGTGTTGCACATGTTCATAGATCGGTTCCCATTTCTTCTATTAACCTTGATGCACCTCATACAAGGATCGGTTCCCCTTTATGATGTATTTCACCTCTTCATAGGATTGGTTCCCCTTTCCCAAATTTGGTCAAACACTCACAAACCCGATCATACCCCAGGTGATTACTTAAGATCGGTTTCACTAATAAAAGTCATACCAATACATAAGTCAGGCCTCATGTGAATAGTTTTTCCAAGAACACAAATAATTCATTAGCGGTTATACTAATCACACATTTTGGTCGTTCATAAGATTTGTATTGAAGAACAGCCCCAATAACGCCTGTAGATTTCCTTTTCGGTTCGCAACACATATCATGAACTTACTTCCTTAAAACACAAGTAAAAACATTGTATCCTAGGATGAAATTCTCACCCCATACCCATACATAATCACAATAACATTCATAGGAATATGGCGATGTCTTATCTACAAAGTTTAATGGTTAAGCAATAAACCTTGTATTATATTCCTTAAATCTTTGATCATAATAATATAGCTTCGCATGTTATGTTTTCAATATAAAAGATTTGAAAGACATAAGGTAGAAATGGAACAAGTCAAGTCTTAGTTACTAACCTCAAGCTGAAGGCTAATGTCTTTGTTGTCTTCAATCCATCTTCAGATCTTTGTGAGTAACTGGAGCACAATACTTCTATCATTTCTAGTCTAACCTATCGAAGTTGACTGTAGTTTACATAATAACGACTCGAGTTTTGGAACTAAATATGACAACGAATCTTGACATTCCAACGCTTGGTTGGTTCAACCGAGCAGTGCTCTAACAAGTCTTTTCTTCGGGAATATAAGTCCGGTGTATCAACTGGTTCATGTTCACCATGATTTATCAAAAGACGGAACAAAACTTGTATGTATTTTTGTGAGAGACAAATTTATCTATTCAATAGACTTTTCTGTGTGAAACAGATTAGTTTATCAAGTCTCCGACTTTGGGCCGTAGTAACTCTTAGTTGTGGGTGAGATCAGCTAACAGAATCAAGCGCGCAGAGTCCTGCTGGGATTCAAAGGCGTAAGGAACGCGACTGTACCTTGATCAGTATGAGATTGGTTAGGGTTTAACTACATTCTTGTATGAAGTTAACTTGGAGTAGGCTAGTGTCTGTAGTGGCTTAATACAGTGTGGTGTTCAACTCTGGACTAGGTCCCGGGATTTTTCTGCATTTGCGGTTTCCTCGTTAACAAAATTTCCGGTGTCTGTGTTATTTTTTTCCCGTATTATATTTGTTTATATAATTGAAGTATCACAGGTTATGCTTAGTTCAATCAATTAGATAATCCAACCTCTGGTTGTTGATATATAAATTGATTGACACTTGAACATTTGTATTTGGTACCATTCAAGTTGTTTCACATAATAATCAGGCTCACGAATTCTATATGTTTGATTTTCTGATTACATTATGAAACAGAGATACAAATCTTGGATATATTTCCATTGATTGAGTCTGAATGTCTATTTGATTCTCTTGGAATTATATTGGAGTTTGTCCATACAGATTTCCTAAATAAAATATTGGGTGAGGTTGTTAGACCCCCGCTTTTTCAATTAGTATCAGAGCAGGCAAACACGTTTAAAACCTTATAATTATGTGTTTGTAGCGTTTTGACTCTATGGACAGAAGTGTTATCTTAGTAAACGTACCACCAGTCTTCGATGGCTCAAATTACTTATAGTGAAAAATTGTTATGCGTGCCTTTCTTCAAGCGCGTGATTTTCAATCACGGGTTTATGTTATTAATGACTATGATCCTCCATTGATTACAGTACACGACATTTCTATTGCAATGGATATTGGTAGATATGAACCTAATGAGATTTTTGCTGCAAAACAAAATGCTGACGGTTTAAGTGTTATCATTCATGCCATTACCCCAGATCTTCAGTACCATGTGACTATGTGCACTCGGTCTAAAGATGCGTGGGATATCTTAGAAACTTTATTCGAAGGGAATACCTCTGAAAAGGAAGTTAGGCTTCAAAACCTAAATTCTTATTGGGAAAACCTTCGTAAGGTTGATGAAGATTCATTTGATGAGTTTAATCACAAAGTGTCTGAAATTGTTAATGTATCTTTTGCGTTGGGTAAGACTATTCCTGAAAAGGACATTGTGATGAAAATTCTCAGATCGTTGCCAGCCAAATATGGTTCTAAGAAACATGCCATCGCTGAAGGAAATAACCTTAATACTTTATCCAAAAATACGCTAGTTGGGAAGTTAAAGATCTTTGATCATGAGCATACGTCCAAAACTGGGAAGGATACTGCTTTCAAAGCATAAAAGAACACTAAATTAATTGATAAAAGTAAAAGTGTTAGAAACTCTGAAGTTGATCATGTTGAGACTGATTCATCAGATGAAGATCTTGAAAACTTAGTTTCATTGATCACTAGACAGTTTAGAGATCTTCTGTTGAAGAGAAGTAAACGGTTCATCAGAGATAAACCTAGGTCATCATTCAAACCACAGGACTATGCCCCTCCTAAAAACAGAGACACTTTCGACACTGATGATGAGTATATGCCACAGTGCTTCAAGTGTGATGGTTTTGGTCATTTTGCTAATGAGTGTCCAAATCGTAAGAAATACACTGGGAAAAAAGGTCTTGCTGCAACTCTTGATGAGATGTCTGATCACTATGATTCTGATGAAGATGAAAAGACAAGTGTTGCACTCTTTAGTGAAAATATTGATTTTGATAATTGTAGCATTACGTACATCAATCTTGATATTCTCCATGGAGAAACTTTGTCAACCACTATGGAGGATAAAATGGATTTTTCCCTGTCTATTGAAAATCCTATTTCACATGTTTCAGGTACCTCATTATGTTTAGCAACATGCACATCGATGGTGTCTGAACCGTCCTCCACATTGACATGTTTTATTGTACTTTTACGGGTCATGAACTCTCTATGTGTTACAAGTACAAACATAAAGTAAGATAACAGAGAGCAAATCGATTAGCAAACAAGCTCAAACTTGTTCATAAATCGTCTGAGGTATGTAAACTCATCTCTTCTCCGAAGAAGTTAATTTGCAAAGAAAAGATTAGACCACTAGAGGAAAAAATACGGTCCAAACATTTTGTGAAACAGGATTCTAAGAATTCCATTCAAGAAGATTATGGTGGACAGATTATTGTTCACACCCTCACAACTTAAATTTGTTATTGGTGTATCTTGTCTCAAGTGCATGGTTCAAAAGAGACAAGAGATTTCACTCTTCAGGAGGGTTTAGGAAAAGAAAAAAAAATTGTTTTGTTTTTTCTTTTTGGTTTAGTTTTTTCACCTGTTTGGAATTTTTCGATCTTTTCAGATCTAATTGATATTGAAAGGGATTTCGCTATTTGATCAATAAAAGAGGGTTAAAATCGACAATTCTGCCTTCTTTAGGGTTAAGAATTGTGCGTACATGAATCTTCTTTTGTATAAAGGTTCTGTAACCCTACATTCATTTTTCCTTCTCTGAAAAACTCTTTTTGTCACAAGATTGCTTGTTGATCCTGATTTTTGAATTCCTCTCACAATCACATACTTTTAACATAATAGGTTTTATTGCCTAATGCTCAGACGGGCATTATATTAATAAATGATTGAACCAGCATTTAATCATCTTTTCACCAACTGGTCTTCAAGAGACTTTGGTATTTTCTCACTCGAGCATCTAGGCGCTACATGGTCGATCCATCATCCCATGCAGCCGGTCCTTCCTTCACTCCGTTTTTGATTTTCAATAAATCATCAATTGATCGAAATTAGGTTTTTCGAATCCAAGGTTCATAATTCCAGATTCGAATGCTAATAATTTTACTTTGATCCCATGATCAACATTTTAACCGATTATACTCAGTTCAGTTCCCAGTATTTTAAATTAATATTTTATTTGGTCCTGCTACCAATAATTCATCAAACGATCAATATTTGTTCAGACGAGCAATATTTGCTCAGACTAAGGAATATTGGTTCAACTATCAATATTCAACAATTTATCGAATGGGCAATATTTTCTCACCTTAGCTATCAACATTTATTCGACAATTACACCTCTGTCTCAGCAGACACGTTCAATTCATGAGTCTTAGAACATTTGCAAATCACGTTCGACTCAACAATACAAAGACTCATCGTTTCATAAAGTCAGCAACTGACTAACTAAATACACGTTTGCCCTGGAGACTCCACGATCACGAGACATAAATCGTGTCACATGGGGGATATTAACTAGGATTTTGGTCTGGAGGTCTATGGCACGTGTGTTCATACACATGATGAGAGTTTGAGCAAGTTGTGCAATCAGTTGGAGGAGTTATCAAAGTAGTGGATGGAAAATCAACCAAGTCTCTGCACGATAAGCAACTGGTTTTTAAACGATTTCCATTTCCCCACTCTTTGACTTCATCAATTTTCACAATTCATGGGATCAAGGTGTTTATAATTCTAGCCATATAAATAAGCCTCTGAATCATGATTGAAGAACATGACAATCTTTCGTCAAACAGACAACAAGAGATTAACATCTCAACGTTTGAGAAATTTCTCTCAACAGAGAAAATTCAATCAATCAGAGCTTATCTTATTTCTTCACGCAGAATACACAACACACCTACAATCTTCGATAACCATTGATCTCACGCATTTCTCAGCTTTCCTCATACAGATCGACCCATCCTCTCTTGTGACCGAATTTACTCTGAAATAGTCATTGTCTTGGTTTAGGCTGGAGTACTACAGATTGATTTTTCGAATTCAAAGCACTCCCTTCTTGCAGTGCATCTGTGTGAGGTTAGAAAGTTCGCTCGGTTCAAGGAGTTTCCTCCGTATGGTCGTCTCCTCAATTTCTTAAAAAACTAGCAACTCATTTTCCCCCATCTAAAGATTAGCAACCACAGTGGGAGGTCATTCTCTTGGTTGCAATATCAATTCTCACGAAGATGGTCGGTCTTAGGTCTGGTTCAATTACCATTCCGGGTTCAACACATGACCTTAACATCACAAGCTCTAGTGGTGCTACTAACACCACTCCTCTGGCGCCTGCTACCACAACTCCTCCGGCGCAACCTGCCACTATCACTTCTCCCACGCAGCCTGCTACTACTACTCCTCCAAGCACTGGTGCTCCAGTGATTACCCCTACCGGTAATGGCACTCGCGCCATCAACAATCCACTCTTTAGTCGGTCTCTTGAAGAAATTAGAGAAAATCGACCTACCATAAGTGATCTCATGAAGGTGCAAGAGATTCTTTCCAAGAATCAGACTGATATAGCTGTCACTTAGAAGGAACTATGCAATTATCTCAAGACTCTTACAGACAAGATGTCAGATAAAACTCAGGAGAAAGGAAAAGCTAAAGAAACATCTTCAGATGCTGACCCCGAGGTCACTACGATCCATGTAGTAGATGATAAGGAAGTTCCTAAGGCTGCAGACAATCCACCAGCGAAAGAGCCATCCAGTTTCATCACTCGTGAAGACCTGGAATGCCTTTTGGAGGATCGTGGAAAAGACAAGACGCCTTCTGACCACCGTTACCAACCTCCGTACCTGCTGCTATGCAAAGGATTCCTCTGCCAAAAGGTTACACCTCTCCAACATTCACCCTTTATGATAGAATGGGCAATGCTTAAGAACATGTTTCTCGATTTCTGAAAGCATTGGGTGAACATGAGCACAACCATACTGTCCATTTGAAGGAATTTTCAAAGTCCCTGAAAGGTAAGGCATATACCTAGTATAACAACATCACACCAGGAAGTATCAAAAGTTGGGGAGAAATGGTTAATGCTTTCTACAGAAATTATTTCTTCGTTTCAGAGCAAATCACTCTCTCTGATTTCAGAAGGATGTTTCAAAGAAGCAACATACATCCTTACGATTATGTGAAAAGGTTCAGAGTTCAAGCTTTGGACTGCCATGATCCAAATGTCATAGAGCAACAACTCGTGGACTTGTGCATCAATGGAATGATTCCAGTCTACAGAGCTTTATTAGAAAATCTCAAGTTCCAGAATTTATCAGAACTAACTACTGCACCTGCTTTATTGGAGAGAGCTAAGACTACAAAATCTGAAGAACCACGAGAAACTCGAGGTAGCAAATGTTTGATCAACAAACTGTACAACCTCCAATCTTCCACAAATGTTGTTGCAGAAGGGAGAAAATGAAAACTGAGCCGCATCGCAAGCATACTTCTCTGACCCCTTCAAAAGCACAAAGGAAGGATAATCAAACTCGAGATGCACAAGCTCCTACCCAACGCGCAGGAGATGATCAAGAAGCACCTGATTTTCCTTTTCCCATCGAAGAGGTGATTGAATTATTAGATGTCTGGGTTCAAGACAGTGCAATCAAGTTACCATATGTCAAGAAAGAACCTACTGAAGAAGACATGGAAAATCATCATTACTGTCGCTTTCATAGATTCGTCAATCATCCCACAAGGGATTGCAGGATCTTGAAGCGCATCTTCCAAGAGAAAGTTGAATCAGGAGAACTTAGCTTAGGGACTGAAGGAGTACGCATAGACCCTCTCCCGGTCAGAACTTTCACTTTCTCTAAGCCACCAGTCAAAGAAACAGTTCAATCCTTATTCGAGCATGTTTGAAAATTGCTGTACTTATCAAGGGCTCAAAGGAAAAACATGTTTACTACGTTGAACCACATCATGTCAGGAAAGAATTTATTGATTCAGGAGACACTTCCTGAACCTCCAGCAGCAGACAAAAAAATGTACGACTGGGGAATTCTCACCACAGTCCATCTTAAAGGAAACGAGCTCAAATGAGTATTGATAGATGTCGGCAGTGCTGTCAATATTATCTCTCTAAAAACTCTCAGAGCTGCTAGTATTACATGACAAGAAGCCATTCATGCTCCAGTATCAATTATGGATCATAAAGGGACGCCCAGAGATGCTTATGGTCACATTACCCTCAAGGTGAACATAAACTCAGCCTGGACAGAAACACAATTTTACATAATCCGAGAAGATCCAGGATATGACATTATCCTTGGACGTATGTGGATTCATGCTGGAAAGGTAACCCCAACGCCTTCAACTGCATATTTCTCTGTTGAAGAAACCTCTGATTCAAAAGAAGAAAAAAAGGATATTTCACCGTTCGAGTATCTGAAGGAGGTCAAATCCTTGACAGAGCTGACAAAAAAGCCTGAAGAAAATGCAAATGCTTTCATCAAACGATTTCGTACTCAGGAAAGTCTTATTCCTCCTTATATGTCCATATCATCAGTCTTCAAATATGCTTATTTGGTCTGAGGGCTTCATTCCACCCAACAACTTAGTTATTGCAAGATATTATGAGTGGATAACCTCACCTCAGCAATTTTCACTAAGTGGTTGGACGCAGAACCTCTCTGAGTCGAGCACCTCACTAATACAGTCATTTCTGAAATAATGGTTGAATTCAATAAACAATATCCCAAATATTCTCCTTTGCACGAATGTCCACATGTGCCACAGGATTGGAAGACTTCAACAACATGGAATTCCACTGCACGAAGAATCCAAAACCAACAGAATATATTCAGGGCACGAATGATCAAGTCTAACAAATTCTATAAAGGAGATTTAGTTCTCAAAGCAACTAAGTGTAACTTTCATTCTGGAAAGAACTCCAACTTGGAAGGACCTTTTATGATCTCTAAGTCTGTTGTTGGTGGATACTACAAATTAATCAACATGGACAACAAGGAAACTGTGGCCGTAATACATGAGAATTGGCTCAAGGCCTTTGACGTTTAAGGTTTTGGATATTCGAGGTACTGTATGTTTAAGGCATTAACACCCCAAAATATTTGGCATTTAGAATTTTATTTTATTATATTTTAATTCCTCCAAAATGTTTGCAATACTTGTATTCAGTAATTTAAATGCATTAATTTATCGAAATTCATTTTACTTAAATAAAATCTCTATCAAATCCTCAATCATCTACTTATCCAAAACCAATCAAAACCAAAAAATAAAACCTCACATCTCTCAGAAGTTCAGAAATCTAAGAGATTATGAAAAGAAATCAAAGAAAATCAGCAAAGAAAGACTTTTTCCCCTCTGCATCCTTCAAGACTTGTAAGGCCGCCTTCTCCATGTTCAGCTCTTCATCCAGCCTGGAAATCTTGTCTTCCTTCTCCATCACATCGTCATTGGTAAAGGGTATGTTATTCTCACATGAGTCCTTAATAGCATTTATCTTCTTACGAAACCACTTCACGTTGAAGCCAAGTCTCTCAGAATTCTCTAAGTTGAACTCCCAATCAAAGAGTATATCTGGAGTCACAGTATTTCTAGCCATAGCCCATATATCACTTACAACATGCAAGATAACACTTACTTGCATTGTTAAAGAATAAGCACGCTTGGGGTCTCTAGTAACGATGATGTGACTAAATTTCTTCCATATTTTCTCATACAAGCCGGCATATCCAAAAGGAACTCCACTACACCATTTTTGGGGATTAGCAACGGCTGACTGCTGTTGCAAAATCGACTTGCAACAGAATCCAGCCGTTGCAAAACGTGGTGTTGCATTTATTTCGCAACAGCTCTTAAGCCGTTGCGAATTTTTTTCCGCAACGGTTTTCGGTTCAGCCAACTATTTTTTTGTGTGCCTTTGCAACGGTTTCAGCTGTTGCGAATTGATTTAGCAACAACTTAGTGTATTTGCTATATTATTGTCGCAACAGCTTCAAACAGTTGCAAAATTAAAAATTCGCAACAGCTATATAGCCGTTGCGAAATTTAGAACAAAAAAAAAACGATTATTCTTAGCCGGACCAAGTTTTATTATTCTGGTTCTAAATTTAGCAACTGTTTTTTGTCGTTGCTAAATTTTTGCAACATGGAAAAAAAAGTCAATTTGTAGTTGACCTTGTCAAGAGTTCCCTGCAACATTTTCAGGCAAAATACAGGCCAAATTCAGGCACATTGAGTTACCACTGTAACAACAAAGACATCCATTTCAACACAATATTCAGGACAAATTCAGGCACATTGAGTTCCCACTGTAACAACAAAGACATCCATTTCAACAGAATATTCAGGCCAATAACATACAATCAAATACCCAATGAAGTTCAATTTCTAAATTCAGGCCAAATATTACTAAGAAACACATTGTTATCGCACTGAACAACAAAGTCTTTCATTTCAAAAATAAATTCAGGACAATAACATACAATCAATACCAAATGAAGTTCAATGTATAAATTATGAGAAGATGATTCTATAGAATGACAAATATAATATAAGCTAGCATATAGAGGAAAATTAGAACCTCTAATACGTACACTAACTACTACTTTAGGTTCATATAACATAGGTTGTAGCAGTTTTGTTTACGGTTTTTCGTGATGTGTCATAAGTGGTATATAGGTTCTAATTTTATGTTTCCAGTACTGTGTCTTAAAGAACATTTCAGTGTAACACATACCTGTCAGCAGGGGGTATGAATGATAGGAGTATGAATAGAATCACTCCTTTTCCGCATTATTGGTTCTGCATAAAGAGATGATATTACTAAACAAGAGAACAAAGATAAATGAATGGTGAATCGCAAGGGGTCCAGGATTAGAAAATGAAGCTGACGATAAATCATGCAATGGTATTATGCAACTACGCATAAGACAGACGTGGGAAAGAATGCAAACCATAAAGACCCATAAGTGAGCTTTGAAATTGTGAATACAAACCAGATCGACGTCATCAAGTCCACAAGCAGTAACATCAGGTTTAGTTTGGTTGGAGACAATAATATTCCCATCTTTTCCATGTTCCTGCAACCAAAAGATAGATCAGACAACAAATAAACTAATAAAGGGAAACTTAATGCCGACAACCCACTCAACCTATCCAACCCCATTACAACTCTCTTGCTACTCTATTCTTCATGGTTTAACTACCTCCAAGAGACAAAGTTAAAATCACCACTCAGTTTTGCAAAACGACAGATCATATCATACAACAATTCCAGACCACCAGCTACAAATATATTCATGAACAAATATATTCAAAGGCAACTTAGGTCACAACATATAAACCAAATAATGTGAAGCAATACAATATCAAGTCCACCAAACTAAATCAACAGAACAGAAGAAGTGTGACTACAAGCGAAGGATTTGAAGATCCATTCAACATGCGATATAATTGAGACCATGCTGCATGTAGGACCATAATATCGTTACAACACTTCTCTACGAGATTAACAACACTTCTCAGCGAGCATCACCGTAAGATCTTCAACTACACTTTGCGAGTGTCACAAAATCAGTCAAAAGAGTGACGTAATAACTGACGATTGAAGAAAACATGAGGAAAGCATGTTTATCCCGCGATGGTTATAAAGCTTGCGAGAATGAATATTGTAACTATCGCGGTACAATCGCAGAACCAACCTGAAATAAGAGGAAAACTTAGCTGTCATCCACCATGTAACTACCCTATAAATATAGACCCAATATGTCCAGAAGTGGATAATGTATTTTTGAGAGTTAAGAAAGTCTTGAGGAGAGAGAAACTTCAAGAGAATAGTTGTAATCTTGAATTCTTCCATTTCTGTAAACATTTCTGAGAACAAAATAATAAAGTGTCATTTTTAATCTTCAATTGTGAGTTGAATATAGCAAGATCATAACAAGGGTGTAGTGTGGGATTTCCTACAACTACATTTTGGCGCCCGAAACAGGGAGAATCAAGTTAAGAAATCTCTAATTACAATTTGAAGATTTGAAGAAATTGTTAGAGTTGAAGAAATGGCTAGAAGAAGAAGAAATACATCAGAACCACCAATAACTGTAAGGAGGAGTAAAAGACTTACAAGAGGAGAAACAAATAAATTAGGAGAATCTTCAAGGATAAGAACAAGAAGAAATAGAATAAGGATTGAAGGAGAAGATCAAATTCCACAACCGAATCAACAAACACCGATACAAAATAAAAATGTGGATTATGATAGAGTGAGTGTGCATACTTGGAGATCGGATTCGATGGAAGATGTAGAAGATCAACAATTAAGATACGGAAGAAGAGAAGAAAGAAATCAAGGAGTGGTTGAAGGATTAATTCATGGAGAAGGCGAAAATGAAACAACAGATGATACAAGACAAAGAATACAAGAGGAAAGAAGATTGAGGCGGAAGAGCGTGCAAATTTAACAAGACAAAATCACGAGTTGAGAATGGAGAATTTGAGGTTACAAAATAGAAGATCAAGAAGTACTGTTAGATCGAATTTAAGATCATTAAGAGAAGAATTAAGGAAAAATTCCCCAATAAGAAATGCTAGAGGAAATATCCAAGAGGAAATGCAAAATCTAAATGAAGAGCAACGTCATAGAGAAGAAGAGGTAATAGAAGATCGCCATGATCCGCGTGGCGAAAATTTGGATAATAGACTTAATAACAGAAATCAAGAGGGAGAGACAACCAAAATGATGAAGATAATCCAGAAGAAGGTAGGAGGATATTACATGGGCGAGACATCCAGAGAAATCGAAGAATAATTGAGGAAGAAATTGAGAGACATTATGCTGAACAAGCACGACTAGCTTGCGAGAGATAAAGATTAAGGGCAGAAGTAGAAGAACAAGAGTTCCAAGAGGCAGTACGACAGAATAACCATGAAAATCGAGAAAGGAGACTACACAAAATCGTTATAATAATAATATTCAGGAAGAGTATGATAGAATACAAAGGAGAATCGAAAGACAGCGAAGAGAAATTATGAGAAATGAAGAAATTCGCAGAGAAGTACAGCTGCGATTGCAAGAAGAAGGTAAAGCAGAAGATCACAGAAGAAGGAATGTGGGTGTAGATGAAGACACACAAAATCTCGCAAGACATGAGGTACATGAACGCAGGAGAAGGGAAGCTGCATCAAAAAGCTCGATGGAACCAAATTCAACGGAGAATGAGCAAATTTTAAGAGAATTAGCAGAGATGAGGGGAATAATAAATAACAGAAGAGAAGGAGGTAGAAGGCAACTTGATGAAGCTATTGAAGAATCTGCGAGAACTCCATTCACTCAAGAAGTACAGTTAAGAGGAATACCTCCAAAGTGCAATTTACCAGCATTAACCAGCATTTTTGATGGAACTACCTGTGTCGTACAACATGTTAAGGCTTATGTTAGGTGTATGCTACAATAGGAGAATCATGATGTTGTATTGTGCAAGTATTTTGCATCTAGCTTAACTGGATAGGCGCTAAAATGGTTTGAGGGATTGCCAAAAAATACTATAACTTCTTTTGATCATTTACAATCTACATTTCTGGGAGCATATATAAGCAACAATTCATCGCGGCCAGGTATTGAAGATGTGTTTGGGTTAAAGCAGAGGGTTGGTGAGAGTCTGAACATTTATCTATAAGATGGAAGACAATGTGCAGCGAGATGGCAGGAAGAGTAGACGAGAGATATCTTATCTTGTCTTTTATCAATGCAATGTTCGCGACCAATCTGCTGTACATATAAATTTTCAGAATCAAGAATACAATCACTATGACTGAGCTACGAGAACTAAAAGAAGAATACATTGCTTTGGAGGAGAAACAAAATGAAATGGAATCATATCCAATCGCAAACACCAGCTCAGTAGCGAAAATGGAAGTTTACTTCCTCAAATGATTAACAATGTGGCGAGCACATCGTAGGCACACCAAGAGAAAGTGGTGATTGATAATCAACAAAAGTTAATAGCGATGGGAAGTCGATATCAAGAATAGTATGAAAGGGAGAAAAATTATTACAATCGTGGCGGAAATAGTAAGATTCAAAGGCTTGATCAGCCGCAAGAAACCTATGGTGGACAGAGGCAAAATAACTTTAGGGGGCAAGGTAATCAGAAGATAGTATGGGAAGAAATCAAGATGCCACCTCTAAATGCTAGTATTGAAAAAATTTGGTAAGCTATCATTTTGATGGAAAATATACCATTGTAGTTGCAGAATAATCTACAACTACACCCTCAATAGAATTAGTAAAAACTCAAGAAGTTCTTGATGGTGAATGATAACTTTCTTATTAATTCTCTTAGTTGATTACATAGAATTATCAAAATGGAACTAGAATAGTTACAACTTTTTCTATTCTCTTTCCTAAGATAATTTCTCACACTCACTAAAAGAACCTCCCAAATTTTACATTTGAACTCCTATTTATAGTAAAACTTATACAGCTGTATATGAATTGCGAAGTATCGCAATTCATCCTCGCAAAATTATTTCATCCTCGCAAAACTTCATATTTCTCCGCGCTACTTCTATCATCGTATCATTTCATAACTCTTTTCTCCTTTATTTATTACGATACTCGTGAACTATTATCTTGCGATATTCAGTACCTATATCTTGCCTCTTCTCATGTCAATTCTACGAAGAAGAAATGTCATGAGAATCTCTATTCTCGTAAATTTAGTGTAGTTATTACCACCCATCAAGTTCGCAACACGTCTTTTTACTTTTCCCTTACCTTTTTGACACGTTTCTTCGTAACCGTTCTTTTCAACCGTTCACGCTTACTCGTATTAATGATTTTCTATCTTCATCAAACTCTCTCTATTTATAGATAGTATCCTCTGTTTTTGCTTTTTATTCTCTTATCTTATTCATCTTCTTCACCAGTTCTGCCTCTGCAATCTCTTTTATCTTTTTTCCTTTCTATTTTCCATCTTATATTCAATGGCACCAAAGAAGAAAACTATTGAACAGATTAATGCGGAACTTGCTGATAGGGATCTCATTCTCTCTGAGATTGAAGGTTATGATAATAAATATTCTCTCTGTGTGAAGCTTTTTACCAACTATGTTTGGGATGATCAGAAAATTTTAATCTCACGAGGTCAAATCCTCGCAGGTCTTCCTCTTCCTCTTTATGATGTTAATTTTCCTCTATTCTATGAAATTATTTCCCACCCCAATTTTTCTTGTGCCATTTACCAATTGACTGGTGATTGTATTCGCCTCTTAGTTGAATTCTCAAATCGTGCCGCTTTTGGAAAATCTTTGTATTCAGTTGATCTTAGAAAACCTGGATTTGAAACTATAGAAATTGTTGCTGCGAATTATACAGTTGAGGGTTTCTTCAAAAATTACACACTAATTCCTGCGAGGAAAGAAGATAATCGTTGGGGTGTTCGTCTTCATCGTAAAGCTAATATCGTAGCAGATGATCTTCTCATGCACGATATTGATTATGCATCAGGAAATAATAAGACACCTCGTCGTTCTAATGATGAAGATTGGTATAAGTACCCTCTAATATTATCGGGTTCTTATATTTCTGGGATAGTAGAACTTCCTGCGAACCTTCAGAATCACGCCATTATCAACCTTGGGTTTATAGAAACGTATGTACTTCCATCTCCTTATCTTTTTGTTACCCTTTAATTTCAAATGAGGTAAGAAACACTCTTGTATTTTTCTAAACAATATATTGCTGCCTCTGTTTCTTATCCTTATTTGAATTTGCAGGTTCCACTTCTTCCTGAGATTGTTGCGAATCAAAATAAGAGTTCTACTTCTTCTAAAAGGTTTATTGCAAGACAACAAACTATTCATTCTGCGAAGGTTACCCAAGCTTCTGGTAGTCAAGATGATGCTCTTCGCAAAGGGAAAATGAAACTTCAAGATGTTTTTTACGAGAGGAGGAACAAGAAGAAACTCTCAACCAAGTCTCATTCCAATGTAATCTCTTCTAATTAGAATATTGAGGAAGATCTTGGTGATGAAGATGATAAATTTCCTGAGAAGGACTTTAGTTCTAATTCCGATACCCTTTCTGACAAAGGAGATGATGATAATGATGTTGATGAAGGTGAAAATGAAGATTGCAGTATCCCATAAACTTTTGCCTCAGCAATGGCTAGCATATCTGAGGCTTTCCTCCATTATTCTCGTGGATTAGGACATTCTCCTACAGCGAATGCTCGCAAACTTATTGCGAAGGCTTGTAAAGTTCCTACTGTAATTGATAATAACTCCCTCAAAGGCATTTCAAGATTAGTCTCTCCTGCTTCATTATATGCTTTAGGTACCATGGTAAGTTTCTTCTCTATTCCTTGTTTATTTCCCTTATTTTGTTGATTTCTAACCCCTTTTTTTCTTGTTTAGGTTGGAAGAGTTAGTTGTGTTGCTTTGATTGGGAAAGACGTCATTCTATCTTTGAGAAGAAAACTTTGAACCGTTGTAAAAAGTTAGAGGTTGAAAATTCAAATCTCCGTCGAAAGTAGAGGATTTAAGTATTGATAACATGAGAATTAATATCCCGTCACGAAGATAATTCACAATCTGCGAGCATCGCAATTGATAATTCTTCTCTTCTTGAGGAGAATAATCAATTAAAGCTTGAAAATTCTTCTCTTCGTAATGATAAGAAGCAATTAGAAGGTAAATTCTTTGCGATGGTAATTATTTTGATTACTTTTCCTTCATAATTTGCTAACCAATTCCTTAATTTCTCTCCTTGATGCAGAAAATTATGCGAAGATGAATGAAAATCTGGAAACTATCCTTGCTAACCGTAATAAGAAAATTTCTGATTTGAGATCTCAACTTCTAATTTCCCAACATAACCATAGTTTATATGTCAAGCGTTTTCGAGCTAAGATGACTCGCAAGATTTGCGAAGATAATGAAATTCCTCTCAAGAAGTACCATACGCTCCTTTCCGAAGAAATTCCTGAAGATACTCCATATCTGGAAATATCTGATAGTGAAGTTGAAGATGATAATGAAATAGAAGAAGAAGATCATTTTGATGGGAATAGATCGCCTGAAAAATAACTTCACTCTTTTTTGTATATCTGTTCTGTAACTTCACTCTTTTTTGTATGTCTGTTCTGTTTCTTTTCAATACAACACTTTCTTCTTGATTGCACTTTTAATCAATCCAACAATTTCTTTTTCAAAGCTTAATTTGAATTAATCTTTCTTTGATTGATTGTTTCCCTTATTCGCATAAATTGATCATGTGGAGAGAAATAATATATCTTAAAGACTTAGCTTAGTATTCCCCTTTGCCCTTATTATTGCTCTTCAAATGATCAACTATCGCTGGAAGTATTAGAATATCCTTCTCAATTTATCTTACGAAGTTTCGTCTTATTGTGATTATGAATAAAAAGTCCTCCCTTTGAAGTATAAGAAATATAAGCCTTTTTCCTTTTGCAGAATTTTGCGAAGTAAATAATAAATCTCCCCCTGAAGTATAGGAAGTATGAAGTATACGAAATATGAAATATGAAATACCCTTAAGAAGTATAAGAAGTATAAAATATATTTGAAGAAGTATTAGCAGTATTCAATTCATGAAGAATTTCCCAATATATGAAGAAGTATAAGAATTATTACTCACTGTATGAAGAAGTATAATAAGTACTTAACCTTCGCAAAATTAAATATCCGTTGAAGAAGTATAATAAATATGATATATTCTTGAAGAAGTATAAATAGTATTGAATTTGTGGAGAAATATTCAATATATGGAGAAGTATAAGAAGTATGTAATTCTCGTAAAATTTTACGAGTATGAACTTATCTGTATTTGATTGCTATCAAAATCGTATCTTTTGTTAAGTCTTCGTGAAAATTCTTCAATGATGTTATCTTCTTTGATAGGATTTCTTGTAAAAATTCTTCAATGATATCAACGAAGTTGTCTTCTCTTCAAAACTTCATGATGTATATTCTTGTAAAATTTCTTCAATGATATCGATGAAGTTGTCTTCTTTTCAGATCTTCATAATGTATATTCTTGTATAATTTCTTCAATGATTTTGATGAATTTCATTAATTTATGTGGTCTTATCATGCCTTCCTAAGTAAAGGTCTTATTTTGCCACCTCTTTTGTAGTAAATTTTTGTATTTGCGATAATATGACAAGCCTGAACATTCTTGCGAACATACAACCTCGTGACATTATCGTCTTGCGATGAAATCACAGGACGTTTTTACACTTTCATGTAATAACCCATTGATCTAATCTTAACTTCTTTGTTTCATTCTGCGAGTTCTTTTTGTATGTTTTCCTTCTCTTTTTTTTTTTTTTTTTTTTTTAGAATGCTCATGAGAACTTCATTTGTTGCACAAATATGACAAGCCTTTATGTTTTCGCAAACAAGAAGCCTCGTGACATTTGCGTCTTATAGCACGTATCATCTCCCTAATGGAGGGTGCTGCCCTTTATCTTCCCCCTGGTTTCCCCTTCAAGGAAGCGTACATTGACCATACAAGGTTATCTCTTCCCATCCGGTTCAGCCAACAACCAACTTTTGATCGCAACCTCTTATCCTTTTTTCCTATAGGGCTTATAGTTACGAGGTTGCACCCTATGGGGTATCTTTGGGCCAAGTGCATCATTTTCCAAGACTTGTCAAAAATGGCAGATGTGGTTCAACCTCACCCGGCACTCTTGACTCAACCGTGTACCTCGGCGCCTTGATCGTTTTCTGCACTTCTTGGGAAAGACAATATGCCTTAGTCGCCCAACCTAAATCCTCTTACACCGCATTTTATATTGCATAATGTCGCTAGATTAGGTGAGAATCCAAGGTGTCTAACCCGGATAGGTACCCCATTATTGGGTTGTACCCCTAAATTTTTACCATGTACTAAGGGCCCTTGGTGGTGTTCCGGTTACCCTTAGCCATGTTTATAGGTACCCCCTTAAATGACGTACTTTAGGACTTTGCCTCTTACGAAATATATCTTCGCGAACTAGGGTGTACGCCACAAAGGTTTGCATGTATAAAATTTTCTGCGGCTCTCTTTCTTTTTTGGAGGCTGATCACAGATTGCGGTCTTTTATTCGCAAATTAATGAAAGTTTAATCGCAATATAAATTTTGAAATTCGTAACTTTTCCCAATTTCATGAGCAAACAATATTCGTAAAATTTATCACGAAATAAATTTTTTTGTTTTGCAACATACCTCATTTCCACGAGAAAACATACTGATTACCTTCTTGTTTTATTATTTTCTTTCTTCTTTCTTCGCAAATCACAACCCCTTATTATCATCATAAATTTGTTGTATGATTATCATCGTAATTTTATTCTCTTTTGCCTTAATCCTCCGCCATTAAATTTTCACTTCTTTTCACAGCCTTTGCTCTTTTTCTCAAATTTTCCTTCTCAGTAGTTTTTCCTTCGCAAACTTCTACTTCTGTATCGTAACATTTCTTTCCCTCAGCCCAATCACCCTTGATAATTACAATACCCTTCATATGAGGAAACTTTATGCACTGATGTAGAGTGGAAGCTACGCCTAGAATTCCATGAAGCCATGGTCTTCCTATCAAAGCATTATATGGTGATTCAACATCAACAACGCATAATGTAATTTCAGTTCGCATTCCACTTAATGGAATTCGCATGCTCACTTCTCCTTTGGGCTTGTTAGCAGTTCCATTAAAACCATAAATTCTGTAAGTAGAAGGTATTAAATCTGCATCTTTCCCCCCATAGTTTTGTAAGCAGAATAGAAGAGGATATTGATGAACTTCCCGTATCAATCAAAATCCTATTAAGACCAATTGATTCTTCCTTCATATCATCTTCGTTTTCTTCCATATTCATGTAGATTGCTAATCTTACTACCAATGGATTATCATGTGCCTCACAACCTTCTGAAATTTCAGTGGCTTCAAAAGAAATTTCACGTTTCTGCCAATCTTCAAGTCGTGAAATTTTTGCGATGTTCATTACTTCCTTTCCTTCACCATCCCTCGCATATACCCTTCTTAACACATTATCATGAAAATCCTCTATGGTTTTATATGAATGAACAATGGAATTACAGAAAACATTCCTTGCTTTTGATCCCACTTCTATATGTAGGATTTCTTCTCCCTTTTCTTGTCTTTGTGTTCTCCCTGCGAATTATGGCTGGAGCCTGTGGTAATTGTTGCGACTGTGTCTGCTTAAGTAAAAATTGATTTAGTTTTCCTTGATCAATCATTCGCAAGATTATCCTCATGATATTATGGCAATTATTTGTAGAATGTCCATGAAAATGATGATATGAACAAAATTCATGACTTCTTGGACCCATTGATGGTTCCTTTCCCATGTTCCATGGAGTTGGTATATGCTCTACCAGGATAATTGCTTGCCATATCTTTTCTACACTTGTATTCAAAGGTGGCAACTTTATCTCTTCCCTTACCATTCTTTGACCTCCTTGACCGTTGTTATAATTTTGTCTCTGGTTCCCTTGTCCAAAATAATTTTGCCTTTGTCCCACATAATTTTCTTGTTGTTGATATAATCTTGGAATTTGGTTATTTCCTATTCGATTATAGAAATTCCTCTCTCTATCATACTCTTCTTGATCTCTACTACCCATTGCTACCATTTTTGGCTGGCTATCATTGATTTTCTTCTCTTCTGAAATTTGCGAAGAAGTTTGTGAGGATGTTTGCGAAGTACCTGCTACTACATTGATTATTTTGGGAAGTAAATTTGCTCCTCCATCTTGATTTCTAGTGTTTGCTACTGGATATGATTCCATACTGTTTTTTTTTTCCTCTAGTGTAATGTATTCTTCTTGCAATTCTCGTAACTCTGTCATCATTATGGAATTCTTTCTTCTGAAGATTTGAACATATAATTGTTTAGTTGCGAACATCGCATTTATGAAGGACAGAATCAAGTATCTCTCATCCACGTGCCCTGCCATATCACTGCACATAGTCTTCCATCGTCTTACCAAATGCTTCAAACTTTCACCCACTCTTTGTTTTAAGCCAAATACATCTTCAATACCAAACCGTGAAGAGTGATTTGTGATATATGCTCTAAGGAAAGTTGCTTGCAAATGACTGAATGACGTAATAGTGTTCTTAGGGAGTCCTTCGAACCACTTTAAAGCTTCCCCCTGTTAAACTCGATGCGAAGTACTTGCATAACACAGCATCATGATTCTCCCATTGTAACATGCATCTTATGTATGCTTTAATGTGCTGAATAGCACATGAAGTCCCATCAAAGATACTGGTAAGTGTGGGCAAATTGCATTTTGGTGGAATTCCTCCCAATTGTACTTCTCTAGCAAATGGAGTCCTCGCAACTTCTTCTATTGCTTCATCTAATTTCCTTCTATCTCCTCCTCTTCTATTGTTTATCATCCCTCTCATTTCTGATAATTCTCGAAAGATCCGTGCATTTACCTCAGAATTCTCATCCATTGGTCTTTTTAATGCAACTTCTCTTCTTCTACGTTCTTGCGCTTCCTCCCTTTCGATCCTTCGCATTCTATCATATTCTTCATTAATGTTTTCATTTGCATAATTTTGCAAATATCTTCTTTCTAAATTATCATAATTGTTCAGTCGCAGAGCATCTTGGAATTCTTGTTCTTCCCTTTCTATTCTTCTCATGCGAATATCAGGAATTTCTTCTTCTTCATTTCTCCTCCTTCTGTGATTTATTTCTTCTTGATTTACCTATACTCTGATTCGAGAGTTTGGTTCATTCCTCTCCACCTATGTTTGTTGATTTACAATTCTTCTCTTAATTCTTTCATACTCAACATTTTGTTTGTTACGAGCCTCTTCATATCTTCTTACTCCATTCTCGTGATTGTTTTGATGTACTGTTTGTTGTCTCTCAGTTTCTTCCATAAGTTGCTGTTCTTCCTCTCGATTCTGATTGTTTTCTCTAGGATTTGGCCTTGTTCGTAAATTCTCCATATTTTGTTCGTGGTTTGGTATTAAAATGAAACGATTCTCTTGATTTATTTCACCTTTATTCTGCGCTTGTTCTTGCATATTATTTTCATTATTGATTATCGGTGAATTTTGTCCTTCTCTTTCTGTTCTAACATTTGATCTTACAACACTTTGAGATTTCCTTCTTTGTAGCATCTCATTTTCCATCCTCAATTTTTGATTTTGTCTTGTTAAATTGGCACGTTCTTCAGCTTCGATCATTCGTTCTTTTTGGATTCCTTGTCTCAATGTTTCTAACATCTCTCTTTCTCTTTCAATAATTGTTCCTCCCATCAACCTCCCATTTTCTCTGATTTGTGGTTCTCTATCTTCTTCTTCTGGTGTATTGGTTCTCCAAGTGTGTATACTCACTCGATCATGATCTATTATTTGTTGAGCTTGATTTCTTCGATTACTCCTTCTCCTACTAGGTTCTCCTATTATATTTGCTTTTCCTCCTTCGAGTCTTACACTTCTTCTTACTTCAGTTAATGGTTCTGATGTGTTTCTTCTTCTTGTCATTTTTCTGGTACAGGAATTCTTCAAATCCCTGTTTCTAGCGCCAATTATGTAGTTGCAGAATATTCTACAACTACACCCTCAATAGAATTAGTAAAAACTCAAGAAGTTCTTGATGGTGAATGATAACTTTCTTATTAATTCTCTTAGTTGATTACATAGAATTATCAAAATGGAACTAGAATAGTTACAACTTTTTCTATTCTCTTTCCTAAGATAATTTCTCACACTCACTAAAAGAACCTCCCAAATTTTACATTTGAACTCCTATTTATAGTAAAACTTATACAACTGTATATGAATTGCGAAGTATCGCAATTCATCCTCGCAAAACTTCATATTTCTCCACGCTACTTCTATCATCGTATCATTTCATAAATCTTTTCTCCTTTATTTATTATGATACTCGTGAACTATTATCTTGCGATATTCAGTACCTACAACCATCCCCATGGAATATGGGAAAGGAGCCACAACTAAATAATCGGAGTCAAGAATTTTGTCCTTACCATCACTTTCATGGTCACACAATAAATGATTGCAGGAATGTAAAGAGAATAATTTTAAGAATGATTGACCAAGGAAAGCTAAACCACTTTTTAGTAGGACATCCACAATCGCAACCATTGCCTCCAGCACCAAAAATTCACAGGGTAAATACTATAAAAGGAGCAGAAATATTCGTAATAGAAGTTGGGGCTAAAGCAAAAAATTTGTTTTGTAATTCCATTGTACATTCACAGAACTATTGAGGATTTCCATGATAATGTTCTGAGCAGAGTCTTCGCGAGAGACACATATGGAAGAGAGATAATGAATATTACGAGAGCCTCTCCATTAGAAGAATGGCAAAAACAAATTATATCTTTCACTGCACAAGAAGTACCAGAGCCTAGTGAGCAGCATGATAACCCATTGGTGGTAAGGTTAGAAATAGATCCAAAGCAAGTAGAGGAAGAAGATGAAGAAAATGATGATGAAACTGAAGACTCTTGGGCAATCAATAGAGTTCTAATATATACAGGAAGTTCAGTCGACATATTATTCTATCATACCTACAAAACCATGGGTGGAAGAGACGAAGATCTAACACCATCAACATATAAAATCTATGGCTTTAATGGGACAACTAGCAAACCAAAAGGGGAAATTGCAATGAGGATTCCATTAAAAGGAATATCTTCAAAGATCTTATTCTGTGTTGTGGACATTGAATCACCTTATAATGCCCTGATTGTTCGACCTTGGATACACGGGATATTAGGTGTAGCATCTACTTTCCACCAGTGTGTTAAATTTCCTCATCCTAATGGTGTTGGAGTTATTAAGGGAGATTGGGGAGAAAGCAAGAAATGTTATGAGATTGATATAAAATTCTGCGAGGAAAGAGCTGAGAAGAATAGTAATTGGAAATACAATATCAAGCAATGACAGAGATGTGAAAGATTGATGATTGATACAATAGAGCAGTGAGAGGAAGATGATGACGAGCGTCTCGCAGATAAAGAAAAAACAGCAAAACATAACAGAAAAGCAGAACCAGAAAATAGTAAGTAGAAAGGTAAAATGATGAAATTTAAAAAAGCTTACGCAGAATTTGTTTGAAGAAAATGCAATTGAAAAGAGTATTCTGTTTGAAAGATTTGCAAATTTTACAAGAAGATCAAAGAAATGAAATTTTATCAGAGTTACAATACTCGCGAGAAGCGCGAATAAAATTTCGCAGAGATTAATAGAATGGGACGAACCTTTATGGCGTGCACCTTAGTTCGCGGATACAATTTCACAAGAGGCAAATGTAAGACCTAATAGTGCGTCATATAAGGGGGTATCTCTTTACATGACTCAGGGATAAGGTTATACCGTTGCTGGAACCTGAGTCATGCAGATGTTGGGGTTAAAGAAAACCTATCCAGGAGAGAGATCTTGGATTTCCAACTATATAAGGTTATGCCCTGGTTGGACGAACGAGAATATCTTATAAGAAGTGCAAAGTATGACCAAAGCGCCGAGGTACACGGTTGATCCAAGGGTGCCCGGGGTGTACGAAACTACCCTGGCCATTCTTGGTAAGTCTTGGCTATGATGAACTCGGCCTGAAGAAAACCCCACTTAGGGTGCAGTGTTGTAACTATAAGCCATATAGGAATAAAGGACAATAGGCTGCAAAAACAACTGGTTGTTGGAAAATCTGGATAGGAGGAGCTAGTCTTGTATGGCCGATGTGCCCTCCTTGAAGGGGAAACTAGGGGGAAGATAAGGGCGGCACCCTGCATTAGGGAGATGATAAGTGTCTAAAGACGGAAATGTCATGGGGCTTTATGATCGCAAGATAGTTTAGGCCTGTCATATTGTCGCGTGACGAAAATTATACAGAGGCAGCAAGCCAAAAGAGAAAAGTTAAGATGAGATCAATGGGTTTTTACATGAAAGTGTAAAGACGTCTTGCGATTTCATCGCAAGACGGCAATGTCATAAGGTTTAATTCTTGCAAAAGAGTTTATACTTATCATCTTTCCGCATAGATGTTGAAAAAATATTGATAAGACAAGATCAATGGGTCAATACATGCAATTGTAAAGACGTCCTGCGATTTTGTCGCAGAAAGAAAAAATGTGGCAAAATAAGACCTTTAATTAGGAAGCCATAATGAGACCATAAGATTATTGCGATAATGCTCGCTGGGAAATATTGAGACATAAGATTTTGTCGCGGAATTTCTATATTGAGGCAAACTTAATTTGATTTACAACTAATATCTTATCTCTACTCATTTTTTTCATATTGCAGATGAATAATAGAGGCAAGTATGGGAATGCATAGAATGATGAAATTATTATTCATCCACCATATCATAAAATTGCATAGATATTATTAACTGATACATTTATATAGATAATTAAAGTATAATAATTGTGTTGATTGATTATGTTGCAGAAAAAGAATTATTTTCTAACTCGTACAGATAAAAGCAAAAGAAATTTGCACGTCAAGTTGGAGAAACTCGCAGAAATATTACGAGAAGCAGAAAATAAATGTATAAAATTTATAAAGAAAATAAAAGGAAGAAAAAGAATTATTTGGATCCTTCACTCTCTTCATCAAATTACTTGTCATCACCATATTCCTTTTCTTCATCGTTATCATTATTAACTTCATCTTCATCAGATTTCTTTTCATTTCCAGACTTTTCTTCATTACCACTATTATTGTCGTCTTCATCTTCGCTATCAGAGATAACTAGATTTGGGGTATCAACTGGAATTTCCTTTGCGAGATCGGGATATGTAGAATGAGGAATACCATGATCATCACAGACTAGTTTAACGACGTTATTACGAACACGGATAAGGGAGTTACTAAAATTCGAAGATGAGATTTTCAATTTTTCCTTCAATCTAGAATACTTTTCATCGCGAGAAGATAGATTTCTAGCGAGTTGGATTTTCTCTTCTTCTAGCTCATCAAATCTTTTACGATAGTTCTTTTCGGATGTTGCGAGCAAATGATAACAAAGTTAATACATATAAGGATAATTCAACTAGAAAATAAATTAGCGAAATCATGAGAGTGATAACCTTCTATTTCGGCAATCATATCAATAATTAAGGCAGAATGACCAGTTTAAAGACTAATATTTACACCTAAATTATTTCTGGCATTATCCAGAACCATTGCAGCCCAAGAAAATTCATCATCGCTAGTAATAAGAAGACGGGAGCGAATTTGGTTTTCTCTTTCAACAAAATCATCTTTCTCATGGATAAGTCTATCAATTTCAACTTGAACTTCAAGAATGGTTTTATGGAAATTTGATAAAGCTTCAGATCCTTGTCTAGATATACGATCTTTGTCTTTGGAAAGATCATTATTACTAGCCTTTAAAGTTTTGATATCTGTTTTAGAATTATGGAGAAGCTCTTTGAATCTGTGGGTAATATCTAAACAAGATCTGTAATCAATTTCTAAGAGACGAAACTTAGATCTGAGTTCATCTATGGAAAGGGAAATAATATTGGAAGGATTATTTAAAGAATTATTAAGAAGTTCTAGAAGAGTATCATTGTCTATCGGTTCAGGAAAATAGCGAATGGTTAAAGCCTCATCAGTGAGACCATAAACATCTGCGAGAATAATAAATCAAGTAAGAAAAGATAGTGAAACATAGAATTATGAAGGAAAAGAAGAAGGTTATCATACCTAAGAGTTGTTTGTTAACAATATCAAGATTGGATACTTTGAGCGATTGTTGAAGAAGATTATTCTCAAGTTCTTTATTCTTATCGCGAAGATTAGCAAGTTCAGCTTCCATTTGTTCATTTTTCTCGCGAAGATTAGAAGAATCATATTTTAGTTCTTCATTCTTTTGGCAAAGAACAACATTCTTTTGTTGAGAAAATTCATGCCTATTGTCTAAATCAGAAGCAACAGCAAAAGCAGTTCTTCCAACCTGCGATAGAACTATATAAGTCAAAATCTAGCAAAAATATCAATAGATACATAAAAAGGATGAACAAGTAGAAACATACCAGGCTGCCAAGTAAATTTAAGAGACTTGGAGTCAGCGTTCTTGAAACCTCGCGAAGGGAATCACTATCAGCTAATATGGGAGCATCGCAGACTTTGGCGAGGGACTGGGATATTCCATTAATAGCTTCATCTCCATACTCATTTGGGATACCAAATGTATAACTGCCAAAAAAATTGGATAGTTGAGCCATTGAAGACTCAAAAGAAGAAGAATCCTTCATGGAAGGAACATCATTATAAACGTCGAAATTATCATCATCGTTGTCCTTATCAAAATCAACACTTAAATTTTCTGGAATAAGTTGAGGAATTGGAGAAGAAGGGAGTTGGGTTTTTCTTCTCTTTAAGGTAGGATCGTCAAATTCATCACTGCGAGGAGCAGCAGGCTTCCCTTTGGGAGGGGCATTGGATCTTCCCTTGCGATCATTTGAATATTTCACCTTGGTTTGTGGTTCCATTGGTTCTAATTCTTCAGTTACCTGCGAGCACAGATAAAGATAAGAAATAGAGGCAACAATATATTATTAAGATTTATAAAGAAAATATTTCTTACTTCATCTGTGAGTAATTGAAGAGCTGAACGAGTGGCAGGTTTTCTAAACTTCTCATAATAGGCCTTCAATCTCTCAGTCTAGTAAACAAGCATAATCAGCGAGATCCTAAAGATGTGAAAATCAAAGAAAAATAATAAAAATAATAAAAATAACTTGTTATGTGAAGAACATACTTCTTTATCTTTCTCAGGCCAATAGAACACCCATGGTTGGTATTCCACGAGATTTCCAGGCAAGGCATGAGTGCCAGAAATATACGGGCCCTCTAAAATTAGAGGAAAAATAAACCATTTGTCATCGCTAGAATGGCGAGGACCTTGATTAGTATTTGTATGCCAATCTATATCTAGCATAAGAGCTTTATCTTCAGCAATCTTATCTTTCTTTTGCAAACGGACACCCCAGCAAGTGCAATCTCTCTTCATAGGGATTATGTCATAGTTGATGAAGAAATTATCCACAGTATACATCGCGGGAATGATTGGAACATCTTTGAATTGAGGATTCTTCGCAACATAAGGGTAGCGAGATCCTTTATTGGCGCCTCGAGAGGCATATTCAAGTATTAATCGAATACAATCTCCACCCAGTTGATATACTGCTCGCGAGAATTTCTCGTGAGAAATTATTTCTTAAAATAAGGGAAGATCCGGGTCATAGAGAGGAATTGGAAGACCGGCGTCAAGTTGACCTAGCGATATTATAACTTTCTCGTGAGAACATTGATGATCGGAAAATAATTTGATGGAAAGCTCGGATTTAAGACTTTGATTTGGAATCGTAGACAAAGTAAAACCTTTACTCTTGAGTTTTTCTCGAATCTCACCAAAAGCAGCCAGATTTTTAGCACCAGCACCAACAATTTTTTAAGTATGGGAATGAAGAAAAAGGTTGAAAACTAAGATAGGAATCACAACGATAACAGACGCGCAATTTACGTAAGAACAGTAAACTTGCAGAGAAATTACAGAGAGAAGGAAGAAGAAAGTAAAAGAGGAAAAGAAAAGAATGAAAGGAGTATTTATAGAAGAAGATGAATGCAATAAATGCTAAGAAAAGACATGAACGGTCATATCGCAGCGGTTAAAGAGGACGTGTCATAAATTTATTAGAGGAGAGAATATGTGAAAACAGCTGGCGAAAGATACAGAAACGTGTCAGAACAGAGAAATCTGAAGAAATAAGTAGTTGCGGCATTTTCAAATTCTCATGATCTTCTCTTATTCGCAGAAAAGACATGAGAAGAGGCAAGATGTAGGGCCAGAATATCGCTACAACACTTCTCTGCGAGATTAACAACACTTCCCAGCGAGCATCACCGCAAGATCTTCAACTACACTTTGCGAGTGTCACAAAAGCAGTCAAAAGAGTGACGTAATAACTGATGATTGAAGAAAACATGAGGAAAGCATGTTTATCCTGCAATGGTTATAAAGCTTGCGATAATGAATATTGTAACTATCGCGGTACAATCGCAGAACCAACCCGAAATAAGAGGAAAACTTAGCTGTCATCCACCATGTAACTACCCTATAAATATAGACCCAATATTTCCAGAAGAGGATGATGTATTTTTGAGAGTTAAGAAAGTCTTGAGGAGAGACCAACTTCAAGAGAATAGTTGTAATCTTGAATTCTTCCATTTCTGTAAACATTTATGAGAACAAAATAATAAAGTGTCATTTTTAATCTTCAATTGTGAGTTGAATATAGCAAGATCATAACAAGGGTGTAGTGTGGGATTTCCTGCAACTACACTGTAATAACTTATATAAAAGAAGATCATCAAAATAAGATGCAGGATATTACTGTTATTAGAGGTGCATGCCTTTCCATATGTGTCTGCGGCAACTGGTAACTAAATAGGTGGATTCAGTGGAAATAAAACAAGAGTGTTCATGTGGATTCTATGAGAACTAAACATCAAATGAATAAAACAATAGCCAATGCTAGGAAATCACAACTTACTGAGTTTGCGAAGTCAAAAATGTTTCCATGATGTTTCAAGCAATACCATCAAAACCTTCAACACCTGCGTGTCCATCACAAATCTATTGTCAGTAAAGAGTTGAATATGGTTTTGGATGAAAAAGTTAAGAGAATAATAAGATTGATTAAAACAAACATGTACTTTGGAAGAAAAAGGGATTGAAGAGTATAAAAGAGAACTTAACTGAATAATGCACACTGGGGTACAAGTTAATCCCAATCCCCACGCAATTCACTTGTCACCCAGCAATAGTACCATTACCTCGCAAGAAATTATACTGAAGGTTAGTATTCACCAACATAAACATGAAAGCATAAGAATAAAGAAAAGTACATACCAGGGATTGATATTCCCCTCTGATGGCTACTAGTGATTCAATTGGACTTAGCTGAAGTCACCTACCTAATCACATATAACAGAACAAAACCAAACACATGTACAGTAGTTTAATAAAAACAAATATATCAAAGCAAAATAGATTTATATATATATATATACATATTAAAGTTGTTTCTAGTGAAGTTAAATACTTATTCATAACTGCATAAAGTCTTTCTAAGCACAACTGCAAAATATTCTTATGCACAACTACATAATAGGTACATAGCCGCTATGTTCAGCCTAAGTAGAAAAGTGTGAACATAATCAAAAAAGATAAAATCCATTAGTGTTAGTTGCTTGTATGCGCGATATACGATGGCTAAGATATCCATGAAGCATAGCATATCTCCAAAAAAGTTGATTGACCCTTCTAATCATATTTGATGCACATCTTTGGATGAACCATGTATCCTCCAATTCCAACATCTTGAAACGTCTTTACTAATTTGTTAGCTTTCACAGTGTGCTCAGTTGGCAGGAGAATGCGATCAAGCGAAACCTTTGCAAGAGTAGGTGGTACAGGCGATCCGTGGCATACAAGTCCAAAATCACCGGTACAAAGTTTACCAGTCGTGATGATTTGACCCTCCATGTTAAGCATGGAACATTGTTGCATATCACCTGTTACTGATCGAGCTGGAGATGAGTGTTGACCAGGTGAACTAAAGTTAACAGGTGAGGTTTCAGGAGATAAATCTAAGTAAGCAGTTGAACCAAATCCATGACCAGATGAAGACGCTTGAGCATGTGAACTAGTCGAGGAAACATATGATGCTGGCATTGAAGCTTGCAAATCCTTCACAATGTGACACAATGATCCTAAGCCAGTTATTACAACCTCTATCTTACTACCTAGTTCATCCACCTTATAACTTCAAATCATATACTTTAGCATGCGCAGGAGCAGAACTATCAACTTGCGTACGAGAAAAGGGACCAACAGCACGCACCCGTCCCCTGAAATCCTTTCCAAATGCTTCAGTCAATGCATCTGTGTTTTTTGGGGGAGTACCTGCATCTTGCAACTCCTTGATCTTTTGTTGCTTCTTCTAAAGATCAGACTACGGTGCCAAGAGACAAATTTTGTAAGTTACAAATCACGATAAATATATGTCCAATTTCATAAATTATATAAATGGAAAACAAGCTGACTTACAAAGTATGATATAAAATGTAAAAATAAGCTGACTTACAAAGTATGGTTGTGCACTAGGTAAAATTCCCCCACCCTCTTATGTATGAGCTTTTACCCACACATCGGATGTACTGACTTCTACACCAGGATTGACGCTCTCCTAAAACACAAATATAATTAGTCAGTGACTATTGGTCAACCATTATTGTCTGTAAGAGTCTGATTAAAGCATTGTTGACACTGAGCTAAACATACCAGTTCATCCTTGACCAAGCAGTGAGGTTTGCGACCAGAGAAATGAGAGTAGTCATACAATTGTCTTTTCCTCTTATTAGAAGCTTTTAGTTCAGCTACTCTTTCATCATTTTCATTGACATAAAATGTTATCTTGTCCTATTCTTTCACATTATGAGGCACATTTCTGATTCTTTCTTCGTGAGTAGGATATATGTCATCGTGGTTCACTCTTAACTCGTGCTTAAATCTCCTCCAAGGATCAGATATCGACTTCACTATAGCTGGCTTAGAAGTCTCAGGTAACTCATATGTTGCCTGGAAAGACATAGTTGATGGCTTAATTAATACATATATAACACCCTGAAGTCAAGTTAATGTTGTTGTCAACCAAATTAAGATTTAGGGTAAATGTGGTACCTTTAGCTGATTCCAAACATCATCTTTGTACTTCTGATTTATGTGCTTCCAGGTTTTGAACGAAACATGCACATAGGTACGAACCAGAGCACCCTTCAAGTGGCCAAGTTTTGTTGCGTTAACGGAAACATGAAGTCCATTTTCATTCACCTCAACTTCTTCCATAGTAACCTGCAAACTAACCAAAGCTAACCCCATTATTGTCATAATACCTGTCACAATCCACATAAACATAACAATAAGAACTTATCAAAAAAGACAATGCATTCATATTTTTCAAATGATTAAACTACAAGATAAACTTCTGTGGCAGTCATATCATTCTAAACTAAAGAATCAACACATATAAGTTTTTCTAAACTCTCATTTTCAGTAAGAACGGACTGATAAATAGTGGGCATCTTAGTGTTATTTACTAAGGAAGTTAGCCCCTGCGGAGACTGCAATACCACAGACCATCCCTCAGGTGAAAGATCCATTGAGTAGAACACTTGGGTTTCTTCTGAAGCCAGGATAAATGGTTCATCCTGCACTCTGTCAATTCTTTTCAGCTTAGACAAGTTAACCTTTATCAAGTATGAGTTTGGATCAACTTGGCACCCATTAGTATTATCTTCAACTTTGACCCAATCACAATAAAAAAACAATTTCTTCAAATTCCATATAGTTTAAACTGATAATCTTTTTAATGACTCCTGTAGGTACTGAATATCGCAGGATAATAGTTCACGAGTATCGTAATAAATAAAGGAGAAAAGAGTTATAAAATGATACGATGATAGAAGTAGCGCGGAGAAATATGAAGTTTTGCGAGGATGGAATAATGTTGCGAGTATGAGTTGCGATACTTCGCAATTCATATACAGCTGTATAAATTTTACTATAAATAGGAGTTCAAATGTAAAATTCGAGAGGTTATTTTAGTGAGTGTAAGAAAATATCTTAGGAAAGAGAATAGAGAAAGTTGTAACTATTCTAATTCCATTTAGATACTTCTTTGTAATCAATTGAGAACATTAATAAGAAAATTGTTATTCATCATCAAGAACTTCCTGAGTTTTTACTAATTCTATTGAGGGTGTAGTTGTAGGTTATTCTGCAACTACATAATTGGCGCTAGAAACAGGGACTTGAGAATTGTGGTAGCCTAAATTTGAGGGAATTGTGGAAAATTTGAAGAATCAGATGAAGTCAGTAGATAGAGATTGCAAAAAAGAAGAATGTAATATGATCACAAAGACAATGATTGATGAATTTCATAGTAATATGAAGGGAAAAATATACAAGCGAGATTGTAGAGGAAGAAAGATCATGGAGGAAGAAAAGGTAACAACTTTAGAAGAATGGGAAAAGCAGAAAATCACATTTTCAGTAGCAGAAATTACAAATGAAGACTTGAACCACACTTCACCATTGATAATCACAATGCCGATCATGCTAGAAGATAAGAAAGCTGTAGAAAATGGAAATTAAACCGAATTCTGGTTGATACAGGGAGTTCTGTTAATATCATATTCTATCATGCACTTAAGGGGATGGGAATTAAAGATGAAGAAATCACAAATTCAAAATGTCTTATTCATGGATTAGGAAAATCTACAACAAAATCTAAAGGGGAAATTACATTTGCGAATATTACTGGGAGAAATCAAAACACATGTAATCTTGTGTGTGATAGATATGGAATCTCCATATAACATGCTGATAGGAAGGCCGTGGATTCATGCGATCAAAGCTGTTGCTTCAACATTACATCAAAAAATCAAATTTCCTACACCAAATGAAATACAATAAATAAAAGGAGATCTTGATAGTGCAAAATTTTGTTATCAAATTGAAGTAACGCAATGCGGAGGAAAAGCAAGAAAGAAACAGCTTCGTAGGAAACTTGCGAAGGAAACAAAAAAGGAAGAAGAATTCCGAGTATATACAATAAGAGCAAAGTAAGAGAGAGGTATACCAAATGAAATTCCAGAAAAGAAGGGGAACCAGCAAAAATAATCAAAGAACCAACACCTATGGGGGAGCAAAGTCCAAGCTATGTTGCAGCTGAACCAACTAAAGAAATAAATATTGGAAGTAAAGAGGAGCCTTTATTCTTGCGAATTGGAACTAAGATGGATGAAGAAGAAGAAAAAAGAACTATTGATCTTTTGCGAGAATATAAAGATATCTTAGCAGGAAGTGTAGATGAGATACCAGGAATTGATCCATCAGTGGCGTGTCATAGATTGAACATAGATAAAAATGTAAGACCATTCAAACAAAAAATAAGGAAGATATCACAAAATTATCATGTACAGATAGAAGAAGAATTACAAAAAATGTTGGATACAGGGATCATAAGGGAAGCAAAATATCCAGAATGGATTGCGAATATGGTCATTGTTCCGAAAAAGAATAAAGGAATAAGAATTTGCATAGATTTTGCTGATCTAAACAAGGCATGTACCAAAGACAGTTTTCCACTACCAGATATACCACAAATGGTGGAATCAGCTGCAGGTCATGATAGAGTCACTTCACTTGATGGATACAAAGGGTATAATCAAATATCACTCACAGAAGAAGATCAAGAACATACTGCCTTTTTTGCTCCAAGGGGTTTGTATTGTTATGTGAAGATGCCATTTGGTTTGCGGAATGCGGGTGCTACATATCAACGTATGGTTGAAAAAGTGTTCGCGAAGTGGATACATAAAACTTTGGAGGTATATGTAGATGATATTTTGATAAAAATCAAGGAAGCTAAAGACCATGTGCAAGATTTGAAGAAAATATTTGAGCAGATGAGAAAGTTCAACATCAAATTGAATCCTGAGAAATGTATAATTGGGGTTTCATCTGGAAATTTCTTGGGATGCATAGTATCAAAGGAGGGAATACAAGTTGATCCAGAAAAGGTCCAAGCAGTTCGTGACATGCCAACACCTGCAACGGTAAAAGAAGTACAAAAGCTAAATGGACTCTTAGCTTCACTTGGAAGATTTATTTCGCGAATGTCAGATAAGTGCAAGCATTTTTTTCAACATACTTAAAAAGGGAGCAAAATTCAAGTGGACTGATGAATGTGAAAAAGCTTTTCAAGGAATCAAAGAATACCTCGCAAATACATCTATACTACAGAAACCAGAGAGAGGCGAAGAATTATTGGTATACCTCGCAACAACTCCATATGCTCTAAGTTCAGTTCTGTTGCGAGCAGATGCAGGAGTAGAAAGGCCCATTTACTATATTAGTAAAACCTTTAATGCAGCAGAGAAGAATTATTCTAAAATGGAGAAGTTAATCTTAGCCCTGGTTTATGCATCATTCAAGTTACGAATATACTTTCAAGCACATGTGATAAAAGTGGTAACCAAAGTCCCAATTAAATCAACCATGAAGAACACAAAAAGGTCAGGAAGAATAGAAAGGTGGAATGCACAAGTAAACCATTACAAGATAAAATACGAAGTATTGTCATCGCAAAAATCACAAGTTGTCGCAGATTTTTTGGCAGAATTTCCTTTGGAAGAAGATGAAGCAGTAGAGGAAATGATGGATGTTGAAGAAGAATTTGGAAATCCAAAATACTTGTTAACAGAACCAGATAGATGGGAAATTCTAGTGGACGGATCATCCAATAATGAGGGAAATGGAATTGGAGTCGTGTTTATTTCACCAGAAGGAGAAAGAACAGCATTCTCATTCAGACTAGAATTTGCATCCACGAACAATGAAACAGAGTACGAAGCTGTATTGCATGCATTAAAGATCGCAATAGAAAAGAAGCTCGAAAGTATAAGGATAACAAGTGATTCGCAGTTAGTGATTTGTCAAATTAAAGGGGAATATACCACAAATGAATCTTCTTTGAAGAAATACAAGAAACTCGTTGAAGAATTATCTGCGAAGATACCAAAATTAAAATGGAGACATATATCTAGAAAATATAACCGTCTCGCAGATACTTTTGCGTTTATTCCAAGCATGATGACAAATCCAAATACAAGAAATATACAAATACAGACAATTCAACACCCATCAGTGGACAAAGAGAAAGAAATTGAGGAAGCTGTTGCGATGGAAATAGAAAGAGAGTTATCAAACAACATCGCAGATTGGAGAAAAGAAATTCATGCATATCTCGCAACAGGAGAAATATCCAGGAACAGACTAGAAGCACATAAATTAAAGAGTCGTGCAACAAACTATGAGTTGCGAGAAGGAATTTTATATAGAAAATCTTTTAATGGACCACCTCTCAGGTGCTTAACTCGCGAAGAAGGAGAAAAAATATTGAAGATGTTACATGGAGGAGAAGCTGGAAATCATAGTGGGGGAAGATCTCTAGCATATAGAGCAAAAATACAAGGATATTATTGGCCTTATATGCATACAGACGCAAAAATGTTCATACGAAGATGCAAGGAATGTCAACGACATGGTAAAAGAATTCATGCACCAGGGGCCACATTAACTTCTTCAACAAGCTGCTGGCCTTTTGGAAAATGGGGTTTGGATATTGTTGGACCATTTATACCTGGATCTGGACAAAGGCGATACTTGATAGTTGCAACAGATTATTTCACGAAGCTCGCAGAAGTAAAATCAGTACAGCATATTCGTGATAAAGATGTTTTTACATTCATATTTGAGAACCTCATTTGCAGGTACGGGGTTCCAGCACAACTAGTATCTGATAATGGAAAACAATTTGAGGGGCAGGACATAGAGATGTTACTCAGTGCTTTTAGGATAAAATGTGGGAAGTCAACACCGTTATATCCACAAGCTAATGGAAAAGCAGAAGAAACAAATAAAACAATCGCAGATACAATCAAAAAGAAATTAGAAGGACATCTCAAAGGGTGGTGCGAGCAAGTACCTAGCGCAGTTTGGGCATACAATACAACTAGAAGAGAAGCAATTGGAATGTCTCCTTATTGTCTAACATATGGAGTAGAAGCAGTATTACCCATAGAGGTCGTAATTCCGACAACAAAGAAAGAAGCTTGGGAAAGAAATTTAAGTGCGGGAGTAATATTAAGTGAATTGGATGATTTAGAAGAAAAAAGAGAAAAGGTGTTGCACTATATGAAGATTTATCAGGAATGATTAGCTCGAGAATACAACAAGAGAGTCATTGAACGTGAATATAAACCAGGTGATTTGGTCATGCGAGAAACACCTCCATATCAAAAAGAAAATGGAGGAAAATTAGCACCAAAATGGGATGGACCATATGTTATTAAAGAAGTTGTAGGAAGCGGAGCTTATCGGATGATGGATCCAGAAGGGAGAGACATGGGTTTAAGGCTTGGTAAACCTTGGAACAGACTATATTTGAAAAGGTATTATCCATAAAACTCATGAAATTTTTTACGAATATTGTTTGCTCGCAGGAAATTGGGAAAAGTTACGAGTTTCAAAATTTATATTGATTAAACTTTCATTAATTTGCGAATAAAAGACCGCAATCTGTGATCATCCTCCAAAAAAGAAAGAGAGCCGCAGAAAATTTTATACAGGAAAACCTTTGTGGCGTACACCCTAGTTCGCGAAGCTATATTTCGTAAGAGGCAAAGTCCTAAAGTACGTCATTTAAGGGGGTACCTATAACGTGGCTAAGGGTAACCGGAATACCACCAAGGGCCCTTAGTACATGGTAAAAATTTAGGGTACAACCCAATAATGGGGTACCTATCCGGGTTAGACACCTTGGATTCTCACCTAATCTAGCGACATTACGCAATATAAAATGCGGTGTAAGAGGATTTAGGTTGGGCGACTAAGGCATACTGTATTTCCCAAGAAGTGCAGAAAACGATCAAGGCGCCGAGGTACACGGTTGAGTCAAGAGTGCCGGGTGAGGTTGAACCACATCTGCCATTTTTGACAAGTCTTGGCAAATGATGCACTTTGCCCAAAGATACCCCATAGGGTGCAACCTCGTAACTATAAGCCCTATAGGCAAAAAGGATAAGAGGTTGCGATCAAAAGCTGGTTGTTGGCAAAACCGGATGGGAAGAGATAACCTTGTATGGTCGATGTACGCTTCCTTGAAGGGGCAACCAGGGGAAAGATAAAGGGCAGCACCCTCCATTAGGGAGCTGATACGTGCTATAAGACGCAACTGTCACGAGGCTTCTTGTTTGAGAAAACATAAAGACTTGTCATATTTGTGCAACAAATGATGTTCTGCGAGCATTCTAAAAAAAAAAGAAAAAAAAAAGAAGGAAAGCATACAAAAAGAACTCGCAGAATGAAACAAAGAAGTTAAGATGAGATCAATGGGTCACTACATGAAAGTGTAGAGACATCCTGCGATTTCATCGCAAGACGGCAATGTCATGGGGCTTTACGTTCGCAAGAATATTTAGGCCTGTCATATTGTCGCAACAATTCCTGAAGAGGCTAAAATACTATACAAAAAAGATAAGGCAAGATCAATGGGTTTTTACATGAAAGTGTAAAAACGTCCTGCGATTTTGTCGCTACAAAAGAGGTGGCAAAATAAGACCTTTACTTAGGAAGGCATGATAAGACCACAGAAATTCATGAAACTCATTACATCAAAACCATTGAAGAAATTATACAAGAATATACATCATAAAGTTTTGAAGAGAAGACATCTTCGTCAATATCATTGAAGAATTTTTACAAGAAGTCCTATCAAAGAAGATAACATCATTGAAGATTTTTCACGAAGACTTAACAAAAGATGCGATTTTGATAGTAATCAAATACAGATAATTTCATACTCGTAAAATGTTACGAGAATTAAATACTTCTTATACTTCTCCATATATTGAATATTTCTCCAAATGTTGAATACTTCTTATAATTCTTCAAGAATATCTCATATTTATTATACTTCTTCAACGGATATTTCATTTGGTAAAGGTTAAATAATCATTATACTTCGTCATATGTTACGTAATTATTCACAGATTGAATACTTCTTATATTTCTTCATTTGGTGAATTGAGTACTTCTAATACTTCTTATATCTCTTCATTTTGGTGGATCGAGTACTTTTAATACTTCTTATATCTCTTCATTTGACGGATTTAGTACTTCTAATACTTCTTCAAAGGTATTGTATATGTAGTATATTTATAAAGGATATTTCATATATTTTATTTCTTATACTTAAAAGGGAGGATTTCTTATTTACAATCGTAACAAGTTGAAACTTCGTAAGATAAATCGAGGCAGATATTCTAATACTTCAAACAATGTTTAATCATTTAAAGAGAAATAATAGGGGAAAAGGAGATACTAAGCTTTATTTGAGAGTTATATATTATTTCTCTTCATATGATCAAGTGGGGCAAATTTAATTAAAGAAAGGTTAAATTATCTTCGCAAAATATCAGATATACTTCTTAAGAAAGGATAAATCATCTTCGCAAAATATCAGATGTACTTCTTAAAAAATAGAATTGTTCGCAAAAAGAAAACCAACAGTAACTAAGGGAAGGAATTCAAAAGAAAGGAAGACAGGAGAGTCAATGATAAACTGAAAAAAGAATGTTATCATGCTTCATCAACACTCTGTGCTGGATCTTTAAGATGAATAGGGTCATTAGCAGCCTTCGACTTTTGCGAGATATCATTCTTTGAAGAATATGCAATAGGAACATCTCCTTGAGGAATAGATTCTTTTTCGTCATCAAGGTCTTCATCATCACTCTCATAGTCGAAATCACTATCAGGCTCACGAGCAACTTCATCGTCAGATATTTTCAGAGGAGTAATTTTCACAGGAGGCAAGGCTCTTGATAAGAGAATATTATTTGTAAAGACTTGAGCTTTCAGATGGCTTTCACGAAGTATAGCTTTTTGATGGTTGGTATCTTCGATATCTTTAGAATAAGCAAGATAGTTGAATCTCCGAGTAGCACGGTCACGAGAGTTGATTAAGCGGGTAGAAAGCAAAGCATTTTTCTTACGAAGCTCGGAACAAGAGGCTTCTAATCCAGCTTTCGCATCACGAAGGTGGTTCTCAGATTCTGCAAATAAAAAAAAATTCAAAGGATAAATTTTGCGAGTATAACGAAATATAAAAGATATACCAGATGCAGTCAAATTTTAATGACTACCTTCTCTTTGCGAAGTAAGAGATTGAGCTAAAGATAGACAACAGTTCTTCATCTGATTCATCGCATTATCAAAACCATCACCAACTAATCCTTTAAGTCGAGATTGAAGCTTTTGATCTTTAGAAAGGAGAAAATTTTTATCCTTCGCAAGTTTGGCATTAAGATTTTTTAATGACGAATAATCTTCTTCAAGTTGATTCTTCTTAGCACTCAAGACTATATTCTTATTAATAAGAGAATTCTTCTCAATAACAAAAGAATTTTTTTCAGCATCTGAAGACTTCTTTAATTCCTCAAGTTCACCTTTCAACAAAGAAAGAAGATTTTCTTGATCGCAACATTTATTCGAAGAGTCTTTAATTCTTGCGAAGAAACAATCATTGTATTCAAAAACGAACATTTCTCTTCTGATAAGGTTTTGTTCTCTTCTAATAAGGTTTCTATTCTCAAATTAGCTTTAGTTAAGGAAGAAAAAAGTTGAGATATATCATCATTCAAGAATTTTCGATCATATATTAGTTGAGTATTCTCTTGAAAAAGAGCATCAGAGTTATCAAGAGCACACGAGTAAAGATTAGATAAATGGGAGAATTGGTTTGAGAGGCTTTCATGCTTGGTTCGATATTCTGTTGCATCTGATTCATGGTGAAGTACCAATCTTCTACATTTCTGGATGGATTCTATAAAGGGGAATGGGTTTTAATGGATGTTTCAAGCATATGAAGAATATAAGTAAATAAAAGGGAAAATATGAAGATAAGCAATCATACCTTTCAGTTCATCATTTATTTTGCGAAGAATCGCACAGTCGAGAGAATCATTTTGAAGATGATAATTCTCTTTACGAAGATCTTCGCATTCTGCTTGAGAAGATTTCAAAGACTGGCGAAGCAATTCAATTTCTTTTTCCAAGGATTGACGAGAAGAAGAAATGTCTGGATTGACAAAATTATTTAGAACTTCGCAAAACTCATATTGCGAACGAACATTAGTAGACTTCGCAGTATTGGTCAAAATCTCAGATAACATTCGGAAAGTTGAATAAATACCATCTCGAATTTCCTGAGGAAGAGGAGAAGAATTTGAAGGAATAAGAGCAAGCTGCAAATTGTCTGGAGAAATAGCACTCAAAGGATTTGGGGACAAGATAGGTTTTTTAAGAGAAGAAGTTGAAGAAATATTTTGCGAGGGTTGTTGTTCAAGAGAAGAAGTTGAAGAAATATTTTGTGAGGGTTGATCTTGAAGAAGTGTTGATAAATTGACACTGAGGGGAGATTGAAAGGTAGGTAATGGAGTAGAGGCAGGAGTGTATGAAGAAGCATTTTCACGAGGAGGAGAAGAAAATTCTTTATCAACTTCAGGAAGGAAATCATCAATCGGAATTAATGGTGTGGGTTTAGTTATTCGAGATCTCTTACCGGGGTTTGGTTTTTCGCCAACCTGCGAATCAAAATGTAGATTAAAAACTGAGGCAACAATATATTGTTCAGGAAAGAAGACAAAGTATTTTAACTACCTTTTGATTCTCAGATTTTCTTCTTCGTGGATTAGGGCTTGGATTTTTTAGTTGAGATTTCATCTGAGGAGTTATTTTGCTGAAATAAACCAAAATTAGATAACAAATTATATAGAAATTAAAGAGGAGAACAAATCAAATACGCAGAGATAGAAGGAAATTACCTTGGAGAACTCATGAAGATATTGTAGAAGAAAAAATTGCATAGAAAACAGTAATAGAGAGTATGAGTAGAAGATAGAATTGCGGAAATAAGAAGAAGAAAAGGAAGAGAATATAAAGGAGTTATATAAGGGAATAACTAGAAAAGAATGGTTACAAAAGACGTGTCCAAGTTTAAAAAGACTAAGTAACGGTTATGTTCTCACGATCATTTCTTCTTCGTAGAATTGACATGAGAAGAGGCAAGATGTAGGTACTGAATATCGCAGGATAATAGTTCACGAGTATCGTAATAAATAAAGGAGAAAAGAGTTATAAAATGATACGATGATAGAAGTAGCGCGGAGAAATATGAAGTTTTGCGAGGATGGAATAATGTTGCGAGTATGAGTTGCAATACTTCGCAATTCATATACAGCTGTATAAATTTTACTATAAATAGGAGTTCAAATGTAAAATTCGAGAGGTTCTTTTAGTGAGTGTTAGAAAATATCTTAGGAAAGAGAACAGAGAAAGTTGTAACTATTCTAATTCCATTTAGATACTTCTTTGTAATCAATTGAGAACATTAATAAGAAAATTGTTATTCATCATCAAGAACTTCCTGAGTTTTTACTAATTCTATTGAGGGTGTAGTTGTAGGTTATTCTGCAACTACAACTCCATAATAGATAACTTCAGCTTCAATGTAATTTATGTCTGTAGACTTCTCTCTATGTCTAGTAATTGCTCTCAGCGAGACACCACTGTTCTGTGTTACCGTTCGCTCATCGAAATCTTGTGCACAAAAAGAAAAGCCAGTAACTTGGTATCTCTTATAAGATTGTTCCTTGAAGAGCGGACCCTGCACTAGTCGCCAAAGTACTGAATTCACATCGTTGGATTCTAACAACTATTTTCAAAGAGAAACAATGTTCGAGTCAGTGCATAATCGTAATGACATTTACTGTGAGAAGAAATAAAAAATAATGATCTTATTATTATCAAAAACAAAATTGCATTCATTGGATATTCAATTCAAAAGTGTTATCTGTATTATGACTTCCATATATTTAATATGGAACCCTAACCGACATGATTAGCAAACTCTCAAGTGTAAAGTAATTCACAAATTCTCAATATCAAAGCATTGTTCTTTTATAATAGTAAATTCTCAATTGTTTATTGTTTTACTTTAAGGCTATTTGAAAGCTAACAGATTACCTCGTCGCATAACCATAGCAAAAAACTCTTCAATGGTTGCTGCGATGTATGATTTATCTGACCATGAGCCTTGCGACTGTTAACATAAGAAGCATACTTCCTGCAGTCAAAAAATAAATAACTATTATATAGATAAACTTAGTAATCAAAACAACAACTTCCTGAAACTAAAAAGCTTTACCTTTCCCAGTCCTCTATTCCAACAAACTTAGATAGGACCCAGTTACGAGCTTGTTCAAACTGTACTGTAGTCAAAGTGATATTCTTAGGCTTACTTAACGTCATCTCATCAGCGAACTCATAGTCATCATCTAAAAAAGCTTGCCGAGTATGTTTGTGAATACCTTCACCATTTACTGACATCTCCTCCATGAAATATAAGCTAGCTTCTCGCATGGTATACCCTCTGGAAATGCAACCCTAAATGTACCTTCTATTGCGCACCAATCCCTTGAATCCTTTCATTAGCCTACAAAGATCAGTAATATAAAGTTAAAAACTCAGCATAACTAACAGTTCATACATTGAAAAACAAGGACAGGTGTAGATGTTACCTCTCAAAGGGATACATCCATCTAACTCTGATCGGACCGCAGATTAGAGCTTCATCGGCTAAATGCACCATTAGATGGATGCTAATAACAAAGAAAGAAGGAGGAAAATATTTTTCCAGAACACAAATGGCTTCCACCAAACTAGATTTAGCTCTTATAAGATGTTCTCTGTTGATAACCTTTGCGCATAGAATCCTGAAGAATATACTGATACAGATAAGAGCAACTCGCAGATCTTTTGGCATTGAAGTAGCTATATGAACCAATAATGGCAGAAAATATTGCATTATGACATGGTAATCATGCGACTTGAAATTCCTTAGCTCTGGAGGATTAATGTTGACGCTGTTGCGAAAGTTGGAAGAGAAACTGCTCGGCACCCTTAACTTCTTCAGAATTGTACAAAAAGAAATTTTCTCCTTTCTTGACATTATGAAAGCTCCATCTGGCATTGTGGTTTTACCAGTCACCTTATCCACTTTCAACCATAATTTTCTTTTAACTCCCATAGCTTCCAGATATTGACGTGTATCAGGACTGTCTTTCGACTTACCATTTCCTATCATAGTGTTAAGTAGATGCTCAGTTATGTTCTTCTCTGTGTGCATAACATCTGTAATATGTCGAATGACATTTGAACTCCAGTTTGGCAAATTATAAAGAATAGACCTTCGCGAAAACAATGACCGATCCTGAACCTCTTCTTCTGCATCAACATCTTCTTCATTGCCCTCTACAGCTCTCCGTTTACGTTTCTTACTAAGTTCTGCTGGTTGTTTTCCTTTACCATGTTTAGTCTTCAGATTAACTACCTTCTGTTGAATTTGTAAGCCATCTAGTGGCCATGGTGTTGTACCATGCTCTATAACTCCATCAAAATTGGTTTTATCATCTCGGAATTTGTGTCCTGATGGCAGCCATCTACGGTGTCCCATATAATATATTTTCCTACTAAACGACAGATAGTCTGAACGAGTTCCTTCCCCGCAGTGATGACAAGCTGAGTACCCATGGGTTACACATCCAGATAAAGTACCTAATACCGGATAATCCTGTATAGCCTATAATAACCTTACTCTTATTACAAATTCAGTTTTGCTAAAGATATCATATGTCAACACACCTTCATTCCATAAATTTATTAACTCTTCTATCAGAGGTTCTAAATAAACATCTATATCTTTACCTGGTGCTCTTGGTCCAGATATCAACAACATCAATATCGAGAACTCTCGCTTCATACACGAGGAAGGAGAGAGATTATATGGATGGACAACTACCGGCCAACAGATGTGGTTAGTACCAAAACACCCATTTGGGTTGAAACCATCTGTTGATATCCCAAGGGTCACATTACGTGGCTCCTTAGCAAACTCTGGCGAAAAACTATCAGCACATCGCCAAGCTGAGGAGTCAACAGGATGGCGCATAACATCAATATCTGATTGAGCTCTAAAGTGCCAAATAATTAACTCTGCTATCCATGACACACTATAAAGCCGCTGCAGCCTAGGAATTAATGGAAAGTGTCTTAAAGTATTTTGAGCGACTTTGGTAAGTTTTCTCTCCTCATCGAAAACTTTCTTATACCAAGGTTCATTACAAACATGACAATTAACCATTTCACTTCTATCCTTCCAATACAAAATGCAGTCATTTATGCTTGCATCTTAAGTTATATAATCTATTCCTAATTCTTGGATCATCTTTTTTAATTCAGGGTACTTAGCTGGTAGTGTGTTCTCTTCGGGAAGCAACTCCTTCATCATTTATAAAAGTACAGTGACACCATTGTCTGAAAACCCATACTGGGTCTTAATGCCATTCAGTTTTACAGCAGCAGACAATGTTGTCTTTCCTGATAGACATGAATTGTACAACGGTTCCCTAGCACGGTCATATGCATATTTACGCTTTTTACTGCGGCTGGTTTCAGCATGACAGTAAACACTATTACGTAATCCACCATTCTCATCTACACCTTCTACATCTCCTAAGTTATCATCTACATCTCCTCCTAAATTAACAACAACATCTCCTCCTACATTTTCAGTTGCATCTCCTCTTACATTTTCAGCTATATATCCTCCTTCATTTTCAGCTATATCTTCTCCTATAGTCGCAACTACATCTTATCCTACACTGGAAGCTCTACCTCCTACCCTCACAGATGCTATTGAGTTTTCCCCATGAAAACGCCACACCGTATACGTCAAATCAATACCATGTCTTAGTAAATGAAATGAAATTTCACTAAGTGGCGCTAATCCTTTACTATTCTTACAGCGTGTACAAGGACATGAGAATAATGTACTATTGCCACCATATTTATGCACAAACTCTATGAATAACCTTACACCTTGTATGTATTGAGAAGATTTACGACCACAACTCATCCATCCCTTATCACATTCCATTACCCTACACTCCTGATCCTAAAAAAGATATCTATGTCAGGTAGGTACAACAAAAAAGTATCATACTATGCTATGATATACTATACTATGTTACAAAGAATATGGAACAGAAATTTAACTTCTCTGACATAGGTACAACAAACATATCATGCTACATAACAGGGAACTGAAATTTATCTTCTAACAATACAACAAACACATATCATGCGACACTATAACATGTTATTCATAACATGGAACTGGAATTTTATCTTCTAACAATACAACATCCACCATTCTCATCTACACATAACATGAAGTGTTTTAAAAATAAAAAGCGCTAAGCGATACGCTACCCTAGCAAAGTGTAAACCGCTACCAGAAAGCGTTCACTAAATATATAAATGAATGATAGTTGTAAATCTATAATACATAGGCAGTGTGTTATCCTCTTATAACTGGACCATCAACATGAGTACCATAATTCCATGTTGTATCCTTTTGGTACACGTTCTACCTTGGCCATACATGACTAAAGTATTCAAAAGAATAGAAGATCATAGAAGAAAGGGGTTTTAAAATATTACACAAAGAGACTATATTAATTAAAACACAACTTTGTGAATACCTATACATATTACTACTAACATTTCACAACTACCGCATACATAACTACATAAGTTTGTACATGCATATCTCATATATTACATGCATATATCACCATGATCCACCATTTCCCAAAAAAACAACAAAAAAAGTGGTTTACAGGGCACATAAAAGACAACAGAAGCCACAAAATACTTTTACTTCACAACTCATCTACTTGGAATTACTCACTCAAGCCAAATGTAGTATTCACCTTCCTGTTTTTTCCTTCGTTTTTCACTGCAGTTGTTCCACCTGTTTCTAAGAAGAAACAGAATAATAAGCAAAGACCAGTGGAAATTTACTTTTCATTTCAAATGGAGAATTACAAATGACAAGTAAAAACAGAAGGAACATATCAAATAATCACTATTATAAAAAAAGGTGGTCATTGTGTCATGATAACAAAATCTATCAGACGGACGTCATTCAACGGGAACCTGTATCCGGCGGTCGGGAAGTTACAAATTGGTTTTTCCATTGGACGGCTGGGAAAGACTCATGGTACCAATCGTACCTATTAATTTTCTTTTCCTTCCTTCTAATTTTTTTACTCCCGATTGAAAAACCAAGCCCTAATCTTTTTTTCTTCTCTTTTCTCTGCAACTTTCCTTCAATCTCAAGAATCTCATCACATTGTTTTTATTCCATGTTGATTTCTCGGATTTTTCAAGAGTTGCTGATGATGGTGTTTAAATCGTTAGGGTAATGGGGATTGTCGAATCCAGAATCTGATTATATTATCGTAAAGGTGGTGAGAAATGCGTATTTTCTTTTGTGCGTTTCATTCTTCATTACTTAGTATGGGGGTTGTTCGATTTAGTACCATGAATGTCGGATGATTAATTTTCAGTCTAAATAAAAATCACTTTATTTTAGTAGATTTAGCCCCATGAGTTGTCCACGTATTCTAAATTTTGATTTTCTCCGTTGATTGAACCGCATGCTGATTTTGATTCTTGAATTTTTTAAAGGTTCCTCATTTAATAACTGGAGTATACAAATTCTGTACAAATTTTAGTTGATACAGATTCTGTGTTAGGCAAAAAATTCGATTGGTGGTTAATTGCAGACATATATGATGAAGCTAATGTTTACATCCACCCAAAGTAGGAAACCCTAGAAAATCAACGAGGGAACATGTTTTGGGAGAAGAAATTCAATAGATCTGATGAAAATTGGATATTTAGGTGAATTTTATTCAAAATTCTTTGAGAAAATGTTGTGGATTGAGTAAATATGGGTGATTCAGAATTAGTACTCACCTGATTCTGAAAGTGAGATGGGTAAATTCCCGAGACTATTGTTCCATTATTGATCTCTGAGGAATTCCATTGAAGCAAAAATTACATAGATAAAAAGAATCTTAATTTTATATTTTGATTCTTCCCCTTCTCTATTTGATTTAGTTCCCTGTATTTAATTGATTGATTGTGGTTTGTTGTAATCGGATTCATGGAGTGAAACGATTAGGTATTAAAAAAAAATTATTATTATTATTATTATTATTATATTTTTTTTGTTTGGAATTTGATTGATTAATGTCAAGCATCTCTTCGTATTCTCACGTCCTAATGGGTGATCAGGTACCCGGAAAGCTCCATGGTTTTAGATTGTTGCTTAGTGCCGGTGGAATGAATTCTAAGGTTATTAAATCCTCTTAATTCATGGGTTCATACTTGGTTTAAAATAGTTGATTTCTGAATTTAGGCCTTCACAGTTCCACTCATAAGTGCAGTACATGTAGTAAGTACTTTACAACATTGCTTAAGAGATCTAATCTAAGATATTAGAAATTCTCTTTGTTGGAATTTGTAGTTACTACTCATATATGTCCAAGTATGGTACAAATTGGTTGGTTATGATTGTTTGGGTGTGAGTGGATCTTCCCAATTCAGTGACTTCATAAATATAATTTTTGTTTATCTGATTTGGATGCTTATAAACTAGATCTCTTATGATATATTTCTTTGTTTATTGGAGTGTCCAGTTGATTAAAGACAAAGCAAGCAAAAGGTGGTGGTGTAGTTCATGATATACAACTACGATCTAAGTGGTTTTACATTAGGTATTTTCTTCATTGAATTATTTGCACTGTGGTTTTCTTGGTACCCAGATTAAATTCGGTGCAAGTAGGACGTAGTCGTATACCAGATTTTGGGTTTGGATGAGTTGTAGTGTTTTGATTCTTGCTAATGTTTATTATTCTCAGCACTGTGGTCATGGATATTTTATTTTGATTACAGGTTTCTTTGTTGAATTTCAAAGCTTAAGGTACTCTTTGTAACAAATCGCCAATTCGTTTATTATTTGAATGTGCTGCTTCCATATCCAAGTATAGGCAATGGAGCAGATGAAGCTACGAAAGAAAATTGAGAAAGGGCGAGAATGGTCAGTTCAAATACACTATGGTTGATGTTTAATTGGGTTTAGTTTAGCTGTTGCAATTATATGACTTCTATTTTATATATTGTTGAATACTATAATTGATTTGAATGTCAAATGCCATTTGACAAGAGAGCTACATCCATGGTTTTCAAATATTATATGATCTGATGCCAAAGAATTTTTTCGTTAGTGTATTCATCATCATGTTCTTCCATGATTTTACTTGCAACCATAAGTGTATAACATCCTAGCTCCATTTACAGATCTGCTAATGTATTAACATCATCATCATGTTCTTCCATGATTCTACTTGCATCCATAAGTGTATAACATCCTAGATGCATTTACAGATCTGTTGATGCTGCGATGCATGTTGGTTGGTCGAGTCGTGTGACTAAAATGTGGAAACAAACATTATGGTATATAGTGAGTGACTAGCCAGAGAATCCTTAATCACATGCAATATTGTCAGGAATTGGTAAACTAAGCTTTTAATAATTGTATATTTTAGTTGGTAGGACAACAATGGACCAACCTTATACCCATTGAAAGTTCTCAAGAAATAAAACAGTTAAAAAAATGTCTTCTCGGATGATTCAAGCAAAATGGGTACTGCAAGAGGAAGTTCCCATGTTCCAGAAGAGTTAAACTTCCCAGCAGATTGCTTTACCTATGCAAATTATCTCCGAAGTAAGCTCCAACGTGAAATGTAAAAAAAATTGTTGAAGATTTGGTGAAGTTCTTAAGACGAAAAAGTAGAGAAGGATTGGAGTTTCTGGCGTTTTTTCTTTTAATCTATAAGACATAAACTCACATCAGGTAAAGGAAGGTCAATCAGCCACATGTTATTGACCAATAATGCGGTATCTAACTTAACCTGAAGCAACACAGTAGTGGTTCAAGGGTGGTAAAGAAAACCATGGTACAGCAGGTACCATTCTCTTCATGAATCATAACTTAGATATAGAACAATGAATTATAGCTTGAGGGTTAATGCTTTTTGTCTGCGTCAATAAAATTAATTGTGGCGGAAGGCGATGAAAATAAGAAATTGAACTGATATATCACAGATGTTTACAGTAAAGTAAATTGTAATGGTTTTTACCGTAGACTGATTTGTGGGGTTAGTTTACCATAGACTAATTTTTTTCTTTTGAATTTGATCTACATGAATGTCTAGAAAGTAGATAAACTGTTGCTTGAATAATAACTAGGTGTAAGTTCGGCAATAGGTATCTCGAGAAGCTTATCATGTTATGATCCAGCGTGAAGAAAACCTTATGATGAGAATGTGAAGTTTTGTATACATAGGTACGTTAAAAGAATTGGAATTTGAATATAATAGAAAATATTAGCGGTGTTTCTTTTCGCAATAGGTACCTCTCTAATATGTACTACTTTGTGAAACCCCACGACATTGTAGCATGTGTTTGAAGACACATGTTTAGGCCCACTTCCAACCCCACGGTATCAGTACTACTGAAGGTATGAATTCTAATAGCCAATTTAGTTTTTATTTTTTATTTTTCTGATATGAGTTTGATATGTGAGTACTGAATATGATCGCTTTAACAACTGATTTTTTTTTATTGATTAATGCAGGTGATAGCAAGGAAAGAAATTGGTAGACTATGTGGAAACAATAGTTTTATTAATCTATTTCTTAGGTAATTAGATGTCATTCTCACAGAGAACTATTACACTCGCCTGTATTAGCATATGCATGTTTTCTTACAGGTATCACTAGATGACATGGATACAACATGTAGGTGCTTATGTAAACCTAGGTGTACTGTACATCAGTGGAATTCAGGTAGCTTCTTTGTAGGTTTCTTTCTACATTTTAGAAGAAGATGCTTTGGCTTAATATTATGACTGGGTTTACTGTACATTAGTGGAATTCAGGTAGCTTCTTTGTAGGTTTCTTTATACATTTGAGAGGAAGAAATATTTTCAGAGTGGAATGCTCACTTGAGCTTCATTGTTGATCTGATGCTTCTCAACATAGAGTTGTTTACCAGGTAATGTTTATTTTGGAGATTACTCCACTTTGAGCCCTTAATCTTCTGATATCTTAGGAATTGACACTTCTAACTATTTTGATGTTGCATGTACTAATAACTATCATTGGCATCTCTTTGAAGAAGGTTATATGACGGTTAGGAAATTTTTGGTACGTGAGTGGTTAGGGGTGTACGAAATTCGGGATGGGTCAGAGAATAAAACATTATTTTCTCGAGATTTCTAAACAGTAACACCCTCTTTTCTCTCGCCTCTCTGAAACCACCTTGAGCAGAATCCTTAATATTAACATCGTTAATGGGAAGGTGATTTCTTCTTCTTTTGCAATGTTAATGGCATTCACTTCACAATCCCAAACTAAAATCTTAATCCTAATTTTCGTTTAATTTTTAATCAAGTTTGGTTTTTCCTTTTTTGCTTTTTCTTTTGAGAGCTTAGGTAAATTTAGGGGATTCTGAGGGAATGGAAAAACTGTTGAACAAGGTTCATCTATCTAATGCCCTGTCTTTTTGGTGTTGAATGGTTAAATTAGGATGTCGATTCTGTTAACGGATTTGTTTGTCATTGTGGAATTTTTCGAATTTTTATTTGGTGTTTCTTATTTGCAAAAATTTCATAGACAGATTGTATGTGAAGCTCAAGAATCAGGTGTTCTTGAAAGGATTCCTGATTGGTTCAACACTTTGAGGGACCTCTTTGATTTAACCATTTCCGTAACTATTGGAGAGGTAGGGTTACTTAATTAGTCCGCTAAATCTTCATATATCCCCCACTCAAATCAGTTGAACTCGCCATATACTTTCAAACAATCGAAATAGCATGTCAGTTGGTTCTGTCGATGATACATTCTTCTGTATAAGCACTTTCGTATGTTTTTGATTCAATTTAACCTGAATAATTAACAACACTGTTATGAATGTGTCAATTTTATAATTGTGTTTGCATATTTGAATTCCTGGACAGGTTTGAGAGATTGAGTATACAATCTCTACGTACAAGGTTATTTACCCTTCAAATTCTTCTTCTTTAGTTTCTTCATCGTCTTCTTCTTCTTCAATCTTAGAGAAAGATCATTGGGGTGATCACGGAGAATTCCCCGATCTCACTTCCAATCACTAAGGAAGATCAGAAATCATAGAGGCAAGTTGGTGTCAGTGGCCAAGTCAAGGTATGAAATCAAGTTCAAGGTATAATTCTCTATCTCAATTAAAGATTATTTTTTTTATTCTTGGTTTGGTTCTGGCTGTGTGAATCTACAAATGTAAATATTATTTGTGAGTCGTGGAACATTTAAACGTTTTTGGACATTTATTTCCTTATATCAGTGATTTATTTGTTCTATTTTTATCGGTGTGTGTGGAGATTATCCATTGATTTGTTCTTCTATTTTTCTCATCTGGATTATTCATGATGGAACCACCAATTTATAACTATCTTCCCATGAAACCCTCTCATCTTCTGATAAGTATTGGCCTTGCAAATTGCAAAGTCATGACTGAGAGGGCAGTTTGTGCTGTTATGGACAAATTATAGTATACCTACAGTTATAGAATGAAATGCATCATACATTCATACTAACCGATGGATCTTCTTCTATGTACAGAGCGCTCTGAACGAAGTTGCGGAATTGCAGAAAGTGCAATCTCTCCATGTAAGAAAATCTTTTGGCTTCATATTTTCCCACTCTCTCCGTTGCTCATATTTTCATCTTAAGGTCTCCACATTTTCATATACAAGCAATAATACTAATTGTTATATGGTGCATGGTTATACTGTTACCATTCAATGGAACTCCCCAGTAGACTAGGATGCTATTTGTATAACATGGACTCCAATTTCGAACATTTAATACTTCCGTTCGCAGTGGACATATTTCATTGTACGGTTTATCTTAGACTATCAATTGATCATTGTCAACTACATGTGAAGTGTGCACAACTTAGAGTGAATCCAGGATCACAACTATTTTTAGGACAGAGTATGAAGGAACCCACTGGAAATATTATTTTACAACGTTACTCCTCCAAATCTGTGGCGGGGATTATATTAAGATTTAACTCTAAATTATCAGTCCACCTTTCATAAATTATGTTTTTGGGTTCTTACCACTTGGCTAGCTGTGTACATTTCTCATACCCCATTCCTTTAAATTGGGCTAAATTGGAATTTGAAAATTACCATTGTTCCATAGAATTTTAGATTGGTTTTCACAATATTATATCCTGTTAATCACGACTATCACTTTTTGAATGACTCTTAATGTTGGTCCAAAGTATTAGTTCTTCTTGGCAAGATGGTTGATATGTTAAGTGTTAGTCGTAATTGGATAAAAATCAAAATTTGACCAAGTATTATTTTCCCTTCTCTACACCCGATATAGATAATCGGGTTACTAAATGATGACAAACTTTTGTATGTTTCTTCCATATATTCATCCTCCTATTGATTACAAGTTACTTGATGTTGCTCTTCGCTCTTATATTTTTTTATCGAATTCAGGTAATTAAAGCATAAAAACTATAGGTAATGAGGTTGAATTTTGTGATATAACTTTGTGATATATTTAGAAGTTAATACTAATCGTGGGTTTCACTAGATCAGTTTATAACTTCAAATAATGAGTTTTATAGCACAAACTATTTGTTGCTTTTCATTAGCATAAAAATGTATGTTAGAGCCTCTTAACTTGGATGTAATTTCTTTATTTATTTGTCGATCTGTAACATCTTTAGGATAATTAGAAAGAGTATATGGAGTAGGACATCATGGATCACCCACCAGCTTAAACTCACGAAAAAAAGTTGGTGTTTATTGTTGTATTTAGTCATTCATTTGTTAATTGATACAAGTCATTCTGTTCGTCCACTGAAACTTGATCTTTTTAGGCTATACAAGATAGACGAAATGCTCTTTCCCTTTCTCCTTTTTCCTCTGAAACTGTAAATTGTTTGCAGATAATTGGATCTTGAAATTCCGAGAATGGTAGCCAGTATAATTAATCATTAGTCTTAGCTTGGTTTTATTATATATGATTTCAAAGTTTGTGGAAATGCTTAGTAGAAGTCTTTGCTTGAATCGGATTCAGCTCTCGATCTAAACAGTAGTATAACTAGATAGTGTCATGTCTTTGCTTGAATCGGTAATTCTCAACTGCTAAGGACATCTTCATGCATGTTGTATTATTTTCAAAGTGACCAATTATATCCTTCCAGTAGTATGTAAATTGAACTTTAATCTCTAAATATGCCATTCATTTTCAACCAAATGTCATAATTAGTAGATTGCATCCTTCATTAATATTATCTTGGTTGATAATAGATGTAGAAAATGTGATTAGAAAATGTGATTAGCATATGTACAATCTAAATTGTTAATTTTTCATGTTTGGAAAGCATTTAAAAAGAAGTGGAGAGAAAGAGAACAGTCAATAAATTTATCATCTTGATTCTGATGTAGAAAGAACAAATTCAATTAACAACATAGTAAATGTCCTATGCTGCAACTTAAGGAAGACAACAGTCTTTATCTCATAAAAAAAGCTAACCTAAGTTATACACTATCGTCACTTTTGGTTTTTAGAGAACAACCGGCTTTTCACTTTTTTAGCACCACCACCACCACCCCTATCCTCTTCTTTTGAATTCTGTCACGGAAACCACATCAGTCCACATGGCATATGGTTTACGAGCTACACAAGGTGGTTTATCACTTAACCTTGGAAAATTATTCCTCTGATATTTCTGAGTAAGTTATATAAATAATATAGGTGCTTCCAGCAAACCACTTGACAATTGTGTTCTTGGTGTCACCTTTTTTGTTCTTATTTGAATTGAGATGTGTCAACTCCAATGAGAAGAATACAACCGAGACCAATTATAATTTTTTTTAATTAATAACCATGGTGTGGGGGATCCAGTTGACATGGACTTGGCAAGGGAAGGAGTTTAAACTCAAATTCTAATAATGTAGTTGCTCTATCAACATGATGCTGGGGTACTTTGTCTAAATGATTCAATGATGACAACGCAATCTCCGCAATACTTGCAGTAGCTTCAGGCTGGGTTTATTGTTTCAGATCAATTTTTTGATTTTATTTGTTTAGTCTATTTTCTATGGGTGTGTTGGGGGTGCTATTTGGATTGGGGTATTGAGTTCATCTTTCAAAATTATAGGGTTTGTGATTTGAGATTTGGGAATTCTGCATTTGTCAGTTCATTGAGTTTTAAATTTTCTTCAAGCTTCTCTGTTTCTGATCATGTATTTGATTCTAATTTGTTAATACCACATGTGCTACTCTGATTTATCTCTCTACATAGATTTTATATCATTTTCATGATGTGAGTTTTGATTAATACACTTCGATTCATACAGCTCTGATCTCATCTATTTGTCTATTTAATTGATTAAATGGGTTTTGTTATTATGGCATGGGTATTTATTCAATAAAAAAGGCCGAAATTTAGTAAGAAGGTGAGGAAAATTCCATCCGTGATGAAGAAGAGGCGAAAGCAACATGCTATGTTTAAAAAGAAGGATTTTAAATAATTTCTCAGAAATTGATTATTACATTGGGAAAATTCTGATTTTAAACTAGAGAGTGTTGATAGGTTATTTTGAATGGATAGCTGGAATCTGATTTTATGTTGATTTTTTGAATTACTAACAGAGCTTGGAATTTCATACTCCTTTTATTGAGAGACACATAACATTGTATATCACTGAAGAATCAATTCAAGATATTTTAGTTGGTTATATCCAACTTTCACATTATTGATTTTTTTTTTCTTTCTTGATTCAGTTGTACACCAATTTCTGGATTCCAACGAGTCCTTATCGGATTCGTTAGTGGTGGATAGTAAACAAAAATTACCTGGTGAGGAATCGTCTTTGCTTCCATCATTCAAGACAAAACAAAGGTATTATGAGTTAAATTCATATTTTTTAAATTGCAGCAACATGAAAAATGAACAAATTCTTGATTTCATTTTCAACATGTATCAGTGGTTGCAATTCTTCTTGCTAATTCTATGCATACTATGGAGTCTTGATCTTCTTTATAGAAGAGTCGGGACCATACCTTTCAAGCTACCTATTTAACGCATGCATGATTTGGATTTACCTAAGGTATCTTCAGAGGAAGCCAAGTACAATCCTTAAAGGAGCACCAAGCAATGAGATCTCCTTTCCTCATTCTTTCTCGGTGTTATGCGGTAAGATGCCATTTTATGTTCTTTTTTCATTTGAAATCATTATTTCTTTTTTTATGTTGGTATACTTCTATAAAAATCCTTATTGAGGAAGCCTTTCTGTGGAATTTATTAAAGTCTCGATTGGCTAAATCAACCAAAAAAAAAAAAAACAAGAAGTGAATCATTTTCATGTTCTTTCTTTGAATAACACTTTCCTTAGGAAAAATGACAACACCGTAAAAAAACACTTCTTGGTCCTTATTGAGGCATGTTGCTTTAGTGATTCTTCAAATCATGCTTAGGAAGTTACCCCACTGTAGATATAGGTGCTCTTTATATTGCGTAGGCAATTGCACATAGTTGTTCTGACTATCAATTTACAAGGTTGGTCCTACACACTGCAGATCCAGCTTTATGATAGAAGAAAAACAATGTTCACAATCTATAGCTTTCAGAAAGTGCAGTTTATCATAAATCTATCTTCTCCCACTACTCATTCCTCGGGTAAAACTCGCCATTATTAATAATTACAATAAAAATCGGGTTTCGTTCGGTTGTATTGATTCTGGAATAAAGCTGGAGTTTTTAGTGGTTTTTTCATTCCTTCGGTTGAACTCGGGTCTCATAAATGTTAATTTATTGGAACTTAGAGCCGAGTAGAGAAGATCATAACTGTCAATAAAGCTGAATTTGCATCCATAGATGTTTATGGTGAGCGGATGTATTATAAATTGTGAATATGCTCTTTATTTATAGACTTTTGTGTAGCTTGATAGGGTTTATTTGCAGTGTAACTTCTAGCTAGGTAAACTTCTTGGATTTTCATTTCCTAACATTGTCTTTATTGATAGATAGTTCGAAGATAGTATTAGCTTTGTACCTTCGTAACAAAGCTTTTCCATTGTAATGGTAGTGGTGAGAAATTGTTATCAGAATCTGATAGAATACCAACAGCAAAATTGTTACATCATGGTAGATAACAATGATTCAAGAAGATATTATATTATATTGTTCTTCACATTAAAAATAAATAAATACTCCTTTGCATTGGATCTCACAAAGACAGTTTGAAGTTATTAGCTTCTTCACTTTTTTATCGAGCTTCTCCATTGTAATGGTTATGGTGAGAAACTGTTATCAGAATCAGATAGGAAATCAACAGCCAGATTATTACGTCATGACCTGCAATAACAAACAAACGATTAATAATATTTCTTTTTGAAATTTTTACTGTTGATTGTTTTGTTGTTGTTCGGTTTTAGGCATTTTTAATTGATTTCAAGATCTAAAGAAAGATGGTGTTTGGTTGTGTTTAGGCTCTAGCTATTAGAATTTGTGTACTTGGGTATACTATTTTAGATAGGATTAATTGGTCGACTTTTTAAGGCTCTGTTGAAGCTACTATGGTTTCCCATCTAATGAGTGCTACCTCCCTTTAACTTGGGATGTTTCTCCAATGAAAATCATTATCAACAATTAACTTAGAAGATAGGTGATATAGTTTCTCCAATTTCAATTCACTCGGATACTCGCTAGGACTTTTGTTTATCTAGCGAATTTGTATGCTCAGAACAATTTCCAAAACAAATGAGTATTGTTTTCTTCTCTCTTAGGTGAACATCCATAATGATTGTCATCATTGGTATCTTTTCCTCATCATTGGAGAACGTTTTGAATTAAGAAGTTTTAAGAAGAAAAAGGAAATTTGTTAGTATACTGTATATCAAGGTAATATATACAACTTTTGTTCCTCTTAATATATTGATTATAAGTACCATGACATGGATAAGTTTAAATTAGTTTGATGTATAGCTATTTGACAACTTTAATCAATCTTTTTCCTTTCTTTATGCTTGGAGAATAGAGCATCTATGGATATATGAGTATTGCCCATTATGGATGAGAAACAAATTGGTTTAAGGTTATCCCTTTTAGTCTTTTTATGGTTATATGGTTTCTTTGTAGATTACATATGGCGGAAAGAATCATGGCAATCTTATAGATGAAATAGAATAATACAGCTTTAGTACAACTGCTACTGCAAAAAAGTATGGTTTTACCATATTGTTTTATTAAAAATACGAGCACCATGCTTCTATTCCATACTAAGATAATTTGTTTAAACCAAGGATCTGTGGCGTAATGGTAGCGCATTTTACTCCATGTCAGAGTGTTACGTGTTCGATTCATGTCAGGTCCAATCACAGGTCTTACAAATAATTGAAGTTTTATTTTCTGTTTTGGTTGAGATGCGGACTGCTAACTTTGTTATCTAGGTATTTTGTATATATGTTGTTGCAGATTCTCACAACATTAAGAGAGAAGCTAAATTGGCTATAGAGAGGTTACCTGCTTCTTTGGCTGCAGAAACTAAGAAATTTCAGGGAGACCTAAGCAATGCCAGCCATTATATTGACTTAAGTTTCATGGTGGAGCATCAAGTGATATTAAAGCCTGGCGGCATGCCAAACAATCGTGAATAATATTAATGAGAGAGATGCAATGGGGAAAAGGTTTTTCCGCTCAACAGTTAAGAGCTAAGAGTACATTGCATTTTCAAAATAAAATTTCTTACTACATTCTGCGAGTATAATCAGGTTCATTAGAGGGAGTGTGAGTATGTTTTAAATTTGGTTTTTTGTTATTCGATTTATCGGAAAGTCTTTATCAATAAATCTTTATTTATTAAAGGATAGGATGAGAAAGGTACGGTTACAGAATCGATTAGAGCAGCACTTGACTCTTAAGATGCAAGATTAAGTGTTTGTAAACCTTCTGCTTCTTCCTATATATAACTCATTACGCAGTTACTTGATAGAAATGGAGATTACAAAATTTCAATCTCAAGAAATGGGAACTGGCCAAGCGTTGTTGGAAGATGTTAAGGCTAGACTTGGGTAAAACTTTGATACTTAAGCCTACAAGGTTGAGGTACCACAGAAGTTTCTATTCTCCAACATCTCTAGGTAATGCTTTTAAGTTATGCTCAAATTAAAATTTAATTAGAACTCTGGAGTATTTGTAGCTTGCCGTACAATCAGATATCTCTTTTATCTTCGTATGTGAGACGCCAATACACCTAACATATTCATAAGTTTTAATACCTCTAGGGAAAGCCTGAAACTCTTTGCACTGAGAGAAATCCAGAGTCTGTAAGGCTAACGATAGAATCAGGGAATGCTATCTCATTATTGTGTAAGATATATTAAGATGCCCGAATCTCTCAAAGACCGCCTTAATTTCTACATAGTTAGTTTGGAAATTTTTTCGATTAGATTTTAGTTTCTTTAAGTTTTGCCGAACTATCTCAAATTGGTGGTGCTAATTTATGCAGTTTTCTTAATTCATCCAGCATAAAAGTTTGTTGACAATTATAATGTCGTTTCGTTTTCTCCACTTTGTATCAAACAATAGACTGCTAATGTTTGGAGTTCCATTACAATCCATTTTTTTAATCTGTAATAACTATTCTAGCGGAAAATAGAAACTTAGTGTTTTTAGAAGGAAAAAGAGCCAAGGCAGAGGTTGCATCAAACAATTATCAAATTATATTAATAGAATTCGGGCTATTTTCGTCGATATGCGAGCTCAAACTTTGTAATAACACCTAAAACTACGTGAAGTAGGACACTAAACAGAGGTTGAGCCAGGGCCGTAAGGCCCCGGTGATACGTAGTACATATAACAGAAATTATTTTCAATCATTGCCTCATTTAAAATGGCCATCCTCATGAAGATCCCACCCAAGCCATGAGTCTGATATTATTGCAACATAACAAAACAATCAAGTGGAGTATGCGTAAAAATGGATCTCTTAAGAAAGAAAACAGTACACGTTTTAGACCTATTAGACTATGAGAAAAGTGCCCACTTTATTTGAAAATTTTGATTAAAGGAAAAACTTATCCAACCTTACAATCTTAACTAATAGGCATAGTACTCTAACGAAGTTTATGGTTAAGTTAATGTTCATATACACAACACAATTACCACCAGCAATTCTCACATAAAGCGTGAGTATTAAAAAGCACATATTAAAGCGTGAAGGTAACGTTTTTTAAAACACTGATAGCAAGGAACTGAAATTTATCAAACATTACAAGCTGGGAAATGATTCATAATTTCTCTGCTGCAGGTTAGCTAATAAAGGAGTGAACTTAATAAAAGGAGAAAAATTGGTATTTTAAACAAAACCCCCATTTTTGGATGGTCTGGAGAATCTTGACAAGTCTTACTTTAGATTTTACTAGCCTGTACAACCATAAAAATGACTTAAAAAAAATATTTGTTTCAGTTCTGAGATATAAGTCCCTAGTGAACTTCTTTTTGTATTCTTTAGTTAACTTTTGAGTTCAATCAAATTCTTATTGTTTAGCAAAAAAAAGAACTGAAATTTATCTTCTAACAAATTATTTAAAGCTTCAATTTTTTTGCTAGCATACTGCAGGAAGTTTTATTTGGATTTTTCCTTGTTTCATCATCTTCTAATTAAAATTATCAAACACCAAAATCTCATAGTAAACTCTATCTAATACACAACCAGATTTCACACAAATAACCCTAAAAGTAAATTGGAAAAGTAAAACCCTAAATAAAATCAACCCTTAGTCAAATCAGCAAACACCCATATCTCACAGTAAACTAAACTTAATACACAACCAGATTTCACAAAAATAGACATAAAAATTGAAGTGGAAACTAGCAGATTTTAAAAAATTAAAACCCTAAATTTATGAAATCGAAGCCTAAAATTTATGAAATCGAAACCATAAGAGAATCAAAGAGACGGAATTATACCTAGATCGAAATAGAAACACCCAAATCTCGCAGATTTACTTCCAGTAGCCGTCGTCCAAGTCTACAGACAAGTTTTCCATAAACCTAGCCATGTCTATGGTGGCTGTTAACCAAGGATGGAATGCTCGTGAAACTGTTCAACAACGACCAGCTGATCAGTCAAGAAAATGGGATCTGTTGCTGTTTGAATTTATGGGTTTTGGCCGAGAAGAAAAGTCAGTTGAGAAGGTATCTTGTTGTCGAAAATTTGTGAAAGAATGGAGGGATTGCAGGTGGTTATAAGATCTCCATTTGTGACTAAGACGGAGGAAGAGATGATGCTGCTAATTTTGGTTTGTGATGATAAATGATACAGACTGATGATGAAATATGAGTGTTGGGTTGCGATTAAATTTGCAGGAAATGTAGAACTGGAGAAGATGATTTCTCGATGGACAAAGACACCATCAGTGTATGCTCATATGGTGTTTGCGAAATTGCCTGATCCAGGAGGAATGATTTTCATGGGTCAGCGGTGCGAATTTTGGAGCTGAGGTTGCTATGAAGGTCAATTAAGTTGTTGTTGTTATAGCTCTCGAGCTAGAGAAGAAACATGGAAGATAGTGATGCTACCATTAAAATTTGTAGCTGATCTGAGTTCGATATATGGCAGTTGTTAAGATGTATCGAGCAGAGAAGAAATTAGGTATGTGTTGATGATGTTCTGGGGATGAACTAAATGGGATCGTTGTTGTCTAGACATGGTCTTGGTGGTTCTCGACAGACAAGGAAAAGTGGTTGAGCCATGGTAGTATTACAGGTCGAGTCTTGGAAGTAAAAGAAGTATTGATGCTACTGAGATATGTAGGAGGTTCAAATGGGTACGAACTGGAAGACTTGGCCTAGAATCGAGTTGAACTGCAATTGAGTGGATGGATGAAATATTAAGCTGAAGTTTTGTTGCTGCTGACAGTTAGAGAAAATAGGTGCTTGTTCTCGACAGGATAAGAAGATGTACAGGCAGTCAAGGAGAAGTGGGTATTGTGTGGGTTACAGAGCATGGTGATGATTTAAATCTCAGTTTGGCAGGGTGGTGGTTTTATCAAGTCTTGGCTGAGAAGGATGGGAATGGAGTTTGAATTTACAAAGAAGTGAAAACAGAAGTTAACAAGGGTCAAGCTCTGAGCTCATTGATTTTGTGCGGTTACTTTACCAAGGTTCAAGAGGAGTACAAACTGGAGTTCTTATGAGTCTGTGAGGAAATAGCAGGTGGGTGTTTACAAGATTTGAACAACAACTGGTTGCTGACAGGGTCTTGAGATGAGTACAAGGGTTCTGGCAGAGGCTAGGTGGTTCAGCCAACACAGGATCTATTGCCGTTGCTGCCATGGTTCATTGGTCATGTTTGGCAAGGGATAAGACTCATGATAGAAGGCTATATGATATGGAGACTTGGGCGAAATTTTATATCAGATTTGGAAAGAGTTTGGGTCCGTGAAAACAGCTAACTAGGTCTGTCTTTTCCGTCATTTTTGAGTAGTATGTGGCTGAGATTTGGAAGCTGCCAGAGTTTGTAATGAATAAGGAAAGTGAGGCTGTTTAGGTCGCGGAATTACATGGAATTGAAGCTATAAAAAGGAGGCGCAACAAAACAGAAAAAACTACCTCTTTTTACCACCCGTTTTGTGCCTGCAGATTGTTCGCAGAAATTCCTGAAGGAGAAGAAGCTACAAAGTATCAGTTCCTGAACATGTTTTCTATAGCAGTTGCAGAGTACCTTGCAGTGGTTTGCTTTTGCATCTGTTTTTCTTTGAAACCCTATTTACTTTGAATCTATCTTTGTACTTAAACCAAAACTAAGAGTAGCTAATAACCTTATTGATTGGGGTGGATTTCAAAACTCCGAGCATGTTTTAAATCTTGCAAGTTATTCTTTCGATAAATATCTTTTGTTGATTGTCTTTTACCGTTTATATGCCATGAGGTGTTTGCTTGGTATCTAAGTACGCAATTAGGTAACTTGTATTCAACTCTAATGATAGTATAGAGAAATTTAATCCGTAATTGTAAGAGTAATCTTTACATAAGTAGCGGTGCACTATTTGTCGCAAATGGATTTTGTATGCAATAGTGTGTAAAAGATAACTGTAGTTGCAGAATAACCTACAACTACACCCTCAATAGAATTAGTAAAAACTCAAGAAGTTCTTGATGATGAATAACAATTTTCTTATTAATGTTCTCAATTGATCACAAAGAAATCTCTAAATGGAATTAGAATAGTTACAACTTTCTCTATTCTCTTTCCTAAAATATTTTCTAACACTCACTAAAAGAACCTCCCGAATTTTACATTTGAACTCCTATTTATAGTAAAACTTTATACAGCTGTACATGAGTATCTGGATCATATGATATTAATCTATAAATCTAGTGAAGAAGTCATAGACGAAATGAACCAAAAATGTAGTTCGATCACTTGTTGTTTCATTAAATATTGGTAAAAAACCCCAAACCCGTACTGTTATCATATACTGTTATTTTCTTTGGGTTTTCAAAACCGGCTTGCTCACCTGCAATGTAACTTAACCTAATTACCATGAACAAAGATCCCACTATAATCTTGACCAAACCAAAAGAAAGAAAAAAAAAACTCTGCGTTCAATGTGGGATGCAATTCTAACACTTTTCCAACTCCCACAGTAGGCTTCCTATTCAATTCTTTCGTATCTATCATATCTAAAATATCTAAAGAAGCAGCAATTCTTTCGTATCTAGCATTTATAAAATATCCAAAGAAGCAGCAATGCAGTTGAGCATATTTGTTAGCATACAAAATAACAAAAATAAATAGCATTATTTCTCAACCATACACATGAACCGCCCCGACGGAAATTTTTTAAACCTTTCTCATATAATGTTTAAACCTCTTGCTCTCCAGTCAAAAGCCCCAAAACTGCACCAGGTCTTAGAATGAGATTTCAGATGAAGATCATGTTATAAAGAAAAGTTGCAAATAAATAGTAAGATCTTACCCATGCAAAGTAAGACAAGGCAAGCTCCCACCGATTCCGGCTCACAACATATAAGAGAATTAGAGAGCATTTTTTTTTATTCCCATAATTCCTTTATCAATGGATAGGTGCGAGTGATGACATTGTCGGACATGCTTGAAAAGGTTTTAGCCTACACAAATTAGTAATATCGCACACCATCTGTAGGAGTCGAACCCACAACTATATGTTTGAGAACATGTGCTCTTCCGTTTGAGCTAAGACAACATATGTACGATATCCTAATGTAGTTCTAGTAAATGTAGATATATAGTTCTAGTAAACCGAGATAAAGAACATGTGCATAATGCATAAAGAGATATATAGTTCTAGTAAATGTAGTAAATTGATAGACATAATGATAGTGACACAGCTGAATTCCAACTGTAGATTCTCAATAGTGAGTTCACGCATTATGCACGGTTGGCCATGCTATCATACCTCTGTAGTATCATGCCTCTGTAGTATTTGATTTAACATTGAACCTGCTCACGAAATAACCAAGAGATCTTTGAACTGCCCATGGACTGCGCATAATGAAGAGATAACGAAAATTATATAGCAAAACAAAAAGCATTGATGCTGATGCTACTATCGATTCTAGTAAGCAACAACTTATAATTGGCTCCTTCTTTCTGTATGTAATTAATATCCACCGATAATTTAAAAAGAAAGTGAAATTGGTTTGAGATTAATGGGCATACCTTTGGGTTGATCATGAATGCAAGATAAGCTAGTTCATTATCAAATTTCTTTTATATGATATTTCCTACCAGAAAAAAGAGTTTCAGGTGTGCACACTAACCTTTTCAAGTTCACCCCAGCAAAACAAAACCACTAACAGTTGCTGACCCTCATAACTAAATTCCCTCAGTACATCTTTTACGCCCATTATTAGGCCTCCAACTTCCCTAAGCAATTCTCTCACTGGAATCAAATGCAAATTAAATGAATAAGTCAAACCATGAACTAAGTGGATACATGAAATTTAAGTAGAAAGAAAAGTAAACTACCTTGGAATTTAATTCTGATTGTTTTGTGCTTCCCAGTCGAGGGATAAACATTCATCTAGTGTTTCAAGTAGCATCATTTGATCCCCACCCTCTGCCAAAATGGAATTCACAGTCATAGATACTAAGAGATCAATGATGCAATCCAAATCAGTGAATTTTGGTTTCTGTAAATTTTAGAATGGCTAAACTAAGAAAACATGATGACAAAAAAATGCTATATAAATATGGACTGGGACCATTATTTGTGTTGGAGAATGTAAACTCACCTCTCTTTCCAATGAATATCTATACTCCAAGTGCTCCCGCAAGAGCTGCCGCATAATTCCTTTCCTGGTTAACCTTCTACATTGAAAAAAAGATTGGCAAACAATAAAGTTACATCAAACTTTGTGAAAAACAATGGAAACTTCAACATTAAATCCATTTTGAACACACAGCTAACACCTATGAAAGAAGAGGGGAAAATTCTCTAATATAAGACAAAGATGACAATCCAATAACCTCAGATAATAAATCCAACTTCTAATAACCTCAGCAAACAGTATACAATGTCCAAGCACACATTTCAATCACAATCACATCTAGCATAAGTGTAATTCTTTACAAACATAATTCAATATGCATAGGGCTCAGAACTACCAAACACAATAACGTTGGAGTTTTATCTGAATCTATTTTGCTATTCTTCCTCTCCAGAATTCCAACTTTAAACCTGAAATAAAGAACCCCGTTAAGCCAAATGAACACCTAATTTTGAAGAATCATTATCAAACAAAATAGTTGAATTCCAATGCAGACGAACAAAATAACTAGAATTCCAATGCAAACAAACAAAATAGCTAGAACCTAAACCAACAACCATATAGTATCAACAAAAGAACAAAGTGGAGAGTCTAAACCACAATAAAAGGATGATCAAAATCAGAACCTGCATAGGGCTCAGAACTACCAAACACAATAACGTTGGAGTTTTATCTGAGCCTATTTTGCTATTCTTCCTCTCCAGAATTCCAACTTTAAACCTGAAATAAAAAACCCCGTTAAGACAAATGAACACCTAATTTTGAAGAATCATTATCAAACAAAATAGTTGAATTCCAATGCAGACAAACAAAATAGCTTGAATTCCAATGCAAACAAAGAATGGTTGCACGATCAAGCCCCGCTAAAACCATAATAAGATGCGAGATGAAGCTGTTCGGTAAGATGTTCTGATAATACAGTTGTAGAATACAGTAGAAGAATCAAAACCAAAAAAAAAAACTATAGAATCCAGTTGTAGTTAGGGTTTATATTTATGTGTATACCTTCTTCCTTAATTCCTCTTCATCATCTTCTTCTTCCCAATTCTGCTTTGCCTTCAAAAGCACAAACTAAAACACTGCAAAAAATCAACAAACTTACCGTTAAGAATTACAATCTACAACAGATAAGCAAAAAAAAAAAAAAAAACCAAAAAAAAATAATGCGAATCCTCAAATTAAAGCCTGACCTAATCATCAAAATCTAGAGCCACAATCTCAAAAGTACACATACATTAAAAAATGGAACATCAATAGCAAAGAGGATAGAAAGACCCAATTCATACCTGGTTGAGGACTCCCGTTTGTGTACCTGCCAACAAAAACAAATAGAAATAATAATCACAAAACAAACACGATCAGAAAATAAGGAGATTGAGAGAGATCAGAGAAAGGGATTCCCAATTTTAAGATTATGAATCGACGACCCCGAATAACATATTGTATCTCACTTCCTTGCTCCTCAACAATCAATCAAAAAGCTTAATCAAGCAAAAAAACATAAACAAAAATTGAAACTAATGTAATTCCGGCAACAATATTTCTATATACATCTTCTTCTCCACCAACAAAAAAAAATCAGGATCCTAATTAAGGTATAAATCTTCATAATCATCCCGTAATTAAGAAGATTTTGCACAACCTCAGTTCCACATCTTGATCTAAGAAGTTGTTGCACAAATTAATTGGTTTGATCTCGTAATTCAAGTGTTGATCTGAATCAAAGTTATAAGTGGTAATTTGAAGTAAAATTACCATAATTGTATGCCTTTTCTCCATTTTTTCCCGACCCCTCAAATGGATATAGCTTGAGGCCCATGAGGAACGGGCAATACATAATCGTGATTACGAACGAAATTAAATTAAACAAATCGATAACTAAAACAAAAACCAAAAATACATTATAAAGCTAGGGTTTGAATCATAACAATTGGAAGAGTTTCTTATCAATTCCTTGAACCTGCTAGGTAACTTTAATGTGGATTGCAGATGCTAACCGAAGCTCGTAATCGTACCTTATATATCTCGTAATCATACCATAACTTAATCACCATGGACACCAAGCATGCATCCACCTGAAGAAAAGTACAATGCCAGTGAATCAACCAAAAACCCTGATCAATCCCAGAAAAATAAATAATCAAAAACCGAATACAAATTTGAGACACAAACCACTGCAGGACATGAAATTTTGGTTAGAATTGAGACTAAAGCTTGAATTTTACAACCTGGATTGCAAATAACACAAATTTAGAAATTAGAACCACATAAATTACAAAAACCAATAATTTTGATTTTGTTTAAGGATCAACAAAACCCTTGATTTGGTCTCAGGGTAAACATAGTTTTCTCCCGAGACCCTTTTCTTTCTCATGGCAAACTAAATCAGAGAAAAACGAAAAGAAAAAAAATACTTTCATTAGATGAAACCCTATATTTCAAATCATGAATTCATTACAAAATAAATCACAAAAAAACAAAAATAAATTGAAACAATGTTAACTATAGAAATTAAACAGACCTAATTCAATGCTTACCTCATTAGGATACATGCGATTCTGGATTCGACAATCCCCATTAGCAGCTGCTATTTTACATAATTTTACAGAGTTTGAGATTGATGCAAGGTTAAAGAGAAAAGAGGAGAAAAAGATTAGGGCTAGGTCTTGTTGTTGAGATTCGGTGAAGGAGAGGAAGAAATTATTCGAAATCGAAAGACAGAGGTTGAGGAAACGAAGATTTAAGTTTTTTTTTTTTTTTTTTAGAGCGAAGACGAACAGATTCACGCATTCACCAATCTCGTATTCTCCTAATCGATGATGATTTTCCTCTTGATTTTTGATGATGATCGGTGAAGGAGACGGCATGAATTGTCGTTGCTGAGAATAACTGAAGGAGACGAAGAAATTACTCGAAATCCAAAGACAGAGCGGAGGAAACGAATTTTTTTTTTTTTATCAGTGTGATGGTCGGTATTAAGAAACAGATCCGACGGCCCCGGTCTACTCTCGCGGATCCATCGATCCCGACCGCATGATCGCATCTGGACGGCCGCGAATATCCCTTATTTCCTCCCAACGATATATCCCAGCCCCAGGATCGCCGAATCCGACGAACACCTTTTTCCAGGAGACAAATACAACATCTTCTTAAAGGGGAGAAGACTAGGTATCATGCCGGCCTGCGGCCGGCGCTTAACCTCTTGTCGACTTTCGAAAAGTTGTTATAAGCTTATATAACTTATAGTTTTGTTTATTTATTTGTTTGTTCGGTCGATCAGTATCTTCCCATGCAATTTTAGTATGCGGGTATAGAATAACGGTATAAATATTTAGTTTGTCGTATCATATTATAGTGTGTAAGGTAGTTGGGTCATATTAGAATAAAGGGGCCGAGGCCTACGGCCTCGGCAGTGGAGAAAATTTAAAGGCAGATGTAGTGTCCAAATTAAAATTAGTGTATTAGTTTGTGTTGTCTATAATAAGCGGGAGCATATTTAGTTGGTCGGGTCATAGCAGGACGATCCCAATATTTAGTTGGTCGTGTCATATTATAGACTGTTAGTTAATTAGTATGGTTATAGTAGTGTGTTTAATTTGTTGGATCATAGTAGCCGGAAATTCGGGGCCTGCGGCCCCTGCGTTGTATAAAATTTAAAAGCATATATAGTGCGCACATATTTAGTTGGTCGTATTATATTATATTGTGTTAGTTAGTAGGGTCGAAGTAACGTGTTTAATTAGTTTGATCATAGTGGCCGAAAAGCCGGGGCCGTAGAGAAAATTTAAAAGCAGATATACTGCCCACATATTTAGTTAGTCGTATCACAGTAGCCTATTTAATTTATTGGATCATAGTAACCGGATAGGCCGGGGCCGTGGAGAAGATTTACAGGCAGATGTAGTGCTTACATATTTAGTTGTTTGTATCATACTACAGTGTGGTAGTTACTCGGATCACAGTAGCCTATTTAATTAATTGGATCATAGTAGCCGGATAGGATGGGACCTACGGCCCTGGCCGTGGAGAAAATTTACTGGCAGATGTAGTGCTTACATATTTAGTTATTTGTATCATACTATAGTGCGTTAGTTAGTCGGGTCACGGTAGCCTGTTAAATTAGTTGGATCATAGTAGTCGGATAGGCCGGGACTTACGGTCCCGCCCGTGAAAAAAATTTACAGACAGATGTAGTGCCCACATTAAAATTTGTGTGTTAATTGGTCCTGTCTATAACAGTCGCGTCATAGCTAAACGGACCCAATGTCTAGTTGGTCATAAAAGCATCCGGATAGTAAGAGTATCTCCTAAACGGTCCCTGGATTATTGTAACCGTATAGTAAAAATATATCCTTTTGAAAAATTGAAAGTATCTCCTTCTTTTCAAAGGAATGTAATATTTAGTTAGCCGGGCATATTAGCCAGAGTCTACAGTCTACAACCCTGACCGTTATGGCATAGGAATCCTTGTGTTAAGTAATATCACTGCCCATTGAGTAACCCACCTTTGCCGGTAGCTTAGTTTTTTTGTTTTTTTGTTTTTTTTTTTTAAACTAACCGGTAGCTTAGTTAGCCTCCTCATAATAGCCGCTAGTCAGGGCCTAGACTTTATAACGATATTCATTTTAGAAAATGGACCTAATAAGGTTCTAAGATATACTTAAAGACCTCGATACCTCCCAAGCGTTTACGGTTGACCCATTAAACATGTAAGTAACCGTTTGTTTGTGTACTTGATAGATAGTCTAGACATGATTGAAATATCAGATTATATCCCAAGCACGAACCAACCAAAAAAAATAAAAAATCCAAGCACGATAAGGAACCACTTACTAATATAAGATTATAGTCGGGTCATAGCAGAACGCTCCCAATATTTAATTGGTTGTGTCATACTAGTACAACCGTTGCCACGGTAGGTGGGCCGACCGAAGAATTTGACGAAACGACATCACTACGTGATTGCATGGGTTCACATTTGTAAAGGAAAAAGAAATGTAAAAGAGATGTCTAGACAAATTTTTATCATAATTCTAATTTGAAAAACAAAATTGTATTATTCTAATTTTTTAAACAAGATTGTATTAAGTTGATAATGTAACAAAATTGTATTAAGTTGAAAGTGTAAAAAAAATCCTCCTATTCAAATTTGTAAAGATTCTTGAGTCGCAATTGCCAACTGTTGTAACCGTTGTTCTTCTACGCGCCTCTTTTTAATCCCATAACATTTGTCTATTCTCTCTAATCTTTCGTAATCAAACATCGGAAAGAACGTAGGATCCATGACACGAACAGAATTGTCGTTACTGAACAGTTCCCTTGTCGACCGAACAATGGCATTTATGAGTGTTGATTTTCCTGTGCCTGCCCCTCCACTGATAATCAACCTAATAGTTGAATTCAACCTCAAAGAATCAAGAATAAGATCATGTGCGGCTTGTTGTTGTCTTGACAGAGAAGGGAAAGAAATACTCGAACCAGGATCATGTGTATCTTGCACGGCTTGTCGTAAGGTGTTAATGAATCCTATGTTATCGTGAATGGTAGGGTTGTCCAGTAGTCCACTTGACCAAGGATGGTTTTTATCAATATCGCGCCTACCCAGATCAGTTTCCTCCAATGCCCTGAAATTCGGTGCCATTGCAGATGCTTGCATCCATTCGTCTAACCACTCTCCTTCTGGATGCGTTTCGTCCTCAAATTCCTCCTCAACGTTGCCAAGATCTACCGAAGGATTTTCAGTAGGACGGATGAGTTCAGCGTACCTTCCTGACCACGTAGGGAAATTTCCTCTCACTTCTTCATAGCTTCTGTATCGGCTATTTAACAATACCTATTGGTATATAAAGAACATAGACGAGTTAAGGAATAATTGAGACAACAACAAACAAAGAACAGTAGCGCAAGTGAATGCACGCTTATGACTATGACAGTAGCTAATGGTTCCTTATCTACTGTAGTATTTGGATAAAATGCCAAAAATAGGAAAAAAGAAGAGTTAACTACTCTCCATACCTGTTGTCTGCAATAGGATTCATAAAGATCAGTATCTGGAATGATTTTTTCCCCGCTAAAATCTGGTAAAATCCTAACAACCGGCTCAACACGATGTTTGCACCACTTTCGACGAGACCAATAATGCTTTTTTTCCATTTCAATAAGCGTCATCTTCTCATAGTCATCCGGTCTGCTCAAATATCTTGAAAAAAAAATCGGATCAGCTATCTCTTGCTCTACATCTTCGTTACTTCTGTTTTTTCGCTTTCGCAGTTGAGAGGAGAATAACCTATTTTCACTTAGATTTAAAATAACGAATTTTCTCGACGAGTCCGACAAATTCCAACCCATAAGTAAGTGGCACACCTCTTGGGCAGATACGTCTCTTTCCGATGCATTCTTAATGAGCATTCTTTTTACAGCAGATTTTGAGTCATGACAAGGTCGTAGTGGATTATCAATGATTCCTCGCATAATGTCGATGTAATTCCTTGAGGCTGGTTCTGCCTTTGCTGCATACTTGGCGATATAACGGGTAACAGATTCCGTAGTTGTCACAGCAGACCAGTCAATGTTTGCTCTCCATGCTTGTAGAACCGCGCGATTGTGAGAATTCAACCACTGATCGTTTCTGCGGCCAAGAAATCTAAACATGTTGCTGTCAGCTGGTTCTTCAACTAGCTTAGATTCGTCTAAAATCTCAATTAGGAATCTAAACCGACATTCATTTCGCCTTGTAACCTTGCTTTTTCTCAAACAATAACTTCCACATATAGTGTGTCGCATCACATAGTTAACCAAAGAAGCATAATCATCATCATCATCTTCCAGATTTGAATCCTCTAAAATTTCTTGTGCACACGGATGATTGTCTTGTATGACGACTCTAAAATTTGGATCCGGGTTCCATGTGCATATGATACTGTCAAAGTAATCGCAGATCATACGGCGTGCCTGAAAACAAAAAGAATCATCCCATTTTATCAGAAAAAAAAAAGAAAATTTTTATATAGAAAACAAATATAAACGACTGGAAAAAAAAAAGACATGGCGTGGATTAAAAATGTCTAAACACAAACAATATACATGAAATAATTCAATACTTTAAGTTAAAGAATTCATGATGATAATAAAAAATTGTTTCTATTAGGGAATATCATGTACACTATTGTATGGCAACAAGGAGTACAAAACCCTACCAGCAACAGGCAAAGCATGTCTACTTTTCTCATATCAAATGGGATAAGATTGAGAGACTTAAAATTCAGACGTCTGGTTCTTAGAGCAAAAGTACATGACTGTAAGAATAAAACTGAATACTGGCAAATAACACATCACTCCAGTACATATAGTCATACATGGATAAAAGCAACAAAATTATATAAAAGACACCCATCCAAAGATCGTATTACAATTTAAAAAAAAAAGGTTTAGCCATTTAGATTATAAAGGTATACCATAATGATTTAAAAAGATGCAATGGTATTTTAATAGTCTAAATAATCAAAATAGTGGTCAGGCAGAATGAATGGAGTATCTAAAATCGACACCAAAGGCCTTCAAATGCTCAAATAACATCATTCATTAAACTGAAGAGATGATAGAACACTAAAAATTTAAGCCTGCAAGCTTATCCCAGGATTTTGAACCTTAATCAAATTTATCTGCTTCCGTAGTTTTAGGTTTTAAACTATTCTTTTAATGAAGTGTCCCATCATATCAATGCCCTGTGTTAAATTAGTTGTAAGTCTCTAAGAACCTAAATTAGCCTGCCTTGTGCCCTAAATTGGTACTATATAGCGACTATGCTAACCTAAGAATAAATATATGCTGCAAAACAAGAATTTAGACCCTAGTTGTTTAATTATATTTCCTAAGTAAGCATATTTGATCCTATAGTTATTTTCTTCAGTGCTCTGGGATTCTTATTTCATGCAATAACATCAAGAATACAACAATTACCTCCTCATCTGTGGCAATATGCGAAGGATAAGGTCTGTCTTCGAGCCACAAGAAACCATGAACAGGCCCGCTACCTCTGCTCTGCCACTCGAACCGGTACCAGTGATCAACCACCTTAAACTCTTTCTTCAAAAACAACTTCAAGAATAAATCTACCCTTTTTTGGAGGAACCATGAGACAACCAACGGATTCTCGTTCAGTAATTTTGCCCTTTCTCTCCTCCTTATGTTCGGATCTAAGCTTTCCAACCTGTTTTCCATGTGAAGTTTAGTTTAACAAATCACAAGGAACAACAAAACCAAAACCAAAAACCAAAACAATAAAGTAATATGAACGATGTACCTGTTTTCCGTGTCAAGAAGCTTGTACAGTTCTGGCCATTGGAGATCTGTTGCACTGAGTGTGAAGAAAATAGTCGGCGGTCCCAACTGATTAACCATGGATATAAGCTCCTTCAATCGACTATACCAATATGCTCTGCACCCTCGCATCTGTTGCGCACAATAAGCAACACGGCAAGCTAAACTACTGTCCCCTGATGAAACCATTTCTCGAATCTTTTCAATTGTAAGCTCACCGTCTCTTGAGTTCCTGTTTATGTAAACAGTTCCTAAATCTAATGCTCGCCACCTAGTCACAGAATTCCAGGAAAAATACCTAAACCTTGAATCCCGAGCAAAGCGCTGATCATAGTAGTTTATCAAATACTGAAAATAAAGACGTGCGGGAACTTTCCTAATTCTTGGTTCTCGTAAATCAGCGTTACCACTAGGAAATAATGCTGGAAACGCCATGGTGATGTAACCTTGAGTTGTGAACTCATCGATCACTTGACCAGAAAACGGCAATTCCACATTAGTATTCTATACCCCTTCTTTCTCCTCCAAAGCTCTTCTGATCTCCCTCTCCTGATCTGGTTGGACATTAACTCCAATCGTACCTACAAATTCAAAATCGTCGATACCGACAAACTGATCTTGCAACTCTGGAGGTCCATGATGCACATCATCTTCACGTTGTTCCTCAATACCTGCATCCATAACCGGGAGATCAAGTGGCACGCCTTCCTCGGGTAAAGAATCTATATTCTCATCACTAATTTCTATATCCTTGTAGTACTTGTGATTTGCCTTCAACCATTCCAAAGATTGCCGGACATACTCCCTCCTAACTATAAACTCCTTTGTTGAAACACTGTCAGTTCTCTTCACAACAAGAATCGCCGATAAATCCTCAGGTTTACATGGAAGTACCTTTTCAATCGAACTCACATCTTGTACGAAATTTATTACATTACCACCATATTTGTATTGCTGAACTTTGACACGATAAACCGACATTACCCTATCCATAAATGACCCAACTAACTCTGCAGTATGATAAGGAAAATATTGCGTTTTCTTTCTTCATGATCAGTAATCTAGATTCTAGAATCATGAACCTGGGATAAGTTAACTAATTGAACCTAGGAGATTGGTGAGAAGCCTCTTAGGGGGAAAACATGCTGATTAAAAAATATACATGATTGCACAAACCAGTCGAGGGCACCAAAAAATCAGACCCCGATTGAAACTTTAAGAACATAGTGAATAACATGTGACTGTGACCATTACAGTTGCAACTTGTTTGGCGCAAAAATAGCATGAAACTAACCTGGTAATCGGTTGCTCATAATAAGTCAGGTAACAAATCAAACAACTACTTCAGTACGAATAAACGATTAATAAGCAGAAACTTGGTCTTATATCCAAAATAGAATTAAGATAAATAAGAGGCTTACCCAATCCCTAGCACCCTCTGAAATGCTACTTCACCCCTCAACTGAAACCCTAGAACTATTGTTCCAGAAAACCCGAACTCCTCAATTTCCCAATTAATGTTCTTCTTTAAAATCAAATCCTCAAATTAAAACCATAAACTTCTACAGAAAGAAATACAATAGAAAAAGAATTCAGGAAGTAAAAATTTGATTCATGCATAAGATTTCAGAAATAAGGAAAAACACACATGTCACAGAATTGATTCTTACCAATGTTTTGAAGATCGCGGTGGTGGTGGTTCAATTTCAATGAGAAGTTGGCGAAAGTTGAAAAAGAACTTGGATTATCATTCGGTCTCAATCCTCCTTCAACTTTCGAAAAAATCTTATTGAAATCTAATCACCAAATTAAACACTTACATTCACCAATTTCAATCCTCCTTCAATTTCAAATCAAACATTCCAAATTTAAACTCAAAAACCCTAATTTTCCTGTGAATGGATAAGAAATCCTAGATCGAAAACAAATCCTAGAAATAATTGGTGACGAAGAGTGATGGTGGCAGTGATTGAATCTGCTGATGAAGAGTGGTGGTGGTGAGTCTGCTAATGAAGGTATTGAAGGAGGTGGAGGCGAGCTAACAGTGAACGGAGAGGTTCAACAGGGAAACTAACGTGGAAGAATAAAATGAAAAAAAACAAGTGAAATCGTAAAAATGGTTTCAGCAGTGTTCGACCCAGAATCCTCCCAAAAATTTAGAGGGGTATTTTTGGTTTTTCGGCCCTAACCATTTCCAATTTTTTTGTTTCAATTTGATGACTTAGGATTTACAAAAAAGTGGCTGTATAAGGTCCTCCCTCGCTTCGCTCGGTCGGCCCAATTATAGTGTGTTAGTTAGTCGGGTCGCAGTAGCGTGTTTAATTAGTTGGGTCATAATAGCCGGATAGTAAGCCCCAGCCGTGAATTAGAATTTCTAGAGTTAAATATAGTCCCCACCCCCATTTTAAAACAATCTTGGTAAAGGGGCGTCATGAATCGGTAGAGGGGTGTCAAACTAATAAGACAAAAAAGGTCATTAGAAGTAAAATCAAGTGCCCCTTATCAATGAAAATATGTAAATGACTAATTAGCCCTTATTGTTAATAATCAAGATTAGTGTTAATTATCAAGATTAGTTTTGATAATCAAGATTAGTGTATTATAACTTTAAAATCAGATTTTTAGAGCTATAAAAAAAAAAAATTTGAAGAGAAGAAAACTTATGTGATATTTGTGAAACCCTAGATTTTGATTCACTCAACCAAAATGAGTGATTCCAGTTGCAAATTTGAGGTGGGTGAATCTCTATATGATAGAGAAAACAAGTACTAGTTCCATTAGCTTTTTGTTGCTTAAAATTCTCTAAAGTATGTAAAAAAATCAAAATTTTAAAATTTTCAGAAGAACATACGGTTGGTAATTAGCTGGTTACCAACCGTATATGTGAGATACGGTTGGTAACCACTACCAAACCAACCGTGAATGGTTCAATTTGGGGAAAACCTAAATAATACCGGTTGGTAATTAAGTTGGTTACCAACCGTATATGTGAGATACGGTTGGTAACCAGCTACCAAACCAACCGTAACTGGTTCAATTTGGGGAAAACCTAAATAATACGATTCTGGTTGGTAATTGTGGTTACCAACCGTATATGTGAGATACGGTTGGTAACCAGCTACCAAACCAACCGTGAATGGTTCAATTTGGGAAAACCGAAATAATACCGATTACGGTTGGTAAAATTTATTCTATTACAAACCGTAGGTTAATTACGGTTGGTAACTTTAATATCATCCTCAACCGTATGTAGATACGGTTGGTAACTAACTCGAAAATATGAGCCGACTGGAAAAAAACTAACATGCATGACAAAATACGGTTCGTAATCTGTTTAAATTACCAACCGTATCTGACCAAAATTCTCGAACCAAGAACATACGGTTAGTATTTGATATTTATTTAATTGTTACGAACCGTAAAGCATAGATACTGGTTCAGTAACATAACCAATTCTAACCGTATAAAGAAAAAATGCAGCATTCTAAAATTTGATTTTTAACCTAAAACTCCAATTTTTGATGGAGAATACACTTCAATTGAACACAACAAAAATACTAAATGGGTTTTCGAATATAGACTTCAATCAACAATTATTAATGTTGCGAATCACCGATTAATCACGATGAAATTTTCGATCGATTTTAATGGAGCTTATGGTTAGAATGGAAATGGAGGAGAAGAGAAGATGAAGAAGAAGATGAAAAAATCGATTTGATTTTTTTTGAATCATTAGGCTTAAAAAAAATTGATTTGATTTTGGTTGATTTAAGGTGAAAAGGGTAATCTAGTCAATCTACACCCCTATAAGACACCCCCTAACCAATATGAGGGTCATTGCTATCACACTTGACGCCCCTCTACCGATTCATGACGCCCCTCTACCGATTCATGACGCCCCTTTACCAAGCTTGTTTTAAAATTAGTTGTGATTAGGTTGAAATTCAGCCATGGTCCCTTAAATTATTTTTGATTAACAAATAAAAACACTGATTATTTTCCACCCCGACCGTGGCCTCTTAAACATTTCCTTTGGCCGGTTGTTCAATATTCTCCTATAAATTTTAGCCATTAACAAAACTAATTATATTAGAACCGTCAATCATCGAGCTTATAAGTTAGTTAGGACCGGCAAAGCCTGCCTATAAGTTAGTTGGGGCCAGCAACCCTGGTATTTTGCGGTCGTGTCAAATTAGGCCTCTTAAACATTTCCCTGTCTTGTTGGCCTTTAGGATCCTACAATATATAAATCAGCCGCGACCTCGGTATTTTTTTGGCCACCTCAAATTAGCCGTGATTTGGTTGAGATATAGGGGGAGCCCTTAGGTTATATTGGAAATTTGGCTTTAGTGTTCTGTTCGTCGTGCAGACCCAACCTTGGATTAAAAAAATCTGAGGTATAAACATTGGGCCTGTATTTAGGTTAACAGTGAGGTTGAATGGTTAGGTTGAGCTTTGATTGGGGCCGTGGTGCTCAATTGGAAACCCCAACTTCCAACATTATCACATTAAGTAAATAATCAAAATCAATATATTGAGTCTGAAATTTCCATCTTTTAACATAATCCTTTTTTTCCTTATATATACTGTTTGTGTTCAAGGAGATAATTGAACTTTAGTAAACCAATACCTCTTAAGATGGGTATATATTAACGAATTTGAGCAAAATGAAGCATTAAGCATATTTTCACGGGAACCGAACCAAGCTCTGTAACACTTTCGTTTAACACTAATTCTAGCCTTCAAGCATATTTAGTAACATAGAAATCAATTCTTTATAGTAACCAGTTTCCACAAATGAAGATTGCATTTTACACTCATTGTTTATCCCACCTCCAAATAACCACTCACAACAGTAGATTCAAAGGAAGTTGCAAAGCACGTAAAGAAAGATAGTTTCTCCATCAATGTGTGATGTCTGCAGGTAAACACTCATATATTGATAGTTTATAATAACATTAAGCTATCTAAATTTTTCGAAATATCAGCAAGTAAACACACATAAATTGAAGAAAACTAAGCCATACCTAGCACATCGAACCTAAACTAAACAAAATGGCTACAAAAAGCTATGAGTGTTACCTAAATAAAAGTCTCAAACACACTATAAAAAAAAAACAATGTAATACATTTTCTTATCATAACTTACCTGAATTACGTACTATTTTGGATCTTCACTCTTCGCACATTACACCTAGCACATCGAAACTAAGCTAAGCAAAATGGCTACAAAACGCTAGAGCCTAGGAGGGAAAAAAAACAAAACAATGCAGTACATTTTCTTATTATAACTTACCTGAACTAAACACTATTTTAGATCATTCACTCTTAGCACATTACTTTGAGATGTTGAGGATCTACTGACTTGAATAAGTTAGGGAAGATGTCCTGGACTTGCTCTAAGCGTCTAAAAAGACTTTTTAATACGAATAGCAGTACATTTTCATATATAATACGATAGCTTTCTGAACTTTGTATTCCACCTGTAGGGTAAACTGAAAGTACATTTAGGCACCTCTTTTTATATATCAGTGGCATAGAAAGAAGAATAATTATTCACTACAGGGCGAGAGGCTTACCTTCTAAGATGATTACTATATAAATGCTAAGCTATTTATACAACTGATCCCTTGCCCATCAGGTAGTATCCTGAAAGAAAATGCATTAGTTCTAAAAATATAGAAGCAACTAATAGTATGAGAACATTTCTTACTTGCTGATTTGTGGTAAGCGATTATCTTTCCAGGTCATTTCGATGCTGCAATGAGGTAACATTATACAATATGTTATTCTGTGTGCCGATATTCAAATACTTTCCAATTATATATATATATATATATTGCACCTGTGTTCATAATTAGTCATCAATAGAACCCCTGATTGGTAGATTCATTCCCAACAGGTGAACAAATTGGTTGAACATTTGGTGTCTGAAAAACCCAATGAAAATCTTGCTTGTGTGTACTCTTAAGTCTTACCTATCAAAACATACCCTATAATCAATCCTCCATACAGATGGGATTGTGATAAAAGAACCCACGTTCTCCTATTGAACATCTAATTTATATATTAGTCAAAAGATCAAGTGAAGGAACAGATAAAATCGCAACACCAAGGTGTTCTTGGGTTCAAAGCCCAGAAAAAATAACAGGCTAAACTAAACCGACCAAAATTATATCAGCTTCCAACTCGCGAGCAATCTCCTTTTCTATGCAAACCTCAAGATACAGATCACAATCTTACAACAAATGGAAGCTCAAAATCCTTTCGACCCATCTCTGACAATTCCTGGTGATAAATTTGAAATACTCTATTTTTCAAAAAGTATGCAATTACATAAAATAAATTGATTTTTATTGAGTCAACTACATCTATGCATGGAATCACAAACCGACAAATAGAGCACTTGTACCTACTTCCTAAACATTCAATCCCTATCATTGTCAAACTAATATTCATCATTGTCAGGTACTTACGACTCACATATCAAATCAAAATAGGTACTTACGACTCACAGCTAATGTCAAGTGCACAGTAGTAAGTATAACATCTTCCTTGTGTTTTGCTGATACATAGAAATTTAAAATCAACCAGTTATGAGTCCTTGCTATCTGCAACCAAAACCAAAAGATTAGAAAACAAAACACACAAAAATTTAAGAACGGAGAATTATAGGTCAGCAAGGGAGGTGAGCTCCTGTTTGAAAGCCACCACAACGGAACTCATTGCTATTTCCATGGCACATTCCCTTTATTTGCTTTGGAGATTCTCAAACATCTTAATCTCTCTTTCGTCCACTTTAGTGCCGTCTTCGCTTGGATACTAAGATGGAGGGATCAGGGCACATTTCCAAATTCGTTATTCCTTCACTTGGAAAATTTATCTTGTTCGAAACTTACACGTTCAATTTGTTATCCACTTTCATGACTTCCACAACCTGTAGCTGCTGGATCTTTTGAAAGTAATGGTAACCCAAAACAACAACAAAATCATCAAAATCTACTGGAACCCGAGGATAAAATTCCACAACTACAATCATATTTATAAACTATTCTGTTAAGCCTGTCACATGATGCAAATTATAGCTGATTTGCAAGCAGATTGGTCTCCCCATAACAGATAATCGAAATCTCCAAATAAAAATAAAACCTAATTTTTTTCAATAAAAATCTACATATTACTGTTCAGTGAAGTTGCGGTTTTGCTCCTGTCCTTAAATCGTTCGATGGGTTTTTTGATGAAAATAAAACAAAAACGAAAAAACAGTCTGCAAGCAGGAAAAAAAAAAACTTAAATTGGGTTCATATGAGCTTACCCATCCTATATCCCTCCTTTTTTTCCAGCTTTATCAACGATGGGGAATAAAAAAAAAACGTGAACTGGAGACAATTCTTTATGATTGATTCAACATCAACCGAAACCAGAATTAAGCAAAATTAAGCAATCAAAACAATTCAATCAATAAGATGAAACAATCAAAACAAAAATTAAGCAAAATCAACCAAACCAGAAAAAGAAACGGATTCTAGGTTTAGGGTTAGTAGAGAACCGACAGCTAAGAGGAGGAGGCTGGATTTAGTCAAGGAAGACAACAACCGAATTGAAGGAAGTTTTGGTGCGTTCAGTGAAAATTGATTGGTCATATTTAACCTAAAAACCTAGCCATAAATCGGTTCAACATTCACCTTGTAAATAAAAACCTGAAAAAATCAACAAACTCTAATCAGGGAATTAAAATTTCAACAAAATAAATTAGGGTTGTTTCTGCAACTAACCTCAAAAAGTAAAATCCGTGAAATCACAACGACCTGTTTGACAGTGAAGGAGCAAAAACTGTTGATGGTGGCGATTGATTGTTCCTGGGTTATTATCTTTACACACCTCTTCTTCCCCTGCAAATCGATTTTAAATTATAAACAAATAACATACTAATCAACACCAATTCATGTAACGGAAAACGATATTCGTACGAACTCAAACAATGTGATTTGGAATCACAACAAAGAAGCAAGATAGCGTAATTAAGAAATTATACGGAGAAGAATTAACAACGAAGAAGAAGAGAAGGAGGAGGAGGACGTGGTAGTTTCAGTGTTTACAGAATCCCATGTTTTAAAGAGAAGGAGGAGGACGTGGTAGTTTTAGGAGAAGAACCAAATTTTTATTACTTCTTCCACGCCGCGAAAATTCGTTAGGAAAATCTTTGCCGGGCCACGGCATCATCCAAGCCGCCAAAAATAAACTCAAAACAGATCCGACCAACCTAAGTATCTCTCGCCGACGATATATCATGGCCACAGTATCGTCGAATCCGACGAACACCTTTGTCCAGGAGACAAATACAACATTCTCTATATAATAACAGAGTTTTTTCGAGCGACCTCATTCACCGGAGCTCCTGGTTGATTCTCGCTTCTGGTTGATTATGGCCCCTCATTTATTATTATTTTTTGTAATATTTTAATATTTTCGCTAATAATATTTTAGGAATATATTTTTTCCAATTAATCAAACAAAAATATACAAAAAAAAAAACGTGTATAAATATCTAAAGCAATTATTAGGTAAAATAAAATGTTGTCAAAAATACATTAAATCAATAATCAATCACGCATTCACGATCTCATCATAAAAATCAAAAAGTTAAATCAATCGTGCATCAGAATCAATCACATGTTAATGAATTAAAAAAAATGTTCAATGTCCAATATCCAGTTACAGCTTTCAGAATCATTCTTTTCCTAATTACAACTTTATTCTATAAATTAAAATTAAAGAATAAGATTACACTTCAGAAAAGAATTATGAAAAAATAAAATTGATCGTGGGTACTAACCTTTTAAGCCAACGTTGTGTCTTTCTTGCGAATATATTTTTTGGTGGTGCTGTTCAAAAGTAAAAAATTACGCAATTATTAGAATCTGAAACAAATGATTAAAGGAAGATTAAAATCTAAATCGAGCCAATACAAAAACAATCATACAAAAATTCAAGCAATGACAAAATAATAAACCTCATTTTCATATTATTTTTTCTTAATTTTGTTCATTCCATAATTAAAAATACAACAAATTTAAAATAAAAATAAATTAGGTAATACATTTTTTTTAATTTTGATATGTATTATATTATGTATACAAAAATATTTGCAACCAATAATTATGATGATATGAGAGTAATTTAGGTATCCTAACTATCCAAAAATAAAATATTATTGGATATTTTCATTCCATTCCATTCCACAGACTTTAATATCATTAACCAAAATAACAATATAATAATAAGATTATTGCTATTTTTCACGAATGTTAACAAACTTCAATATAATTAACTGAAAAGTACAATAATATTGTAAATTTTTTCCAAAATAAACTTATTGATAAAACAAAATTACCTTCTAAGAGTTTTTTTTTTTTTTTGGAAAATAAAAATTATTGTAGATGTTTTCCCAAAATAAACTTATTGATAAAACAAAATTACCTTCTAAGAGATTTTTTTTTTTTTTGGAAAATACAAATTTTTATAGAAGGAAATATCCTTTAAAATTTTCTTGGTAAATATAAGACATTAATTCCAAAAAATACTGATATTTTCTCCTATATAAGAATGCTCGGGCAAAAGCTAAATCATTTTGTTTTTCCGGTGCCTTTCTAGGGTTTTATTATATTCTATGCTTGTTTGCTAATTTTTTTCGTTTGATTATTTTTTGCTGGTCATAAAATATTACAAACGATGGAGATTGCTAAACATCAAGCTCTATTGAATGATTCAAGTTTCCGTTTACTGCAATCGTCTCCGGGAAAGCTCAAACCGGTCAAAATTCTCTTTCATTATTTAAAGGTAATCATAATCTTCTTTATCTTTTTTAGTTAGAATTTTTATTTTAACCTCAAATTCTGACTTTCTATACTTTCGGGTGCTTGCGTGTTATGAGGGTGCATACGTGTTAAGAGGGTTGTTGTTTTTCTTGTGAAATGGGGTTATTGTTCTAATCGTAAAAGTTGTCAGTTATATTATGGAATTGTGATTGAGAAATGGAAATACTAACTAGATTAGGCAATATTTTTTATTTGTTTTGTGTTTCCACGCAACAAACAAGCTAATCACCGGAAAGTACCAGAGCGTTGAACTCAACAATAGGACCATGCGAATCAAGAGCTGCACTATCGCGACTCTGCTGGTTCCATATAAAAAATGGTTACAAGTTTTTCTATTCATCTTCCTCTTAATAATTTTTTATTCGCTGATGCGAATTTTTGGTCTTAACAGATTGAAATGTATCAATACTCATTAGATCGGTTTTGTTGAGGTGTTTAACTCAATTCACTCAATTTTTCTTTGTCTCTAATTTAATACTGGTTTTGATGCAAAGATTTTGATATTTATTGTTTTATGATGACTATTGAATATGGGTTCTGATTAAGTTCTTCATTGAAGAAGGTTAGGATCATCAACTGTTGAACAATTTAGTCTATATGTAAGATAATCGGTAGGTAGAATAAGTATAGGTTTTGATGATCATTTCTTTTAATTTTGTGCTCATTAGCCATAAATTCTGTATTAGTGTAGTGATATTTTTGTACATGCTTCATTGGGGATGCAATGAATTCATTGGGGCTACAATGCACACTAGAGTCAAATACCCACTTTATCTTTTTCCAGAGATCGGCTCCAGAGAAGAAGGTGTTCTTATTTATTCTAAATGTATGGTGTTTTTATCTAGAATATAGGCTTATTCAACTAACATGGGATTTGTTTTTGCTCACTTATTCAACTCCCAGTCACACAAGCCGTCTGACTGGGGTTCCCCAAGCCAGATATAAATGCTTAGTTAGGTTTTTTCAGGTGCCCAACATTAACATACATATATATATATATATATATATTATGAAGATAAGGTGATCAGACGAAAAAAGTTTTTTTATGCCCAACATTGGTAGATCTTTTGCTAGATCTTGCATTTCTTTCTACTAAACTACGGTTTAGTTTATACATGCACCTTTGCATCTGTGATGTTAGCAAATCTTTTGGTAATTTATTTTAGTTCCTTTCTATGCTCTTCTATTTTTTATTTTATAGAAGACAGTTGTAATTTAATTGCCTGTGATTTATATTGAATTGGCTATGATTGGGATCGATGGAAAATAGCGTTTTATGACGACAACGGTGATGATAAACCAATTGTTTCTAACAACATTTTTTTATGACGTTCTTCTGTTAGGATTGATCCAACGTTGGGAAGCCTTCCATTTGTAAGATACTATGTATGGTGTTCTTTTTGTTGCTTCAATTTTTAACTATAGTTTGTTATTTTTCATTACAAAATTACTTGAAGTCATACTATCAGTACTATGTACATCAACCTTAAAATTCTGCAAAGTGTGGTATTGACTGTTAAACTCCCTTTCAAGTGATATGATTATCGTTGGTGTTGGAATGTTACAATATTGTAAAATTATAAAATTGTCATCAACCAGACTCACCTGAAGTGGCTATTAGACGTAGATGATGTCCCCAATTTCTCATAGTTTCGTTCTAGGTAGAGCGTAATTCTGTTGATCTTCATAAGGGCGATCAATTTTAAGATTATGCAAGAAGATCATGGAAGAAGATCATAGAAAATTACTAATAAAAGGATGAGAATAAAAAATGAACATAGAAGAGAGAAGGGCACTGCCTTTCTGTTACTGGAAGTTGCTCATTATATGAGATCTGACAATGAAAGCGTACTTTTCTGTTTCTCTTGGATAAGGCAGTTCTTATGGGTTATTAACTTCCTCTGAAATTCACATATGTAAGCAAACTACATGCAAAGTTAGAGGTTTTTAAGGTTGGTCATACATACATACTAGATTTGTTTTTGCTCAGTTCTTAGAATCTCACAAAATGAAAATGTTGGTACAACCGTCAGCGCTTTGGGTGAAGTGGTGAGTCAGAATTTGATAAAACCATATCCTTATATACCAGTTCGCATACGTTGGAGGACTCGGCTTAGTTTGCAGTATTAGAGAACAAATGTGGTAAGGCTTAGTTCGCAGTACAAATGTAAATTATTTCGGCTAATATTCCAATTAATGGATCAAAGATACAAAAAAAAAAAAAATGCAATCTTGGGGATACCACTATAGGAATGGGTACATATTTGAGCAAAATGCACTTACGTAATATTATTCTTCCTATTATTATTTTATTATAGGCTGGAAGTTGAATTTGACTTATACCTAAATATTTAGAATTGATTCTGAAAATTTAACAATACTAAAGGAACAAAAATTATGTAGAATTATCTATACTAATAACAGAGTTTTTTTGAACGTTCTGATTCATCGGAACTCCACTTTGATTCTCACTTCTGGTCCCACCATTTTTTTTTCTTAGTAATAAAATATTGAATTTTAACTAAAAATATATATTATTTTTCTAAAACTAAAATTACTAAATCTTGAAAATCTTCTTCTTGCCTCGGATAACAAAATCTATAGAATCTCAGAACATGCTAATAATATATCAAATCACGATTTCTTCATGATAATCAAAAAAATAAATCGAATGATCATCACGTGATGAGAAAATAAATCGAATGATCATCAAGTGTCCAGTGTCCGTTTACATACCCAAAAAATGTTATTTTCCTAATTACATCCCCAAACTATCAATGGTGTCCGTTTACATTCTTAAAAAATGTAATCTTCCTAATTACATCCCCAAACTATCAATTAAATCGAGAAAAAATAAAATTTCAAAAAACAAACCTGATTAGCCCGGTCATAAATCTCTTTTCCCCAAAACTTGATTATCCCGGTCATGAATCTCTTTTCTGCAAATCTTTGTTGGTGGTCCTGCACATCAATTGGATTTTTGTTAATAATCTGTATGAATGATTTAGAATAGAGCTAATAAAAAACAAAAAATGGAGCTAATACAAAACAAACAAGCACTCAAGAAACTATGATTTCCAAAAATTATTTTCTTAATTTGTTTTTTTTCTATAATTAGAAAAGTCAAATAGATAACAATGGCTTCAATATTGTTTTTCTTAGTTATGGACATTCCATAAAAGAAAATGAAAAAAAATGGGGAAATAAAAACAAAATTTTGCGTGTGGAGGTGCTTGATATGGAAACAAGTAAATGCGGCAATCAAAAAAATGGAAAAAAAATATTGCAGGTCGCCTTAAATATTTTTCATCCATAAATATTGGGATTTTTAACCAAAAATAAAAACTAAGCGAACTAGAAAAGATATTTTAAGTAAATACAATAAATAAGAAAACAACATAATAGGAAACTAAAAGATTTCGCGGTTTTGAGCTTGAAATTGTAAAAATAAATATATTTTTTTGAGAGAAATACTTCAAAAAAGTAAATATGGCGACCTATAATTGATCGAGGGTTGATATTATTTCCAAAACTAAAAAAATTATTATTGAAATTTTGGGTTTGGTGAGTCACTATATAAACACTCGAGCAAGATCCAAAGCACATGGTTTTCCCATTGATTTTTACTTCTAGGGTTTCGTTCTGGGGTTTTGTGGCCTAAGTTTTTCTATTTTATTGTTTTGCATGAATAATAATCGCGGCAATGGGGAACTCTTGAATGCGCGACAATGGAAGAACTCAGAAATGAGGTGATGAAATTAATCTTGATGTTTGTGATTTTGTTTTCTGAGCATTTCTTTTATTTTAATTAGAAAATCAAGACTTTGGGTTTAAGTTGAATCCAAGGTCATGATATTTGTCCTTCCCTTTGAGTGATGACCTAGGTAAATATTGAGACTCAAGAGTGTTTTGTGTCATATGTATGTTTGTTTTCATTGAATTGCAGGCATAAGCAATTGAGTTGGATAAACTATGATAGGCTTTCCTTCTTCAAATTCCTTTGCATGGTTCGGGGTTTGTCCTACAACGTTATTCTCCTTCCTTCAGTTTTTCCTTTAAGTTATGAAGGTCCCATGTTGAATGTGATCTTAATTAAGGGTTAGATGAAGGAACAGCCGAATAAGAATATAACATGGTAGTTTTCTGTGACGGCCCAAGCCAAATGCTCCACAGCACAGCCGCACAAACTCTACACCATATCTCTTCGTTGTAACAGGATATTGGTTTTGATAAGTCGAATATAGAGATGATGGTTATCTGATTCAAGTTATTGACAATCCAGGATCATATTTTTCACTGTTTAAATGTCTATCATAATATGCATGTTTATCTAGATTGCTTTTTGGATGTCGATCAGATCCTGATATTGCATGGAATTACATATATACCCAATAAAGTTCCCGGCTCTTGGTTAGTAGTCTTATATATTCCCCTGCTAAGAATTTTATGGAAACTTTTGATTTTTATCTTTATATTTTCCAATCGATTATAAGGTTTCAATCCAGATTGGTTGTTATTTTTTTCCTTCTCCGATATACTCATTGATTACTTTTCCCTATTTTTTTTTATCTCAGGTGATAATATATAAATCTGCAAGATATGGATATGCTACTGGAGAAGATGTAGCTCTGAAAGAGGATTAAACGGTAAGCTAAATTAGGTTTTTAAATGTATTGATAGTTTTATGTGAAATTGATGACGATGTTGATCAATAAAAGATGGGTTTTCTGTTGTGATAACAATATATAAGTATTATCAGTTGATTTATGATTTACAAATTCCAGTAAAGATTTGGGATAGCTAAGGTTTTTGTTTTTTCCTAATATTAAGATTTTATGATTTACAAATTCCAATAAAGATTTGGGATGGCTAGGGTTTCTGTTTTTTCCTAATATTAATATTTTTTTTTCAAATTTTAGTTGAACCTGAAAGTAGATAAGAGCTATTCTTTGTTTTTAATAGCAGGAAGTGGCAATTAAATGGTCTAAGGGGCTTCAGTTGAGGTATTCAGTGCATCTGTTTAGAAGTTCTTATCTACCATTCTAATATGTTGGTGTTCTTAAGCTTCTAATTTAAGCTTATTAGCATTATCTATTTAACATGTATATTAAACAGAAGTTCCAGGACATTTACAAAATATATTGAATCCATGTGCACTTTAAAAGGGCTGTTGGACATAAGAATTTTTTCTACATTGATGACAAAGATGTTGAGTTATGAATCCAAGTGCACTTTAAAAGGGCTGTTGGACTACGTTGATGACAAGGATGTTGAGTTCAGAAATGTAAGAAGTTACTCATGATTTTCGTGCACTATCTAAGTTAGGTTTTCAAAAACCTTTTGTTTTATACGGTCTCTTTTGGTGATTGGTTCTCCTTTACCAAAAGCTCCACTTATTAGGAGTTAATTAGAAGTATATTAAGGTGGGTACCAATAAAGGGAAATAGAACATAGAGTAAGTGATTAATGCAGTCTCTTTTGGCGTTTGACTTATCCATAGCTACCTTTATAATATTTTCTCTTTAATCCATGGCTTTTATTTACAAAACCATTGGGTTTGTGTGAATTTCTGATTCTAAACCACGAGAAAAAGTATAACACCTTGTTGTAAGCTAAATCCTTACTGTGTTTCCGTGAATACAGTTGTTTCCTAATGCTCTCCGCATGGGTTTTGGTGCAGAAGTAGGTAAGCTATTCGTTTATAATCTTAGAATTGAGAATCTTCGCTCGGTTTTCATTCTTCTATTGTTGGTTCTTTGAGAATTATAGCTATATGAACTTTGTTGATTTTGTGCTGATTGGTTTTGTTTGATTGATTTTGCAGTTGATGCTCGAATCTCTCGAAACTCAAGTTTGATCATGTAGATGTGCCACGGTTGAAAAAACAAAAAGAGTTTTGCTGGTGTAGACATGAAAACAAAAGTATCATGTACAAAAGGTACAAAATGGGAGAGAGTTTTGAGGCAAATAATTCGATATTATTCCAAACTTAAAAGGTATAAAAGTAGTTTGGGTTGGTTTGTGTTATTCTTTTCTATTATAAATTTGGGGTGTTTACCTATTCCATCTCTATATATACTGCTAATGGTTATGATAGTGGTTGATGTCAATATCTCTGAGTTTGTGAGCACCAGAAGCGTGAGTGGTATTATTTAAGAAATTAAGATGGCATAGTTTAAATCTTATTGGATGGAATTTTTTTTTTTTTGGTTGAAAGTCACAATACCTTCAATGTTTATTGGAGGTTTCAATATTTTCAGTAGTATTATAGTAGCAACTAATTTTTCTTTTCATTATAACTATAGATTTTGTCTTTTCATTCTAACTATAGATATAGCTTTGAATTCGTTATTGACGTTATTCGAAGAATCATGTTGCATCATAATTTTTAAGCATTTGGATCATAATTTGTGTGTGTGTGTGTGTGTTTTATTTTTATTTTTTTATGGATGGGTTTCTAGAGTCAATTATTGCAAGTTAATGTTTTGCTTAATATGGTCATGGTCGCCTTTAGGATTGGATCAACCATGTGAACTTAGTTTCCAATTCATTTATCTGAGAAATCTATGTCTCTATTTTAAACTATTTATGATTGTAGATTACTACTGACTAATGACTATCGAGGTTAGCTTCAGGGTAAAGGGCAATACTAAGCTGAAATAATTATGATTTCTTATAGAGATCATAAATGAAAGGTACGAATGTACGATATTCATACAAATGCCAAGTAAGACCCCAGATCCAGTAAGTACACTTTTCCTCTGTGGAATCTGTGCATTTCTTCATTTATCATTTTTGAGATTCCAATTCAGGTGAAAGAATGCATGCAGCTAGAAATGGTAGACGGGATGGAATTAGAAAAACAACTTGGAGAGTTTTTCATTTCATTAAAATTTAAAAGTTGTTGGGATGAGTTTATGTATTATCTGTTTCAAGTCATGCAACCAGCTTGGTGAGTACCTCATATGTAAAAGCTCTCTTTTAGATAACAACCAATAATAGTTTTACATTTCATTAGATTTTAAGTTTCCATGTATCACTTTTGTTGATATGTGAAGCTTATCATTTAATTTTAGGACTTTACTTTGTGCTAGTAAATCCGTAAAGCATCCGCATCTTATGCCATCAACTCGATCCAAGATGAGCAAGTTGCTAACGGTATCGGTGTTATATCAAGTGTATGCGATAGTGAAGTTGGGCACTAAAAAATCGCTACATTGACAACAGTTGTTGTTTCTTCACTAATGCTTCCTCATCGGATTACCACTTTAGTTGAGTATGTAACATGTGCTACTATGGGTTCTGAAGTATGCAAGACCTGCATGTCAATATTGTTGGGTGTTTTATTTTTGTTTGGTTTCTTTCTTGCATGGTCTATGACTTCTGAAAAAATGGAGGATCCTTTTAGTAATCTAGTAAATTAATCTTGGAGGGATGCAGATCCGAAGTTGTTTAACGGTGTAACGGGAAAAATAGCGAGAAACTGAATGAAGCATTCCTGCGCCCCTAAGCCGAGTAAGTTTCTCTCAGGTCAAGCTATGATGCATATGTATGTGTTAAGCATACAACTATTCCTAGAAACAAACTCTGATTTATGTATAGAAACTATTCACTCTCAAATATTCCCATTTTTATTGTGTAATGTTCCCAGAAATAGCAAGGCAGACTACTATAATTTCATTTTGGTTTCCTACGTATGTATTATTGCCACTTCCCAGGTGATAAATATGGGAATTAATTAGGTGCATGGACTTGTGCTTTGAAACCAGTTCATATGATATTTAACATGATGTTCGGTCCATCTCAAAACAAATGAACAATGAGTTTATATAATATAGTGCTTTTTAGTATTGATACTAAGCCATTTTTATTTATTTTTACGGTTTGGAATAGTTGTCTTGATTATATCCGTAACTCCTTAGGGATTCAAACCTCTACCTTCACAAATCTGATGGTTGGGAAAGGTTTAATGTGACAGGATGGGATAAGCCAAATCAAAAATTCTCATCGACTGGTTGCATGCCGGTTTTGTCAAGAAAAAGAAAAAACATGAAATTAAATTCTCATCAAACCTTATCTTATGATTTGTGAATTGAAAAGGATAATCTAACAGTTGAAAAACCTTGACATCAACAGCAGCCAAAGATATATTTACCCTAATTGATGCTCAATGAGTTAAGGGAAACAGGAGCATTATACTTGACCTATAAATTTTGAACTTCTATGTAACTAAGAGAGCTAGAAGAGAGACAAAAGGAAGGTTATATGTCAGTTTTGTTAAAAGAAGGTAATTATCATGCATCCGGAAGGGCGAAGCCACATCAAATCAAAGATAATCCTAAGCGACTGGGACGTACATATTTCATTATAAAATAAATAATGACATCGAATTGTAAATCTTTACATCCAATAGTGTAATCCTTTGGGATACTGAAACCGATCTCCACCTTGGCATTTATATGCAATTGTGCAACCTGGTATGTCGAACCAGCAAGGGGTGTTATTGGTCAAAAATCATCAAGGAACTATACGTGCGTTGGTAAATCGAAATAAGGAATCCCCAACCTTTGATCATCTAATTGTTCTCAGATGGGTCCATTCAACGGTTAAATATACTGATAGTGAGATAAAAAAACTCAACGAAAAAGGATTCCAGGTCATTCCAAATTCAATGGGACCTTTACCCGTTTAGGACCGATCAAAAACAATTTTGACTTCAGATTTTTTTTTTGAAAAGTCTTGAAAAAATGCAGTGCCTTTAATATTAATAAAATAAGATATGAATAAGCACATGATTAAGTGAGCCACTCCATTTGCAGGTCTATGGTGTTCAGGTGGAACATGAATAGTTCTTGGGTATTATGTGTCCCATTTATAATATTTTCTGATACTTTTTCAAGCATAACAAGGTAAGAATCAACAAAGAAAACACATAGATAATTCTATTTAAGAGGATATTAAAATATATCTAAGATCTTAATTGCAACTTTAAAAAATAAGGTCTCCATTAGCATCAAGTTTTTAAAACGATATAATTAGGTTGGAGTGTACCTAACCTAGGCACTTCTTTTACATTATGAACCTTTCGTGGTGTTACTATATCAGTCTAAAAGTTAGATTGAAATAAAAAAAGTTGACATTTTTTACATTTTAAACGATATGGATCCTAGGATTTCCAAGATTTGTTCAATGAAGGAAGTATCCCCAAGTTGCATGAAAAATGAAGGTGTTCAGAAAATCCTTTTCTCTCATGTCATCTAACTGACTCAATAGATTTGCTGGAATTATGTCACGAGCTAAGAAACATCCAGTTATGGACTGGTGAAGAGGACTCGATGGTGAAGTAGAAATCAGGTGATCTGCATCACGCTTTCTGTGCCGCAAGTATGGAGAAGGAGGACTCATTTTCTTATAGTTCAGTTAACTGGTTGAACTCTATTCTACTTAAGAGTTGCATTCTTTTTGTGGACAGTTATGCTCTATCAAGAATGACGTTACGGAGGAGAGGTATTGATCATTTGGGGGTTCATCATATAATTCCAACACACACATGCATGCGTACACTAACTTGATCACTTATTTGAATACACACACTTCAATTTATATGAAGTATTGGATTACACTGATGATTGGCCCATAATAAATTAGTGGGTATTGTATGTATAATGTCTAGGTAAATTTTGAGTTTTTATGTGATACCCCAACGATTTCGGTTTCTTGCAGCGATGTAAAAGTATTGTCCAGGGCCTGGATTAGTTGCATAAGAAAAATGTAGGAAACAAAGCTATCAACTCTAAACTGCATTGTTTTCCTCGGAACTTATATTTGTTTTATCCATTTTTTCAGATCATTTTCTTGCATACCAACTCATATATTAGCTTATTGATATTTTGTTTGCAACAGGAGTGTCGCACATACTGATTAACTAATATTTTTGTAAAAAGGGCATCCAACAAGAAAAAAAACCTGTGCATCGCACGGGTGAGAAACTAGTCTTCTTAAAGGGGAGGCTAGGTATCACGCCGGCCGCTCAACCTTTCGTCGATTTTTGAAAAAAATCAAATATAGAGATTTACTTAAGTTTTGTATATTTTTCATTTGTTTGGTCAGTCGATCAGTATCTTTCCATGCAATTATAGTCTGTGGTCATAGTAGGACGGTCCCAATATTTAGATGTGCAATATTTAGTTTGTCTATGGGCACGGATGTCCCGGAGACAAAGACAACACCTTCTTATAGTGTGCTAGTTAGTCGGGTCACGTTAGCGTGTTTAATTAGTTAGATCATAGTATCTGGATAGGGGGCCGGGGCCGTGGAGAAAATTTAAAGACAGGTGTGACCAAATATCTAGTTGGCCGTATCATATGATAGTGTGCTAATTAGTCGGGTCACGTTAGCGTTTTTAATTAGTTGGATCCTAATAGCTGGATATGGGGTCGGGGCCTACGGCCCCGACGGTGAAAAAAATTTAAAGGCGGGTGTAGTGCTCTAATATCTAGTTGGTCGTATCATATGATAGGGTGTTAGTTAGTCGGGTCATGTTAGCGTTTTTAATTAGTTGGATCCTAGTAGCTGGATAGGGGGCCGTGGCTTACGGCCCCGGCGGTGGAGAAAATTTAAAGGCTGGTGTAGTGCCCAAATATCTATTTGGTCGTATCATATGATAGTGTGTTAGTTAGTCCGGTCACGTTAGCGTTTTTAATTAGTTAGATCCTAGTAGCTGGATAGGGGGCCGGGGCCTACGGCCCCGGTGGTGGAGAAAATTTAAAGGCAGGTGTAGTGCCCACATTAAAATTAATGTGTTAGGTAATCCTATCTATAATATTCGGGAGCATATTTTGTTGGTCGGATCATAGCAGAACGAGCCCAATATTTAGTTGGTCGTGTCATATTATAGTGTGCTAGTTAGTCGAATCACAGTAGCGCGTTTAATTAGTTGGATCCTAGTAGCCGGATAGGGCCGATACTGTAGGCCCACATTAAAATTAGCATGTTAATTGGTCCTGTCTATAACATTCGGGTTTAATTGGTCGGGTCATAGCAGAACGGTCTTAATATTTTGTTCATGTCATATTAGTCCCACCATAGGCCTGACGTGGTTATGTTAAATGGTTCGGCCACGACAGATAAGGGTTAGCAGAGGGTGTCGTTGGTTTACTGTTAAGTAGATGTGCTTGGGTTTGTTGGGTTTAGGATTGGTCGTTTCCGCCGTCTGGTTAGTTTATTAGGGTAACGTTACATATTTAGTATTTGGGCCAAGCCCAATATAATAGTAAAGTGGGCACATATTTAGTTGGTCGTATTATATTATAATGTGTTAGTTAGTCGGGTCAAAGTAACGTGTTTAATTAGTTTGATCATAGTAGCCGAAAGGGCCGGGGCCCACGATCCCGTCGGTGGAGAAAATTTAAAGGAAGATGTAGTGCCCACTTAGTTTTCAACTGTTGCGACACCACACAATTCACTAATTTAGAAAAGGGTTGGTCTAGCATCATTTGTAAACAACCAAAATAGGATTTCTGGAACTCTCGACAAATCACCATCAAGGATTATGTGGTAAGCTGAAAAAATGAAACTCACTTGGATCACAAACTTACATATGTCCATCATTTTATATCCTAATAGTTGTAGGCCCCCGACGGTAGAGAAAATTTAAGAGCAGATATACTGCCTACATATTTAGTTAGTTGTATCATATTATAGTGTGGTAGTTACTTGGGTCACAGTAGCCTATTTAATTTATTGGATCATAATAACCGAATAGGCCGGGACCTACAGCCCCGGCCGTGGAGAAAATTTACAGGGAGATGTAGTGCCCACATATTTTAGTTGTTTGTATCATATTAAAGTGTGTTAGTTAGTCGGGTCACAATAGCCTGTTTAATTAGTTGGTTCATAATAGCCGAATAGGCCGGGGAGAAAATTTATAGTTAGGTGTAGTGCCCATATTAAAATTAGTGTGTTAGTTGGTCCTGTCTGTAACAGTCGGGTCTCCCAATGTCTAGTTGGTCATGGCCGGATAGTGAGAGTATCTCCTAAACGGTCCCAATATTAGTTGGATTATAGTAACCGTATAGTAAAAGTGTCTCTTTCTTTTTAAAGGAAGGTAATATTTAGTTAGCCGGGCATATTAGACATAGCCTACAGTCTACAACCCTGACCGTTAGGGCATAGGAATCCTTGTGTTCAGTATAATATCACTGCCCATTGAATAACCCAACTTTACCGGTAGCTTAGTTTTTTTTTTTTTTTTTTTTAAACTAACCGGTAGCTTAGTTAGCCTACTCATAATAGCCGCTAGTCAGGGCCTAGACTTTATAATAATATTCATTTTAGAAAATGAACCTAATCAGGTTCTAAGATATATTTATGGTGTGTTTGGATGTAGAATTTTAAAGATGAGATTCATGGGTCCAGGGGATTTGGTGGAATTACGTTTCCCTCGCTACATTTAGTTGTCCAAATCCCTGAAATTACGTTTCCGGCGGGATTCACTTTTCCAGCAATTCCTCCATATGGAGTCCCACCCCTCCCCCCTAAGATTTGCTGGGAAACTTATCATGGGATTTATGAACCCATTTTTTTTTAGTCCAAATCCCATATATATACAATTTTAATCTTCTTAGGGAAATGCCGAACAATATATGTACTTTAACACAAGAAAATTTTATGAATCCCAGGAATCTCAACTGAGTTACCAAACATACGAGGGATTTACATGAATCCTAGAATTTGTAATCCTATGGGATTACAAATTCTTGGAAATTGTGAATTCTGCAACCAAACCCACCATTAAAGACTTCGATACCTCCCAAGTGTTTACGGTTGACCCATTAAACATGTAAGTAACTGTTTGTTTGTGTACTCGATAGATAGGCTAGACATGATTGAAATATCAGATTATATCCCAAGCACGAACCAACCATAAAAAAAAAAAAATCCAAGCACGATAAGGAACCACTTACTAATAGTCCATTAGTAAGTTCTGATAAAAAGAACTCCAGGAAATTGGTACCTTTAGAAGTTTACCTTTTGAACACAAAGCAAAATATAATGCAGCTAAAATATTAGTTGGTCTTGTAATTTGATAATTAATAACCAACTAGTTTACTAACAGTTTCCTGTAGTAATATAATACTACTCAATTACTAACTAAATTCGTTGAGGATACTAACTATATATTATACTATTCATTAACACACTATTTGCTATCCGAGAAATGAGAAGGGAAATGATCAAAGTTTTTATTACTTCTTTTGGTGTTCTTCTTACATCTCAAAGTGGAGTGACCACTCTATTTATAGCCATCCTTGGTAATTAGACAAGGTATACGTGTTTAACTTATCAACTAAAAAGCATTGATGTTTATCATGTTTGGTCGGCCAACAATTATCATAGAAGTGAATCCAATGTTTACTAGATTGTTCCAATGGTGGGCCATCCTAAAAACGTGTTTACATAATACTCCCCTTTGGATCACCATTTCTAAGAACGTTGCCTCGTTAAAATCTTGCCGGTAAAACCCAATGGAACAAAACCCGGTCGAAGGAAAAAGAGTACAATATGCATCTTAGAATAATGTTGGACCCGCATACGCTGCCTTGTTAAAACCTTGACAAGGAAAACCCTGTGGTACAAAACCTTGACTAAGGAAAAAGAGTACAACGAGTTATAGTCCATAACTCCCCCTGAACAAAATCTTCGTCAATTTGTCTGCTTGTATATGTGGCGCATTCCAATTCCATAAACCAGCTTTCGGAAGAGAGTTGTTGGTAATGACTTGGTGAACAGATCAACATAATTTTCACAAGATTGTATCTTCTGCATCTCAATCTCTTTGTTCTTCTGAAGGTGGTGAGCGTAAAATAGTTTCGGCGAAATATGCTTTATCCTATCACCTTTGATGTAGCCTTCTTTAATTTGTGTTATGCAAGCTGAGTTGTCTTCACAAATTATTGTTGGTGTACTGGTAATGGACGTTATGCCACAAGAGCTTCTAATATGCTCGACTAATGCTCGCAGCCATACACATTCTCGACTTGTTTCATGTAGAGAAATTATTTCATTGTGATTGGAGGAGGTAGCTGGCATGTTCTGCTTGCAAGATCGCCATGAAAATGTTGTGCCTCCGCTTGTAAAGACATACCCTGTCTGAGAGATTGCTTTGCGGGGGTCCGAAAGATAACCAGCATCTGTGTATCCCTTAATATTCGATCATTTTTCTGAGTCTTTCGAGTACAATAGTCCCATGTATGTAGTTCCACGCAGATAGCGGAGAATGTGTTTTACTCCATCCCAATGTCTCTTTGTTGGTGCAGAACTGTACCTGGTGTAGTTGCAGGTTTTCCCACAACACACCCCTTGTAATATCTTGATAATAATCCCTTGATCTAAACTAATTTGATATTAAAAGTATGATTAAAATTCTAAAAATTGTAAATATACACACGGATTTTTACATGGTTCGATCAATTTGATCTACATCCACGATTCTTCACTACGATTGTTTAATTTTACATTTGATAAACATTGATAATCTCCATTAATGGAGTTCTAAATCTAGTTTTGGGGAAGAAGATGATAAAGAAAAATACATTTTCTCCCTATGAAAATCTCTCTGCAAAATATCTCTCTCTCCCCTCAAATTGTCTCTCTCCTCAAGACTCTGTTAACTCTAAAAATACATCATCCCTTCCTGAATCTATTGGATCTCTATTTATAGGAAACTACATAATGGGTGACAACTAAGCTGTCCTCTAATTTCGGATATCATTCGCAATATTATCGCAGTAACTATTCCTAAGCATCGTAACCATCGCCAGTCAATCATATTCTTTTTGTGTTTCTTCAATCATCAACTGTTATGTCATTATTTTGTGACACTCGCAAAGTGTTGTTGGAGAACTCGCTGTGACGCTCGTAGAAATGTTGTTAATATCGACAAAATATTGTTGTGGCGATATTCTGGTACTATATCTTGCCTCTTTTTTTCTTGAATATTGCTTGAAAAGTAATCTTTAAGAAAAAATCTGTTGTTGTAGTAGTCTTTGATTTTTGTTGATGAAGGAACGAGTGAAAGAATACTAGACTTGAAAAGTACGTACTTGCCTCTATTATTTTGTGAAGTTCCATATCTTTGCTAAGTAAATAAGAAGTATTAACTCTGCGAAGTATGCGAAGTATGAAGTATCCTTGAAGAAATATAAGAAGTACTCAACCCTCAAAATATAAAGAACTATCCGTCCTTTAATGAAAATCATAAGTATTGACTCTGTTCACGCGAAATTATTACTTCATTTTTGGTGAAAATCTTTGTCCATTTTGGAAATGATTCTTGCCGAGAAGATAAAGAACAAAAAATGTTTTCTTGGTAATCCATAGTTGCCTCTGTTCTTTATCTATGAAGGAAGAATCCTTGAAAAAATGTTAAATGAAAGAATTGCCTCTGCCTCATTCTGCGAAATAATGACTTCTCCTGTGAAATTCTGAAATAGTCTGCGAGATACTGAATGAGTTTGCAAATTTCTGAATGTTTCAGCGAGTTTCTGTGAAATTATGAATAATGGCGCAATGAATAGTTCTGAATAGTTACGCGATGAATAGTACTGAATAGTGCCGCGATGAATAGTTTCGCGAGATTATAGACAATCCTCTTGAGAGACTCTGAATAATACTTCTGAGAAATTCTGAACAATACTTTTGAGAGACTCTGAATAGTATTTCTGAGAGGTTCTAAATAGTACTTGCTATCTCTCTTGCGATGAGCAAATCTTTCCTGCATTCTTAAAAGAAAATAATTAAGTTTGAGATTATTCTATTGGTCTTATTTTTCCTTCCTAGTTAAAGGTCTTATTTTTCCAATTTTTCTTTTTGCGACAAAATCGCAAGACGTTTTTACATTTGCATGTATTGACCAATTGATCTTGCCTTATCCATTTTTCTTTGAATTTTTTGCGACAATATGACAGGTCTAAATCCCCTTGCAAGAATAAAGTCCCATTACATTGCCGTCTTGCGATGAAATCGCAGGACGTCTTTACACTTTCATGTAAAAACCCATTGATCTCATCTAAACATATCTCTTATGGCTTGTTGCCTCTGTATAATTTACGTCACGCGACAATATGACATGCCTAAATGCTCTTGCGAGCATAAAGCCCCATGACATTGCCGTCTTAAGACACTTATCAGCTCCCTAATGGAGGGTGCCGCCCTTATCTTACCCCTGGTTGCCCCTTCAAGGAGGGAACATCGGCCATACAAGACTAGCTCCTCCCATCCAGATTTACCAACAACCAGCTGTTTTTGCAGCCTCTTGTCCTTTATGCCTATATGGCTTATAGTTATAAGACTGCACCCTAAGTGGGGTTTTCTTCAGTCCAAGTGCATCATAGCCAAGACTTACCAAGAATGGCAAGGAAGTTTCGTACGCCCTTGGCACCCTTGGCTCAACCGTGTACCTCGGCGCCTTGGTCATACTTTGCACTTCTTGGAAGAGATTCTCGGTCGTCCAACCAGGGTATAACCATATATAGTTGGAAATCCAAGATCTCTCTCCCGGATAGGTTTTCTTTAACCCCAACATCTGCATGACTCAGGATCCAGCAGCAGTATAACCTTACCCCTGAATCATGTCAAGAGATACCCCCTCCTATGATGCGCTATTAGGTCTTACATTTTCCTCTTGCGAAATTTTATTCGCGAACTAGGGTGCACGCCATAAAGGTTCGTCCCATTCTTATGTCTCTGCGAAATTTTATTCTCCTTTCTTGCGATGATGCTCGCGTTTCTTCATTATTTCATTTCTGTCAATTTCTTCTTTCATTTCTCATAATCATATTTGAAGTAAATATTCTTTAAAATCTTAGAAATATTCTTTGAAATCTTGCGATTGTATCGCGTTGTTAAATCAAAAATCTTTTTCTGTAAAAGAAATATTCTAGAGAAATCTGTGAAATCTTGCGATTGTATCGCTCTTTGTAAATCTTAAATTTTTTGAAATCTATAAATTTTTTTGCAATGATTTCACCTTTTGTAACCTTTGATAATCTTTGAAATCTTTGAAAAATTTTGCGATCTTTAAATTTTTTGCGATGATCTCATTATTTATAATTTTTTGAAAATTTTGAAATCTTGCGATTGTATCGCTGTGTCTCAATCAAATCAAAAAATCTTTGAAATATTTTGAAATCTTTGAAATCTTTGAAATTTTAGAAATATTGCTTTTGGTAATTTTTTTTTTTTTTTGAAATCTTTTGAAATATTAAAAATCTTAGAAATGTTTTTTGAAATCTTGCGATTGTATCGCATGAAAAAATCTTTTTCTGTAAAAATAATATAATATTCAAGGAAATTGTACTTAGATGTAGGGTCCGTACCACGTTGGACCTAATTTTCCCCATTCTTTGTTCTTTTGATATGGTGGTATTTGACGTAGTACGTATTTTTTAACCACAAAGTTTCTAGGAATTACCCGTTTGTTGTATTCACGAGCTAACCTTCGCTGGTAGTTCACCATCCTTTGCAAAGCCACTTCACGCCTTTCTTCGAGGTCATCTAGATTTTCCAGCATAGGATCCATTGTTAGGTTCTTTATCCATGCATCTATCTTTGTTGTTGGCAGCATTATCTCCGTTTGGATGACTGCTTCGGCTCCGTAGGTTAGTAAGAACGGAGTTTCTCCAGTGGCTAACCTCCTTGTGGTACAATAGGCCCATAAGACGTTGTGCAGCTTCTCGTACCATCTTTTCTTGTATGTCCCCAGCTTATTTTTCAAGTTCATTGCTATCATCTTGTTGGTGGCCTTCGCCTGTCCATTTCTCTTAGGGTATATCAGAGTAGACTCGTTCTTCTGAATGTTGAAAACGTTAAACAACATGTCTATGTTATTTCCTTCCAGCTACTTGCCATTGTCAGAGACTATGGCGGCCGGTATCCCGAACCTGCAAATTATTTTCTCAAACAAGAATTTGAAGACATCTGTGTCCCTAATCCTTTCCAAGCCCTTGCTTACACCCATTTGGTGAAATAATCCATAGCTATTATGAGGTACCTTCTTTTCGATGTCCCCTCTATCAAGGGTCCAACAATGTCAACTCCCCATTTGGCGAACGACCATGGGATGATGACCGAGTTCAGCTTCATTACTGGTGCTTTAATCTTCTTGGCAAAGCGTTAGCATCTTTCGCAATGCCTTACTACGTTCTTTGCATCTTCATCCATGCTTAGCTAGTAGTATCCTTGCATTTTGGCTTTGATTGCCAGAGACCTTCTTCCGCTATGATTCCCAGCTTCTCCGCTATGTATATCATGTATAATTCCTCTACCTTCGGTTTGTGAGAGGCACCGCATCAGAGGTCCGAGAAATTACCTTCGGTACAGTACCCCATTCCGCAGGCTGTACATTGTTTCTTTTGATTAGATTTTTCGAGCTTTTTTAACATCTACGGGCAGGGTACCTTTATTAAGGTACGGGTGGATTGGGATTATCCAATCGTCTTTTGCTTCGCCTTCGTTGCTTTCATCTGACATGGATTGATCTTCATTAGACTCGTCGGCTTTGTTGTCGGTTTCTTCCGTAACCTCCTTTTCTTTTTATGCTTCTTTCATGGCCTTGGTATGAACGACCATGGCTTCCTCTACTAAGGTTGGTCCTTCTATCGAAGGTTAATAAATTCTCCCAATTTGGATAGAGGTGGTGTTTCTGTCCCTCAGCATTGATGATATAAATGCTAAGGCATATGCGGGTCTGTTGTCTTTCCGACAGACATATCTGAACGTGACCTTGTTGATTTTTGATGCATGATCATGTGCTAGCTTTAGGTACAAATATAATATTGGATCTATTGTTTGGCATTTGAGCTCTATTTGTCTAATGACCAATTATGAGTCACTAGTAAAACGAACATCTGATAGGCCCAGCTCTCGAGCTAGACGTAGGCCGTGTATGACTGCCTCATATTCTGTGATATTGTTAGTGTATTGCTTAAATTCTAACCTAAATGCGTAGACGAGTCTATCTCCGGTGGGGGTTGTTATCACAATCCCTATTCCTGCTCCTTCTTCGTTGGAGGAGCTATCTACGAATATTTCCCACCTTCGTGAGCTTTGCGGTTCCAAGAGATCTCCTGGGTCTGGCTTTTCTTCCTACATTCCTATGATGTCGTCTATCTCTGCTTTGTCATTCAGAGGTAGGTCCGCTAAGAAGTCTGCTAAGATCTGTGACTTCTCCGCTTTCCTGGTTTCGAAGATTATGTGAAACTGCTTGATCATGGCATTCCATTTTTCCACTCTTCTAATTTTCTCCGTGCTGTCGAGAATTTGACCTATCTGAGCCTTTGTAAAGACTTGTATAGTGTGTGCATCGAAATATATTCTTAGCTTTTGTGTTGCCACTACTGAGGCATATATGAGTTGCTCCACTTTGGTGTAATTACGCTCCGCTGGATTGAATGTCTTGCTGATGTAGTACACGGGCTATTCTCCCTGCCCTTGGTCTCGTACCAATATTGCGCTCACAGTGTAGCTTGTTGCTTCTAGATATAAGGTGAGTATCTCACCTGGCTCCGGCTTCTGTAAAATAGGTACGGACGTCAAGTATTCTTTGATCTTTTGAAAGGCTTGTTCGTACTCCGCGGTCCATATGAAAATGTTTCCTTTCCTTAGCGTATCAAAAAATTCTTTGCATTTATCTGACAATCTTGCTATGAATCTTCCCATGGAGGCTAGAACTTCATTGATCTTTTGTACTCCTTTCAGAGTTTGTGGAGATTCCATCTCCATTATAGCTCTGACCCTTTCAGGATCTACTTTAATTACTCGCTAACTCTGAACGTGCATTTCTCCGGGTTCACCTTCATGTGGAAGCTCCTCATGACTTTGAATATCTCCCTTAGGTGTGAGAGATGGTGTTTTGCTTCTTTGATTTTGACAAGCATGTCGTCTACGTAAACCTCCAGTATTTTTCCTATCCAAGGTTTGAAGATTTTATCTACTAATCTTTGGTATGTTGGCCCCGCATTTTTTATCCTTGTATAGCAATACAGGCCTCGTGGGGTAAAGAACGCAGTATGCTCCTGGTCTTCTTCTGCAAGGGCTATCTGGTTGTAGCCTGAGTATCCATCCATGAAGGATAGTCTTTGATGGATTTCGGTTGCGTTGACCAGTTGGTCAATGTTTGGTAGCAGGTAGCTATCTTTGGGGCACGCTTTGTTGAGGTTGCTAAAGTCGATACAGATGTGTACGCCTCCGTTCTTCTTTGGAACAATTACCATGTTGGATATCCATGTGGGATATTTTACCTCTCGTATGAATCCTTCTATAAGTAGCTTTTGCATCTCCTTTTCTACCCCTTCGTGGTAGATGTCCGCCACTTTTCGTATGCGCTGTTTGAATAGAGGTATCTCTGGTTTGAGACGAAGGTGGTGTGAGACCAAATTAGGTTCAATTCCTATCATGTCCTCCATTGACCATGCAAAGATGTCTGCATATTTTTGTATCAATTTTTGTAGTTGCACCTCCTCTTAAAGTAAAGTTCTGATGTTAAGCATCTTTGGCTCTGCCTTTGTCCCGATGTGGATCCTCTTTGTTGGTTCAACCAGTGAGCAGATTTGTTGCTGAGGTCGTTGAGGAGCGCTTTTCTGTAATTGTCATTTGGCGGAAATGTCCGCGGTTGGAGTGGTAGAGGTACCTTCTTCTGGTGTTGAGACGGCTTTGGATACGGGTGAGGCTCCGTCGTGTACTTTGTTGTTACTTCCCTTACGTCTCTTTATTTCATGTTGCTGAGTTGCAGTTCTCTCTTCGTTGATTCTGATTTTTTCTAAGTTGCACAGCCTTGCGTCCTGCTGGTCGCCTTTGATTTCCATTTCACCCATAGGTATAGGAAAATGTAGGTATTGGTGGTATGTCAAGGTTGTTTCTCGTAATCTATGGACCCATAGTCTTCCCATGATGACATTGTAAGGTGAAGGTGCCTCTACCACACAGAATCGCGTGTTGGTTATTAAGGGTCCTGCGTGTACCTGCAAGATAATTTATCCTTTTTGTCTAGAGACCGCTCTATTAAAACCATATATTGTGCAAATAGAAGAATCCATATGCTCCGCTGTCAAACCCATGCGTAGGTAGGGTTCGTAAAATAACACATTTAACGAAGTGCCCCCATCCACGAGGACCTTCGTAACATTCCATCCATGTATTGGTAGAGTGATGACTAGTGGTCATTATGCATTTCAACCTCTTGTTTGATGTCCCTTGTTGAGAATGTTAATGGCGTGGTCATCCATTCCTTCCAAGTGCTTGTAGGTGGTCTACTTAGCATGAATTCCTCATGGGATTCAATCTTCTTTTTGTTTCGAGCTAACTCGAGAATGTCTTCGAGTGTTTGTTCTTTTCTTCCACTGGAGAAGGTAATCATGTTTATGTATTTGCCATCCTACGGTAGCTCCACCCTTTTCTTTGGGGTCTCCTCCGTCTCCACAGGCTTTAGTTGAATGTACTCCATGAACTTGCCTTAGTCGATGAATCTTTGGATTACACTTTGTAAGTGGTAACAAGTATTCGTGGTATATCCGAAGTACTAGTGGTACACACAGTATTCCTTAGCCTGCTTCATTTTGTCTGGTTTCTTTCCCTTTGTATTAGGGTAAGGAAAGCCTGGCTTTGCTCCCTCCTTGCTTAGGATGTGAGAGAAAGTTGTATTGAGCTTTGTGTAGACTTTTTCAGTAAATTCTTTTCTTCTTTTGCCTCTTTTTCCATCTCCATATTTAGATCGTTTGTATTGATAGTTGGTTCTGCCCCAAGGCTTCATTTTGTCGCTTAGGTATCTCCGAAATTGGTTCCAAAGAGTTGGTTCACTGTGGAGCTGTTGTTGCCTTTGCTTGTGCCCTGGGGTTGTCCTTCTAGATCTCCTCAAGTCTGATGTAACGATATTGAATGACCCTGAGTTCTCCTTCGGAATCGAGAGCTATGTTGTGGAGTTCCACGAAGATGGCTGAGGTTCTATCAAGTCCGTACTTATAGCAGTTGACGCTAATTTCTGGATTGACTTTCCCAATTGCTTGGCATGTCTTTTTCCACCTGTCTGTGTACTGCATCAATGTTTCCCGGGGTCTGATAGCTAAATAAAATATCCTATCTAACCATGCCTTTGTTGCTTTATTATACATGTACGTCTCCAAAAAGGCCGATGACAATTGCTCGAAGGAGTCAATTGAGTTTGCTGGTAGATTGTCATACCATGCTAGTGCTGATCCCGTTAAGCTGGCCGGAAAGTACCTACATAGTACTACCTCATCTCTTTACCAGTGGGCAAGGAAACGACTGTAATACCGTAGGTTGGTTGCGGGATCTGAGGTACCATTCTATGCATGGAACGCATGTACCAGGAATTTCGGAGGGATGGGGTCCCCCAAAATTCAAAAAGACAGCGGTGATGTGGTTGCCTCTTGTAACACTTCTTCCAGTCGTGCACCTGCATGACCAGTTTTTAGGCCTTGTATCTCCCTCTGCATATTCTTCATTTGCTCCATAACCAAGTTCACATTATGAGCATCTTTGGAAAATTCCTTGTCGTAGTAGGATTGCAAGGGTTTGTATGTTGAGTTCACTTCATCCTGATCGTGGTGTGCTTTTTCGGATTCTTTATGGTGGCTGGTCTTTGGTGGGTTGAGATCCAACCTTCGTCTTCCTGAGATAGCTCCGTTTCCATGCCGCTTTTACGGAGGGCGAGCTTGGGAACCTTCGATCTGTGTGTCTAGCATACCTTTGAGGTTTTGGTTCTGCTGAGCCATCTCATGTAATACATCTTCGTTTTCCTTGTTTCGAAGTATCAAAGCTGCTACTTGTGCCGCCATTTGGTCTTTATTGTAAGTTCCACCTCCTTGAGGAGTGATGTCGGATGGATCTTCAGAGTTTTGAATATCTTCATCTACTATTGGTGCATCCGGATCTATCTGAATTGGTGTTAGGTTTCCAAACCCTCGTCCCGTATGAGCTAAGGTTCTAGGCAACCCTGCGGAAGCCGCAGGTGTCCTTGTATTGGTAGGATGCTCTGGTAATGGCATGACATAGATAGGTTGAGCTCCCAATGTATGCCCCATCCCCTCAGTAGGAATAGGTGTTTTGGTAGCCACTATTCTTCTTGCTATCTCGGTTTGTCCGTCCTCTGCTTTGTTTCTTTGGTTTGCTTGAGACGGCTTTTGGGATCTCCCTCTTGTGAGTGTTGGTCGTGAGATTGTTGGCACATCATTTGGTTTCTGCATGCCTTCGGCTTCTGATATCCTGTAGTCACAAAAAGGTAAAGAAATCTGCTACTTGGGTACCTTTGTCCAAAGATTAGCAATTAATGCTCTGACAGAGAAGACGGCTAAGCATTTTTTTCATAAAAAAAACTGAAATAATATCTTTGACAGACAGATATTAAATGCTTATGACACCCTTTGAGAAAACAAACTTAAAACGTTGAAAACCGGAAAAGGTGGATGTCGGATCTCGGTAAAAACGAGGTTATTAAATGCGTTAGAAGATATTTCTTCCTTAAAATCTCATTGAGAATCCTTTGTCAGTCAAAGGTTCCCAGATCTAGTGTAAAAAAGGTTGTTTTAGTATAAAACAAATATGTTGCCATTTTGTGTTTACGCTATTTGTAAAAAAAATTGTAGATCTGTAACTAGGTGTGTTTTTAGAGGCTATGAACTCAAAAACATACAAAAATAACGAATGAACAAACCACTAGAGAGTGAGATTCAATGTCAGCACACAGATCCCTTCATTTCCAAAGATGCAGAAATTAAAAGTAAAATTGTGTCTAAACTCAACGTCGTGAGAAAGAACACGGCGGGCGCTAAACTGTGACTACTCTTTTTCCCGTAGCCTGCGTGATGTACTCAGTTTAGAGGATCAGATGCTAAGTAGTATTGATACCTCTGTTGAACTGACGATTCTAAGTAATGAAAGACATGTAAGATCACAATAATAACTAAGAACATAAATATAATGTAAAAGCTTCTAAGTTATCATGAGACACAAGAGATTACGTGGTTCAACATTTTTTCTACGTCCACGGGGTAATGAGTGATTGTTTTGTATTAAGTTGTACTGGTTACAAAGATCTTAAATGCTTCCCAAAGTAATAGAGAGAACTCAAGTTCAAGTAAACACTTAAGTTCTAAACATTAAAGAGGTATAAGCTTAAGACTAGATCTTATCCTTCAAGGTATTGAATTGAATGCCTTTAGTTTGTTGGTGAGGCTTGGTATTTATAGTCTTGTGGGATCAGAATATCGCCACAACAATCTTCTTACGAAATTTATAAACAACGTTTCTGCGAGCTCTTCAACAACACTCTGCGAGCGTCGCAGAATGACTCAAAGAATGACGTAACGGATGACGATAGCGGAAACACGAGAAGAGCATAGTGATCCTGCGAAGATTACAACATCTGCGAGAATAAGCATTACAACTTCTGCGAGAATATCGCGAGTCAGATCCGAAATTAAAGGACATCTTAGTTGTCATCCACTATGTAACTACCCTATATAAAGAGAGCCAATAGACTCAGATAAGAGAGCAATTTTTGAGTGTTGAGAAAATTTTGAGGAGAGAGAAAGTTCTTGTGAGCGGTTGTATTCTTGATTCCCTCCATTTCCTGTAACATTTCTGTGAATTGATCAATAAAAGTGTTGTTCTTAATCTTCAAATATGTGTTGATTATTATGAATTCTTGTGAGGGGTGTAGTGTAGGAAGTCCTGCAACTACATAATGGCGCTAGAAACAGGGACGTTTCTGAGTAAATATTGAAATTGTGATTTGTAAGAATTTGAAGAAATTGGAAAAGATTTTTACGTGATTTATAGTAATACATTAAATTTGAAGGAATGGCTAGGAGAAGAAATACATCAGAACAACCAACATCCATAAGGGGGGGTAAAAGACTTGCTGGAGAAGAGACAAATAAAATAGGAAAATCTTCAAGATTAAGAATAAGGATCAACAGAACAAGGAATAATGGAGAAAATCAAGATCAACAACCGAATCAGCAAACACCGATACAAGATAGAACTGTGGATTATGACAGAGTGAGCGTGCATACTTGGCGATCAGATTCAATAGAAGAAGCAGAAAATCAACAATTAAGAAATGGAAAGCGAGAGGGAAGAGATCAAGAAACGGTTGGAGGATTAATTCATTGAGATGACGAAATTGAAGCAGTAGAGGCTTTAAGACAAATAATACAAGAGGTAATGAGGTTAGAGGCGGAAGAACACGCTAATTTAACAAGACAAAATCACGATTTAAGAATGGAGAACTTGAGATTACAAAGTAGGAGATCAAGAAGTACTACAAGATCAAGTACAAGGTCATTGAAAGGAGAAGCAAGGCGAAAGTCCCTTATGAGAATTGCTGGTGAGAATATTCGAGAAGAAATGCAAAATCCGAATGAAGAGCAGCATTATGGAGAAGAAGAGATGATTAATGATCGCTACATTCCGCGTGGTGAAGCTGTGGATGATAGACATGATAATAGAAATCAATAGGGTGGAAATAACCAAGATGGTGAAGAAAATCGAGAAGAAGGAAGAAGAATATTACATGAGCGAGAAATTCAAAGAAACCGAAGAATAATTGAGGATGAAATTGAGATACATTATGCTGAACAAGCACGTTTAGCTTGCGAAAGAGAAAGATTGAGAGCAGAAGTGGAAGAACAAGAGCTTCAAAAAGCACTACGTCAGAACAATCATGACAATCGAGAAAGGAGACGCGCAATAAATCGCAACAATGATAATATCAATGAGGAATATGATAAAATACAAAGAAGAATAGAAATACAGCGAAGGGAAACAATGAGAAATGAAGAAAATCGCAGAGAAGAGAAAATAAAAGGCATAATCATTTGCGAATTCATGAAGGAGGTGAAGAAGAAAATCGCGGGAGAAGGCAGAATGAAGATGCTGAAGAAGAAGAACAAAATATCGCAAGGCAAGAAAGACATGAGCGCGAAGAATGGAAGCTCCACTGAAAAGACCAATGGAGCAAAATTCAGCTGGGAATGAACGGATCTTGAAAGAGTTATCAGAAATGAGGGGAATGTTAAATAACAGAAGAGAGGGAGGCAGAAGGCAACTTGATGAGGCCATTGAAGAATCTGCGAAAACTCCATTCACCCAAGAAGTACAATTAGGAGGAATACCCCCAAAGTGCAATTTGCCAACGTTAACCACTATCTTTGATGGAACTACTTGTGCTATTTAACATGTCAAAGCTTATGTTAGGTGTATGCTACAATGGGAAAACCATGATGCTGTATTGTGCAAATATTTCGCATCCATCTTAACAGGCGAGGCACTAAAATGGTTCGAAGGTTTACCTAAGAACACTATAACTTCTTTCAATCATTTACAAACTACATTTTTGGGAGAATATATAAGTAATAATTCTTCGCGACCTGGCATTGAAGATGTATTTAGGTTAAAATAGAGGGTTGGCGAGAGTTTGAAACATCTAACCATAAGATGGAAGACAATATCTAGTGAGATGGCAGGAAGAGTGGATGAGAGATACCTCATTTTATCTTTCATTAATGTTATGTTCGCAACTAATCTGATGTATATACAAATTTTCAAAATCAAAAATACAATCACCATGACGGAGCTGCGAGAGTTACAAGAAGAATACATTGCATTGGAGGATAAACAAAACGAAATTGAGTCATATCCCATTGCGAACACCAGTTCAGGTGCAGCAAACGCAAGTTTACTCCCCAGATTAATAAATACAGTAGCGAGCACTTCGCAGGTGAAGCAAGAAAAGAATATGAATGATGATCAACAGAAATTAGTAGATATAGGAAGTAGAGATCAAGAAGAGTTCGAAAGGGAAAGAAAATTCTTTAGTCGAAGTGGAAATAATAAGATTCCAAGGCTTGATCAGCCACAAGAGACTTATGGTGGTCAAAGACAAAATTATTATAGAGGGCAAGGAAGTCAGAAGATAACATGGGAAGAAATTAAGATGCCACCTCTAAATGCTAGCATAGAGAAAATTTGGGAGGCTATAATTTTTATGGAGGACATACCCGTACCCTGTAATATGGGAAAAAAGCCACACCCAAATAATCGAAGTCAAGAATTTTGCCCTTATCATGATTTTCATGGTCACTCAATAAATGAATGCAGGAATGTAAAAAGAATCATCTTGAGGATGATAGATCAGGGAAAATTAAACCATTTTCTTATAAGACATCCACAGTCTCAGCAACTACCGCCACCACCAGAAATTCGCAGAGTGAATATAACAAAGGGAGGAGAAACGTTTGTGATAGAAGTTGGGGCAAAAGCGAAAAATCTATTCTGTAACTCCATCATACATTCATACAAAACTATAGAAAATTTTCACGACAATGTTCTAAGCCGAGTTTTCACGAGAGATGCGGATGGGAGAGAAATAATGAATATTGTGAAAGCCTCGCCATTAGAAGAGTGGCAAAAGAAGATTATTTGTTTCACTGCACAAGAAGTACCTAAGCCTGGTGAGATGCATTACAACCCACTAGTGTTAAGATTAGAAATAAATCCAAAACAAATAGAAGAAGAAGATGAGGATGGTGAAGCTGAAGATTCTTGGGTCATTAACAGAGTTTTAATTGACACGAGAAGCTCAGTGGATATCTTATTTTATCATACTTACAAAACCATAGGAGGAAGAGACGAGAATTTAATACCATCAACTTATAAAATCTATGGTTTCAATGGTAATGCCAACAAGCCCAAAGGGGAAATTACAATGTGAATTCCATTGAAGAGGATATCTTCCAAGATTCAATTCTATGTTGTTGATGTAGAATCGTCATACAATTCCTTGATTGTCCGACCTTTGCTGCATGGGATTCTAGGTGTAGCGTCAAATTTCCACCAGTGCATTAAGTTTCCTCATCCCAGCGGTGTTGGAGTTATAAAAGGAGATTGGACTGAGAGAAAAAAGTGCCATGAAATTGATATGGAATCTTGCGAGGAAAAGGCTGCGAAGAATAGAAAATGAAACATAACATCAAACAAAAGCAAAGAAGTGAAAAGCCGATGGTTGATACAATGGAATAGCGAGAAGAAGAAATGCTGCGAAGTCAACATATGCTGAAACCAATAGATGGCGAGCGTCTCGCAGATGGGGAAAATATAGCAAAGCGCAACAAAAACGCAGAAGCAGAAAATAGTAAGTAGAAAAGTTAAAATTTCTAAATCAAAAAATATAAAAGATGTATGAATAATTTGTTGAAGAAAATGTTACAAAAGGAATGCTTTGGTTCAATAAAAAAGATGAAATTGAAAAATTGTACAAGAACTGAAATGCAAAAAGAGAAAATCAAAGAAACGCGAAAATTTCGCAGAAACGCAAATAAAATTTTGCAGAGATATATTAGAATGGGACGAACCTTTATGGCGTATACCCTAGTTCGCGGATAAAATTTCGCAAGAGGCAAATGTAAGACCTAAAGTGCGTCATATAAGGGGGTATCTCTTTGCATGGCTCAGGGATAAGGTTATACCGCTGCTGGAACCTGAGTCATGGAGATTTGGGACCCATGAAAGCCTATCCAGGAGAGGTACCTTGGATTTCCAACTATATATATATTAACAGTTGGACGACAGAGGGTCTCTTATAAGGAGTGTAGAGTATGACCAAGGCTCCGAGGTACACTGTTGAGCCAAGAGTGCCCGGGATGGATGAACCTACCCTGTCTATTCTTGGCAAGTCTTGGCTATGATGCACTCGGCCCGAAGAAAACCCCACCTAGGGTGCAGTATCGTAACTATAAGCCATATAGGCAAAAATGATAAGAGGCTGCGAAAAGAACTGGTTGTTTTTAAGACCGGATGGGAGGAGCTAGTCTTCTTTGGCCGATGTACGCATCCTTGAATGGGAAACCAGGGGGTGATAAGGGCGGCACCCTCCATTAGGGAGCTGATAAGTGTCTGAATATGCAAATGTCATGAGGCTTTATGTTCGCAAGAATATTTAGGCGTGTAATATTTGTGCAACAATTTTACAGAGGCAAAAAGCCATGAGAAAAAGATAAGATGAGATCAATGGGTTTTTACATGAAAGTGTAAAGACGTCCTGCGATTTCATCGCGAGAAGGCAATGTCATGGGGCTTTGTCTTCGCAAGAAAATTTAGGCCTATCATATTGTCGCAAGATAAATTGACAATGTGCGGATAAGGCAAGATCAATGGGTCTTTACATGCGAGTGTAAGGACGTCCTGCGATTTTGTCGCCAACACAAAAAGTGGCTAAATAAGACCTTTAACTAGGAAGGAAAAATAAGACCACAAGGGATCAAGATTGAATGACTGTGAAATTTACACAGAAATCATGAGATTATGCAGATATGACTTGAAACATTTACGCAGAGATTAAGGCAAAAATTTACAAACAGATCTTATTCAAAATTAATTTACTTAATCTTTCATATTGCAGATGAATAACAGAGGAAAGTATGGGAATGAACAGAATGGTAAAATTATTATTCATCTTTATATGACAGATTTAAGCAGATAGTTAAAAAATTAATAAGCATATTGATTAACTATATTGCAAAAACGGATTGTTTTCTAATGTATGCAGATAGAAACAAAAGTAATCTATAACGTCAAGAAACCTTAGAGCTGGAGAAATTTATTATCTTTAAAGAGAAATATATGAATGTACAGATATTATAAAGAGATTTAAAGAGAAGATAAAGCTATTTAGATCCTTCATTATCTTCACCAGAGTCCCCCTCATCATCTTCATCTTCATTAAGTTCTTCATTTTCTTCATACTCTTCAGATTCGCTAACAGAGATGATAAGATTAGGGACGTTCTCTGGAATTTCATTCGCAAGATAAGGATATGTAGAGTGGGGAATTTTATGATCATCACAGACCATTTTAATAGAATCATTGCGAACACCAACAAGAGTATTGCTAAAATTCGCCAGAGTAATCTGAAGTTGCTTTTTGAACTTGGAGCATTTCTCGTTGTGAGAAGACAGAAGTTTTGCGAGTTGCCCTTTCTCTTTTTCCAATTCTCCAATTCTTTGGAGAAAATTTTCTTCAGATGCTGCGAGCAAATGATAACAAATTAATAAAACAGTGAAGATTCAGTTAAAAAATGGATTAATGGATTAAGAATAACAACCTTCTCTTTCAGAGATCATATCTTTAATCAGGGCAGAATGTTCAGTTTGAAGACTAACATCTACACCTAAGTTATTTCTGGCGTTGTCAAGAATCTTTGCAGCCCAAGCAAACTCATCATTACTACTAATGAGAAGGCGGGAACGAACTTGATTTTCCCTTTCAACAAGAGTTTTATTCTCGCATATAAGTCTATCTCTTTCAATTTGAACTTCAAGAAGAGTTTTGTGGAATTCTGCTAAAGCTTGAGCACCCTGTCTAGATATGCGATCTCTTTCATCTATGAGATCACTATTTTGGGCTCTTATAATATTGATTTATTCTTTAGAATCAAAATAACGACACTTGGACGTATTAGCCGCTCTCAAACTAGACATGTGGTCAATTGCTAAAAGACGAAATGTGGATCTAAGGTCATCTATAGATAAAGATTCAATCTTGTCATATGAATAACTGTTTAAGGAATTGTAAAGGCGATCAAGAAGGGTATCCTCATCTATAGGCTCAGGAAAAAGAACGAAAAAATGTAGCCTCATCAGTAAGGCCATAAATATCTGCAAAAATGGTTGTTTGAATAAGCTAAAACAATATGGTAAAAGAATTAAGAGAAAAGAGAAACAATATGGTTGTACCATAGAGCTGTTGGTTAGATTTTTCAAGATCAGACATCTTGTGCTTATCTCTCGAAGCATAAATTTCCATTTTTTTAAACTTCTCGCGAATATTATCAACTTCATATTCCATATGTTCATCCTTCTTGCGAAAACTAGCAGACTCATACTCTAATTTTTCATTCTTCTCACGAAGAATATTGTTCTTCTTTTCAAAAGTTGCACGTCTTCTCTCCAAGTTTGAGGCAACAACAAAAGAATCTCTTCCAGCCTGCGAAGATAAGCAAAAAATTGTTAAGACAAATATAAATTAAAACCTTGCAAGGAAATGAGAGTACACAAATATGGCGAAGAAACGAGAAAATACCATAATGCCGAGTGAATTTAAGAAATTCGGAGATATAACTCTTGAAACCCCGCGAAGAGATTCATTGTTCTCTAAGAGGGGAGCATCACAGATAGCTGCCATGGATTTTCAAGATTCAGCAAGAGGAGTATCGCTAATCCCTAACATAGTATCAGAGAATATGCTGGAAAAATGAGACATAGAAGACTCAGGTTGGGATTATTCCTTTGCAGAAGTGATATCAGCATCGCCATCATCGCTATAACTCTCGATGGGCTGAAGAGTTGAAGGAGATGGGGATTGCATTTTTATTTTCTTTGAAAGAGGAGCATCATATTTCTCCTTACTAGTAGCACCTTTTCCTTTTTCCTTGGTCTTCACAACTTGAACAGGTTCTATTTCTTCAATAACCTTCAAACAGACAAAGATAAAAAATAGAGGAAACAATATATTGTTAAGAATCGTAAAGGAATATTTCTTACTTCATCTGTGAGTGATCTGAGAGCTAATAGAGTACTGGGTTTCCCTAACTTATTGTAGCTAGCTTTCAGCCTTTTGATCTAGTAAAATTGGAGCAATCAGCGAGAGTATATGTGAAAGTATGAGAAAGTATGAGAAAAATAATAAAGATAATTTAAGCAAAAAATTCGAGAACATACCTCTATATTTCTTTCAGGCCAATTAAACACCCATGGTTGGTACTCTGCGAGGCTCGAAGGTAAAGCATGAGAACCAGAGATGTATGGACCCTCTAGAAATAATGGGAAAATACACCATTTGTCATCACTAGAGTGGCACGGACCTTGATTGTTACCCGGATGCCAATAAATATCCAACATGAGAACTTTATCTTCATCAACGTCATCCTTCTTTTGTAAGCAGACACCCCAACAAGCGATATCCTTCCTCATGGGGATAACTTCATAATTCGCGAAGAAAGTTTCTACAATATACTTCGCAAGAATAATTGGTACTGCAACAAATTTAGGATTCTTAGCTTCAAGAGGGTAAGGAGATTCTTTACCAGCGCCGCGAGTAGCGTACTCAATCACCAAACGAATGCAGTCTCCACTCAACTGATATATAGTCGTGTGAACTTCGCATGAGAAAGTATTTCGTAGAATAAAGGAAGTTCAGGGTTGTAAAGAGGAATGGGAAGGCCAGCTTCAAGTTGACCTAATGAGACTATGATCTTCTCGCGACTACACAAAATATCAGAAAATAATTTAACAGAGAGCTCAGCCCTAGGGTTTTGATCAGGAATGGTGGATAAAGTAAAGCCTATATCTTGAAGCTTCTTTTGCATTTTTTCAAAGGCAATTAGATTTATACGACCTGCTGGAGGCATTCTTAGTATGGGAATGAAGAAAATATAAGATCAAAGGAACAAGAGAAAAATTACAACAACAGCAGATGCGGAAGAAGAGTAAAATTGCGGAGAAAGAAAGAGAAAGTAAAAAGAAGAAAAGAGAAGAATGAAGAAGATATATATAGAAGGTAAGAATTCTTGAGAAAATAAATGCATTTAATGCGAAGAAAAGACATGAACGGTTGATACACAGCGGTTGAGAAGGACGTGTCAGAAATTAAATGGAAGAAAATATACGTGTAATAAATCTGGCGAAAAATGCAGAAACGTGTCAGAACAGAAGAATGTGAAAAAATGAACAGCTGCGGCATTTTAATAGAATTCAATTCTCATGATCTTTTCCCCTTCGCAGAAAATACATGAGAAGAGGCAAGATGTAGGATCCGAATATCGCCACAATAATGTTCTTGCGAAATTTATAAACAACGTTTCTGCGAGCTCTTCAACAACACTCTGCGAGCGTCGCAGAATGACTCAAAGAATGACATAACGGATGACGGTAGCAGAAACACGAGAAGAGCATGGCGATTCTGCGAAGATTATAGTATCTGCGAGAATAAGCATTACAACTGTTGCGAGAATATCGCGAGTCAGATCCGAAATTAAAGGACAGCTTAGCTGTCATCCACTATGTAACTACCCTATATAAAGAGAGCCAATAGACTCAGAGAAGAGAGCAATTTTTGAGTGTTAAGAAAATTTTGAGGAGAGAGAAAGTTCTTGTGAGCGGTTGTATTCTTGATTCCCTCCATTTCCTGTAACATTTCTGAGAATTAATCAATAAAAGTGTTGTTCTTAATCTTCAAATATGTGTTGATTATTATGAATTCTTGTGAGGGGTGTAGTGTAGGAATTCCTGCAACTACAAGTCTCTTCTGCTTTTGGTATATCTTTGTTGTCTCCGGGTCCATCGTCTGCTGATATACCTTTGGTGTCGGTGGTACCTTCGTCCACTACGTACCTTCTCCAGTATAATTCTTCCATCTCAGCTAACCCACGTTCCTTTTGGAACTACCCAACCTTTGTGTAGGTTGTACCTTTGTTCATCGCCAGCTTCTGCCAATCGGGTTATGCCACGCTTCATCTCTCCGCATGCCTTGACTCATGCGTGTAGATAATAGTTTTTTTTGCATTTAATGCTGATTAGATACGTCATCTAACTTTGTCCCCTCTCCAACTACCTCCTAGTAGGCTATACTCGTAATCTTCTTATCTCCACCGTCGAGGTCTTCTTTCTTGGGGAGAGATAAAGTAGATCTGCGGAGGTATCCTTTGCCCCTTAGACTTCTATGTTCATCGAAGGTTACATAATTAGATTTATACGCGGCCACTAAGATCGTGACACGTGCTCCACAGAATATTGGTATTCACAATGTTGATGGTGGATTTTAGTTCAGGGATAAAGTTGTAAAACCAAATTTTGTGCCAACACCCTGCAAAGGGCAAGGCCATTTGACAAACGATGAGCGCAGATATCCTCTCATTTTATTTATTCGAGGAAATTCGATAAGTACACAAAACTCATCCAGAATGGTTCATGTAGCAACAATCCCAATATTCTGTGAATTGACAACATTATTAATTAATGCATGCTTAGCCTTGTATTTCCTGTGATGTTCTCAACAATACTCTCATTATTGGCGCGGTATGATGACTGAGTCTTGTTCTCAACAGAGTAACACGAATCTCCAAGTGTCAATAGTGAGGCATGCACGAAGTACCCGTACAGGCTACATCTCTGTGTGTGTTATATTAGCCCGATTGAGAATATATCTCTCGGTGTGTTATACTAGATCGATTGAGAATCTGGACTATCCATATCAGTCTCAGAAACAATCATGACCACGCAAGTTGGCCGCATGATTTAACCAGCCTAGACGATCCTCAGCAGGAGCAGGCTATCACCACAATGACCACCAGCGGGCCCGTTTATGCCCTGACCGGTCAAACATACATCGCGCCTCCAAACCAGCGACCAAACGCCATCCTGGAAAAGGGTGGTCAAATTGGTGTGAAACAGCTTGGAAGAAGACTGCCAACGACAGTCTCAAAAATCATCCACGGCCGTCCAACTTCGCCGGCGCGATTGGACGGCGTGGATTATCCCATGACCGGTCGGACAAGCTTGTACTGCACACCGGCGGGATCCCTTCCTACCTACCTGACCGACTATCTCATGATCAAGCCTCGGAGCAATTAACGTTTTCTCAAAACCAGGTTGACGTGATGCTTTAAGGGTCACGAAATTTTATATGTGTCGTAGTTTGATCACAACCATCAAACATCATCGGCATGTTTGGATGGCTTAGATCAAACCTATGACCGTGAAACAGGTACCATCATGTTCACTGCCTACCCAATGTGGGACCAACAGGATCGTCCTCCCCAAGGGAGGAGCATGGCACACGAAACCGATCTGGTGAAGTTACACACGCACGACCGATCAAAAACCCTAGTTAGGGTTTGCGGCATGTTACATGTGTCGTTAATTGATCACGAGCGTCCATCTTCGCAAGCTTGGATGGAGGGTGTATATGTAGACTTAAAAGGTCCCGATCATGCCAAGATGATCACTGTAGGCCCGTCTACACACATAACAGATCGTCCAAGATAAACCATGGCCTGGCATCTCGAAACACGCACCTAAAGTAGGCATGACACGCGGCTTCCTATTCCTTTGCGGCATAGGATTTCTGTTACAAATCGATCTCAACCGCTCCTTTTTCCGGTCAAATTGAGTGTCTTAGATCGCACCTTTATGGGACAACGAGGTATGGACGTGCACACCAGCATGTCGTCTACACGTATGCCTAGTCGGTGTTCCCTAAAACACTTCCCATGATTGGCTTCGACCAAGATGAAGAGTGATGCTAGCGCACCTTTTCAAAACCCTAATCAATGGTCGCACAAGTATCATCTTGTCTGTCAAAATCTACCAGCTTGGTTGGGCAACCCAGGCTAGGAGTTAAATGTCCAATAAGGTGTCGTGGTGATTACCATCTTTCACTCTACCACATTGAGTGATCGGCCAAGGTAGGGCTTGCTTGCACAGCCTCCAAACGGTCATTTGAAGATGGCTAGGCATGCACCTGTTTTAAGATGCTTAATCCGTGACCTACTCCGTTAAGCCTTAAAACAGCGATGCTTCATTCATGCTAAATATATTCAATGAATATACATGCATAGATTATACACGATATTTCATAAATATCGAATTCCCAAATAACTTAGTTATTTTTAACCTAGCATCATCATATGCTACCTTCTGTGGGTCCCACGATCCACACTCGAGACATCAAATATGCCACAAACTGTGGGATACTCACTGGGGTATTAGTCTGGCGGTTTACAGCGTGTCATCATAAGAACGTGTCAGGAAGCATGGACGGTTAGCAATTATAGGATAAGTGGGTTAATATGTGATCGTGCAATCACCCACACGACCCCACTACTCCATTTCCTTCACTTCCTACGAGATGAGAGTTTGCGCTATGACTTGTATAAATAGGCCCTTTGCTTGTTTCAAAGGCACAACAGACAAACACGGAGAAAACCAAGTGTTGTCATCAGTATTCAGAAACCACCATTCTGATACAAGTCATAAAAGACAACACCTTCAAAATATCAACACCTTCTTCGCTTCCCTCCCTAAGATCAACCCCATCTCCTTCACATTGTGACCGAAGCAAGTCTGGAACGTCCATTTCTTGGTTTAGGACAGAATTGTATAGGTTGATCTCTCGAATCAAAATCACTCCCGTGCAGTGCATTTGTTTAGGGTTTAGATTCATTTCTCATCCAACGCCCAAAATTACCAAAACCAGCTGAAATAGTTTTTACCCATAAACAATTGGAGACCACAGTGGGAGGGACGAGAGATAGTTTTCATTTATAGTTTTCAGGGCTAAAGTTGTAAAACCAATTTTTGTGCCAACACCCTGCAAAGGGCAAGCCATTTGACAAATGATGAGCATAGAGATCCTCTCGTTTAATCTATTTGAAGTAATTCGATAAATACACAAAACCCATCCAGAATGGTGCATGTAGCAATAATCCCAATATTCTGTGAATTCTCAGCATTATTAATTAATGCATGCCTAACCTTGTATTTCTTGTGTTGTTTTCAACATGACTCTCATTATTGGCGCGGCATCATAAGAACATGTCAAGAAGCATGGACGGTTAGAGATGATAGGAGAAGTGGGTTAAGATGTGATCGTGCAATCACCCACACGACCCCACTACTCCATCACTCCACTTCCTACAAGATGAGGGTTTGCGCTATGACTTGTATAAATAGGCAATTTGCATGTTTCAAAGGCACAACACACCAACACGGAGAAAATGAACCTAAACCCTAAACAAATGCACTGCACGGGAGAGATTTTGATTCGAGAGATCAATCTATACAATTCTGGCCTAAACCAAGAAATGGTCGTTCCAGACTTGCTTCGGTCAAAAAAGTGAGGGAGATGGGGTTGATCTTAGGGAGGGAAGCGAAGAAGGTGTTGAGATTGTGAAGGTGTTGGCTTTTATGACTTGTATCAGAATGGTGGTTTCTGGATACTGATGACAACACTTGGTTTTCTCCATGTTTGTGAGTTGTGCTTTTGAAACAGGCAAAGGGCCTATTTATACAGGTCATAGCGCAAACCATCATCTCGTAGGAAGTGGAGTGATGGAGTAGTGGGGTCATGTGGGTGATTGCACGATCACATCTTAACCCACTTATCCTATCATCGCTAACCGTCCATGCTTCCTGACACGTTCTTATGATGGCGTGTTACATGCTGCACTTTATAAACCGCCAGACCAATACCCCAGTAAGTATCCCCCGGTTTGTGACATGTTTGATGTTTCGAGTGTGGATCGTGGGACCCACGGAAGGTATCATATGATGATGCTAGGTTAAATAACTAAGTTATTTGGGAAGTCGATATTATGCATGTAATGCATCGAATATATTTAGCATGAATGAAGCATCGCTGTTTTAAGGCTTAACGGAGTAGGTCGTGGATTAAGCATCTTAAAACAGGTGCATGCCTAGCCATCTTCAAATGACCGTTTGGAAGCTCCGCAATAAATCCCTCCCTTGGCCGATCACTCCATGTGGTAGAGTGACAGATGATGATCACCACGACAACTTATTGGATGTTTAACTCCTAGCCTGGGCTTCCCAACCAAGCTGGTAGAGTTGGACGGATGAGATGATACATCTGCGACCGTTGATTAGGGTTTTGAAGAGGTGTGCGATCATCACTCTTCATCTTGGTCGAAACCAAGCATGGGAAGTGTTTTAGGGAGGACCGACCAGGCATGTGTATAGACAGCATGCTGGTGTGCACGCCCATACCTCGTTGTCCCATGAAGGTACGATCTAAGCCACTCAATTTGACCGGCAAAGAGGAGCGGTTGAGATCGATTTGCATCAGAAATCCTATGCCGCAAAGGAATAGGAAATCGCAAATAAATAAAACGAGAGGATCTTTGCGCTCATCGTTTGTCAAATGGCCTTGCCATTTGCAGGGTATTGGCACAAAAATTGGTTTTACAACTTTAGCCCTGAACTAAAATCCACCATCAATATTAAGTCCCCTGCCTAGCATATGATGGTTACACTATCATGGGGGAGACATGACTTGGTGAAAAATACTCGTGAGAAAAGAAAGATAAAGGAGCTTACCCTGAGATGCTTTGATCGACTGTTAGTAATTGCCCCTATGAACATGCGGCATGTGTATAGGACTTTTGGGGGACCGACTTCCTTCCTTGGGTGTTCAAACCAAATAGGGAATCCTTTTTCTACCAGGATTCTTCAATTGATTGTGAATATAAAAGGGGTCTGATCCCTTTTCTTTCATTATATATTTTTTGTTCAGTTAGCATCTCCCGTTGTAGCTTCTGACGTTTCCATTTACGATAACGCTGCCACCAACGTTGATGCTTGCTGAAGCTACTACCTCGTTGTTATTGCCGTTGGACTTCGCTGCTGCTGCCGTTGCACGCCTGTCAGCAATAAGGTTGGTACTTCATCATTCATTGCTTTGCTCTCTTTTTTTCGGTACAAACCCTAATTCTTAGGTAAACCCTTTTATTATTTGAGAGAAACCATCCCGTTGTAGGCGACATTCTTTGGAACATATGTTATGATTGATTTCAATAGCAAAGTCATTAATATTGCTAGGATTGTTCCGCAAAACAAGCCACGAACCCATGAATATATCATTTTTTTTCTCCCTTTTCCATTGTTGCATGTAAAGTCTAGCATTTGGTTATAACTTGGAAAACTTCGTAGATACGATTCCTAGGGATAAACCCCTTGCTCATAGAAAACCGTGTCATGATATGTGTAAACCTGAATAAACATGGGCCCCATCGTGCATGCCTGACTGAACGTCGACCCTGTTGTGTCTGCTTCGACCGAGAGGCTGCTTCGTTCTTATTCCGCTCGAGTGTCAGCCTTGGTATGCCTGCTTCATTCGAACGTGGGCCCGCTGTGTGGTTGTATTCTCTTATTAGCCGAACATTGACATAATAAAGTCCCTAGGATAGAATTTGGCTCGTTTCTTAGACTGGATGCGTTTCTTTCCATTGCATGGCAGTTTCCCTCAAATATTTGATAAACATCCACTAATTATTATCCCGCATTTGTAACCTTTACAAACAGAAAGTGAAGACTCCTCTTTTCTCCGGGATCTTGTTAACTCGTGAAATATAAAGAAGACGGTGAGTCTTCTCCCATCGCAGAATTGTTTCTTTATTTGTCCCAGTATTCCTTTACGTCCATTATATAACTTGATCTGCTTGGTGATGATGATTTTTTTTTGTTAACATAATCATAACCTCTTTTCGCAGAATGGAGGCTGCTGGCAAGAATTTCTCTAGTATCTCTCCCGAAAGAAGCTTCGAAGTGAATAAACCTGAGACTGATGGTGCGTTCGAGGAGGTGATGGCTAAAATTAATGTTCCGCTTCGCGAGGCTGATCGCGCCATATGGGGCATGTCAATTTTGTATCTGCGTGTCGCTCGAGAATGCATTCGAGATCTTCTAGCTTTAATCAACAGGGAGGAAAAATAGAGGCTTGAGGAGGCGTCGCAACCACTAGTAACCGCAAGAGCTGAGATATTTGCTGCACGTATGAAAAGGCAAAGGGTTGAGCATGCACGGTCTCCAAAAGAAGATATGTGTGATTATTCGATCCGTGATGGTGTGATCATCCTTGATTCTGATACGGGCGAGCCTGAGATCCCAAAGTTGTCAGCATGATCTCCAATGTTGCAGCAGCTCTTGAGGAAGATATGGAGGATTTCCCTACTGAGGATGCTGTCAAAGCAGAGAATATTGCTGCAGAAATATCTGAAGCGGAAGCTGAGGCAGAACCGAAGTAAAAATCGGTGCCGACCAATGATGATGACGTTGAAGCAGACTCCAGTGGTGGGAAGACGCAGTCGATCTCCTTGATGGCTTAATCTTCCAGTTCCTTCTCTTTTCTTCTTTTCCAAGTATTTTCTCGTAGTTTTGTCAACACTTTCTCCTTGTACTCAGTGGCGGCTGAGTTCAAGGTATTCTTATTTTATGCTTGCTTGTTTGAACAAGGTTTTATTTTTGCCATTTTGAGAAAAACCTTTCATCAAGACTGCACCTGCCTACGCTCTCCTAGCGTAAGCCCGATTCTTGTGGTAGACTGCTCAAAGTGTTTTTTTTTCTGCATACACTTTATCCCTCCACATTTCCCGAATGGTGTGAAGTGTTTTCTTTTTAGGGTTATCTAGTTTAATTTGATGGGTAATGATGATGACTCGGGTTTAACTAAGATTTTGTGTCATTCCCAGGGGTAAAGAAATTTCTAAAAGGACATAATACTTTGATTAATTAAGAAATTGGAACCCTAATAATTTCGAATGCAAGTAATGAAATCCTTTTGATGGAATTACAAAAATAGCATGAAAATGGAAATTGTTGGAGGAATCATCACGGAGAACGCTGGAGAAGAAAGGGTAGCACGTCGTTTCTAGGTATTGTAAGGTTTAAGCAATCGCAAGTGGATCGTCACGCCCTCAAGATTCTCAGCATTGATGATCTTGCAATAGCCACATAGGATGACATCTGCTACCAAATATGGTTCATCTTCCTTCATTTCTGATAAATCAGATTGGTTAGTCATTTTCACCGCCACATTTCCAACTCGAAACGTGATCCTCTTTGCTACCATATCTCCAATTTGAAAGGTATTCGGACTTGGCACAACCTCTTGTTTCGGGGACACATTGTCTCTGAATGCTTCCAAGATTTTGGTAAAACATTTGAAAGGACAGGAACCCCACTCACATCTCTTGGTGGCGGTTAGGTTATTAACCAAAACAAGTCCCCGAGCCTCAACAGGAAGAGGTTTTATTGTTTGTAAAAAAGGTTGTTCAATGAGACTTACTTGGGCTCGGAACCTTTTAAGGTATGAATTCGTGATTTCTCCAGGAAGTTGCGTCACATTTGAAAGGCGTATATATGGAAACAGATAATCTTCAGGATTTGATGGTTCGTTGGAGATTCTTTCAGGTACTGAAATCGGCAAAGAACACACTCCCAGTGCTGCTTTGTTATCGTGTATCCACGGGCATCCCAGTACCATGTCGTAATTTGGAAACTCTTTTCCTATGTAAAATTTAGCCTGTGTTAGAGCATCACCAATTTTAACTTAAAGGTCAATGTATCCATAGGCGTCTCTAAATTCTCCTTTTGAGCTCTTAATCACGGTTGGTCTACGAGTGGCTTCTTGTTTTGAAATCCTTGCTTCCCTCAGAGTCTTGATAGTGATGATGTTAAATTTGTAGGATGCATCAATCAATGTGTTGTCAAACTCGACATCCTTCAAACGAGTGATGGTCAGGAGTCCCCAGTTCCCCTTGTCGGTCGTATCTTCCAGGAAAGACCGTGGCTTCGAGACTGCTTCCTTTTCGGGGTACAAACGCCTGCCTGACACGACATGGTTGAGGGATGAGAACATGTCTTGACGTTGTACCTTGGAGATATACAATATTTCACACAAATGCTCCATCATAGACTGTACAGTCTTGCGGACAGAATCCCCGGAAATCATGCAGCTCCTAATAGGAAGAGGATCTCTATGAACACCCTCGTTTACCAACTGGAGTTCTCCTTCCTCTATATTTTCTCTGAAGATTTTATTTAATTTGTTGCAATTCTTGGTCGGGTGATGGACGAACCTATGGTAGCGGCAGTACTTGGGGTCTGTTATCTCTTCCTCGGTTGGTGGGCATCTGATAAAAGGTAGCTTGATTGCATCATCTTGAATCCACGCTTCCAAGAGTTCTATGACTTCATTCATGGGAAAGGGGAAGTTCGGAACTGCGTCTGTGGATTCTTGCGTAGGAGGCTTTCCCATCCCCTTCCGAGATGAAGTCGTCGTATGCGCTAGTGCTGCACGTTTAGGTTGTTGTTCCGCTGCCGGAGCTTTCTTCCACCAGCTGGAGTTCGGTAAAATTCAGATCATAACAATCTAATGCTTGAGTCATAAACCTTTTAAAGAAGTCATTCGGATGTTCGTTGCTCCGTTGAAAGATTCTTCCCAGATCTGAAAAGGTGACCTTCTCAGGCACAAAGAAATACTTCCTGTAGAAGGCACCGACCATCTCACTCCAATTGGATATACTGTTAGGTGCGATGTTATTGTACCACGTGTACACTCTTCCGGTAAGTGACTTCGAGAACTCTTTCAGGCGGAGCACATGATTGTATTCGTGTTACCCTAAAGACTCTAAAAATCAAGAGACATGTTCACGAGCGTTACCAGCACCATCATAAATGGAAAATTGAGGAGATAGGTATCCTCGTGGAAGGGGAATCTATTGCACATCTTGAGGGTATGGGGGATGATGTTGGTGCATGTCCGATGGATTTTATTTTCCCAGACTTTGGAGGCGTCTCTCCAGGTATTCACGCGCAATAAAGTTGGATGGCTGGTCCTTTTCTCTTGGGCTTTCAGGAGCGTCACAGGCTTCTTCATCCATATGGGCCCGCGTAATTGGAGTTCCTTCTCCGGGTGTATTGAACACGTTCCTCGTCGACTCCAGGGGTTGTCGTAAACCTTGTGGAAATTGTTTGGTTAAATTTTTGAGAAAAGTGAATACCTCTTTCTGAGTTGTAGCCATGTCCGTTTGGGATTTAGCGAGAACTTCTTGCCTTTCCATTAAATCCACCATGGTGATAGGGGATGTCCTCCTCTTGTTCCTCCATCCCCTCGTCCTGACAGAGGAGTAGCAGTTTCCCTGGTGACGAATGGAGGCGTTATACTCGAAGGAATGCCGGGATTTGCGGCTGCTTTGGCTCTGGTGATGGGAGGTGTCATGCCTACTAGAATGTCTCCTGCTCTGCTGGTGTTGGTGGTAGAGGAGACAACTCCACGAGATGTACTGGTCACATTCTGTACATCATCTCTACTAACAAGGACATCAAACTACGAAGGAATAGGAAGGGAAGACTGTATACCGAACTGCGACACATAGACATGCGTGGGAAAAAGAAAGAAACAATTCTGGGTAAAAACTATTTCTGCTAGTTTTGGTAATTTTGGGTGTGGATGAGAAATGAATCTAAACCCTAAAAAAATGCACTGCAAGGGAGTACTTTTGATTCAAGAGATCAATCTATACAATTCTGGACTAAACCAAGAAATGGCCATTCCAGACTTGCTTCGGTCACAAAGTGAAGGAGATGGGGTTGATCTTAGGGAGGGAAGCGAAGAAGGTGTTGATATTGTGAAGGTGTTGGATTTTATGACTTGTATCAGAATGGTGGTCTCTGGATACTGATGTGAACAACACTCGGTCATCATGCCGCGCCAATAATGAGAGTCATGTTGAAAACAACACAGAAAATGCAAGGCTAGGCATGCATTAATTAATAATGCTGCGAATTCACAGAATATTGGGATTGTTGCTACATGCACCATTCTGGATAAGTTTTGTGTATTTATTTAATTGATTCAAATAAATAAAACGAGAGTATCTCTTCGCTCATCGTTTGTCGAATGGCCTTGCTCTTTGCAGGGTGCTGGCACAAAAATTGGTTTTACAACTTTAGCCTTGTACTAAAATCCACCATCAACATTAAGTCCCCTGCCTAACACATGATGGTTAAACTATTGTGGGCTAGGCATTAGATAGTGACATATACAACATAAGAAAATAGGATGAAGTCTACCTAGAGGAACTCTGACCTATTACTGACAATCCTCCATGTGAGCATGCGGTCGTGACCATGGGCCTTGGTGGGACCAGCTTCCTCTCTTAGGCATTTGAGCTGAGAATGGAATTCTACTTCTACTGTGATTCCTCCAGCGTGGGTATTTGTACATTTCTGGTCAGATCGTTCATATCTAGCGACTTCTCCCATCCTTAATTAGGGTTCGAAAGAAAGCATGACTTGGTCAGAGTTGAATCCCCATATATCGGGTAGGCTTCGCCGCTTTAGTCTTCCTTTAGGGTTTCCTCAGCATACATGTATATGTTGGGATTTTGAACCGCTCTTATGATTTTATGATAGGGTTTTCTTGCAGAAACTTCCTTTCCTCAACATGTCAAACAATAGCGGATCATCTTCTTCATACCACCCAGGGTCTTCTGTTAAACGTGCACGACCTGCATCTGAGCCTCATGATGAATCCCATGCTCGTATTCTCCGAGTTAAGAAGATCATACTGGTTCGTCCATTTTTTCCTTTTCTTTCCCGAAAAATTGCTTGCTCTTCAGCAAATAATCCTCTCTTTTTTGCATAGATACCCCACTGGAACATGCGTGATGGTCATCAACGACGATGACTTAACTAGTCCTCTTCCTTCAATCTCAAACACACCTACCCATGTGGACCTTGACGATGCTGATATGGGTATCTCATCTTATGAATACCCCAATGCGGGTCTTTCATTTGATATCCAAATGAAATTCTTATTTTTCAGCTACCGAGATGTCGGTGGATTCTTAGTACGGAAGGAGTTTATGCCTTTGTACAAAAAGGTATGGAGAAAGTATGGCCACATCGCAACCAGGAATGTAGTTCGGCATTGTTCATCCACCTTGGTCACCATGGTAAACTGCCTTCTTCCCATGATTGCTGAGATGGAGAATATTTCTATCTGCAACGTTGCTGAATCAAATCTCGATAAGTGCGAGAACATGATATCTACCTGCGAATCCATGGAGTTCAACATGGGCTGGTTACGAGAGCGTCTTGATATCATCAAAATTGACCGAGTTGGTATCCTCGTGAATGTTGTTCATGTTGCGAAAGTTATCTTGGAGGAGGAGAATGCTCTGGCTGCGGAATCAAAGAAGGCGGAACAGGCAGTTCAAAACTTGAAGAACGGGATGGAGAGATACCAAACTAGGATGAAGATGATGTTATCAAGGAACTACAATATGCTAGATGGCCTCTTCTAAACCACGCTTCCTTCTTTTGAACATTCTTGAGAAATGAATTGCATCGGTTTTTTGGTTGATGGTTAATTTTTTTTTTATATTCATTAACGTTTTTGAATAAATTGATAATTTAAATGTGTAATGAAAAATGCTTGTATTGTCATATCTTGGGCAGTAGTGGGACAATGATCAAGCATGGTATGCTTTGAGCCATTTTCCGTTAATGACTGCTTCTAACTTGCCTCCATCCACCTTAATGATTTTGTAGTAGCTAGTACTATAAGCTTTGGTAATCACGTAGGGACCTTCCCATTTTGGAGAGAATTTTGGTGCAAATATGTCTTCCTGAATATGCTTGGTTGTCTTCATGACCAAATCTCCTACTTTAAAAACTTGTGGTTTCACAGTCTTGTCATACGCCCTGGAGATCCTATTTCTGTACACCTGAGCACGTTCCTCTGCCTTGCTTCTTCTGGAGTCCAGAGTGTCTAACTCAGTAATTCTTGAGTTAGATGCTTCATCCTCGTTCCAGTGGACCCTACTTGATGCTACAATCCTGGCTAACGGAATCTTGATTTCTGCTGGGAGGATTGCGTCCGCACCATAAACAAGTAAATATGGAGAAACTCCAATGGAACTTCTAGGTGCTATCTGATATGCCCACAATGCCATAGGCAGCTGTTCGTGCTATTCTCTGAGATTGTCATGCATTATTCGGCTGAGAATCCGAATTACCGTCTTGTTGGTGCTCTCAGCTTGTATGTTTCCTTGAGGATAGTAAATGGTGGAGAAGACCTGTTTAATCCCATATTCTTCAAGTATCTCTCGTAACTGTTTGGTTGTAAAGGGAGTGCCATTGTCGGTGATGATATGCTTGGGTACACCAAACTGACAAATGATGTACTCTTTAATGAAATCCGCAATTGTTTCTCCTGTGGTTCCTCGTAGACGGATGGATTCAACCCATTTGGTAAAATACTTTGTCATAGTTATGATGTACTCATGTTCCTTTGACGATGGCGGATTAATCCTCCCGATAATGTCAAGTCCCCAACTATAAAACGTCCATGGACTGCTTATCGAGTGTAAAGGAGTGGAAGGCGCGTGAACGAGGTTCCCGTGAATTTGGCATTCATGGCATCTTTGAACAAATGCAGTTGCTTCATCCTCCATGGTTGGCCAATAGTATTTCTCGTGTATCTGGAGAAATAGATTCATTTTCCCTTGATGTTCCCCTTCATGCATTTCTTTCAACATAGTCGGAATCTCTTCCTTATCCAGGCACCATAATAGATCGCCTCCAAAGCTTTTGCGATATAGGATCCCTTCGTGAAATACGAATTGCTTCGCCTTTTTCTTCATCTTGACAGCATCCTTTTGATTGGAAGGAGATACTCCATCGCGGAGATAGATAATGTACGGTTCTTTCCAGTCCCCAGCATGACTTACGTTGAAAACCTCCAATTGATGTGGTGGCATTTGGCAATTGGAGCAAGACTTCTGGAGTAAGCAAGATTGAGCTTCCATTTCTAGCCAATAATAGCCTAGGAGCTGAAGAAGACGGTAGAGCGTCACTACCAATGTTTTTCCACAAATTTCATTATGAACACGGTCAAGTTGTAGTTGTGCTTCTTCTTCTCCGAGACATCTCGATAGGGAACCATCCGGGTTTCGATGATATAGCATACTGTGAAGCATAAAAAATCTCTGCAGGGTTTTGAGACTGACCTTTCCTTGAGAAAGTGAGCTGCTGAGCTCTTGAATGATGGGAGTTCGCTAATCACATGTCCCAATTTCTTCACGTTGTGAAAGCCATATTGATTACACTGTCCTCCTCTTTACCGTCAGGGTCTCTTGTAAACCTTCAAACTGCAATTTGGATGCTAGTGTGACTAAATAATCAACATGCCTGTTGTTTTTACGACCAACATGGGTTATGGTTGCATCAGCAAAGTAGTTTAATAATCTTTGCGCTTCTGATCGATACAGGTCCAGCTTTGCCTACTTCAACGTGTACACTCCATTCATCTGATTAACTAGTAACTTAGGGTCACCTCATTGAGTGGCCCCTGCTTGTTTGGCTATTGACAGTCCTATGAGGAAGGCTTCATACTCTACTGAGTTGGTGCACTGAAAGTCCATCTTGAAGGAATGCGAAAAAAATTCGCCAGTTGGAGACATTAAAACCATGCATGTCCCTCCAGTATTATTGTTAGGAGTGGTTGAGCCATCGAAATACAGCAGCCACGCTACTTCTTCAACAACGGAGATCTCTGGAAATTCTCCGGAAAGATCCTAGTGTAATGCAGTAGTGCTTTCTCTAGGAAATGTCGTCAGTAAATCAGCAACAACTTATCCTTTGATAACCCTTGGTGATGCGTATATTATTTACAGCTCCGACATTTGGAGAATCCACTTGGCTGACCTTCCCATCAAGACTGGATTTGACAGTAAAAACTTCGCAGGATCAGGTACCACCTTGTTGGACAGCAGGTAATGTCTGAACTTCTGAATGGAATGAATCAGGGCTAGGCATGCTTTCTACGCCTTGGGATATCTGAGTTCAGCATCTCTTAATACTTGACTGAAATAGTATATGGGATGTTCGACTCCCTCGTCATCCTCCGGAGCAAGCAAGGCCCCTACGTCAGTATCACTGAAAGCAATGTAGAGACACAACGGTCTTCTTTGGACATGGGGCTTCATGACCGCTGGAGATGATAATATCCGTTGAATCTTCTGAAACGCTTCCTGTTGTAGCGCGGTCCAGACGAAACTTGCTCCTTTCTTCAGTAAGGGGGTGAATAAAGCGATGAGCAGGGCCAAACCGGGTATAAAACGTCGAATGTAGTTTACCTTTCCCATGCATCTTTGGAGCTCTTTCACAGACTTGTGAAGGATAAAATAAATCTAAAACCCTAAACACAAGTCCGCGTCGGCGGCGCCAAAAATTGATGTGATTGTGATATAGTGGTAAAAAGAGTGTCATTTCTCAGACTTGTGAAGGATATCTTTAGACTTAAATTCTAAACTAAAATAGAAAACACACTAAAAATTATAGCAAACTCAGACAAAGACGATATCAATATAAAAAGAATACTGAGGAGAAGATTCCACTGTTTTCCAAGTTCAAAGTGATTTAATCCAATATTTATATTTATGCAATTTTCTCGTTTAATTTGATTCTAAACTATTGCAACAAGTAGATTCTCAAAATAACAGGTGTAAATCTGAATTGAACATCAAAAACCTAGGTCCAAGTATGCTCTATCAAAAGAAATAACAATTGCTTAACAAAAATAATTCAAACAATTTTCGATCAAGGCAAATAATCATATAATAATTGCAAATAAATAGATAAAATAGAATATACCACTTTTTATTGGAAAAATAGCTTCCTTTATCGCCTCAGCAATGGGGTTTAGCTCCTCATATTAATCATGGTCTCGAAGTATGCGTTTGTAGCTCAAAAGATGATTAAAAGAGTGAAAAGTAATAACACAGATTGTTTGCAATAGTGTATTGGCGTTACAAAACAGCTGTTACAATGGAACTGTTACAGAAAACTGTTGTAAACTCTGTTGCTTTATCGCTGATTTTAAGACCCCAAAACCGAATGTCTTCAATGGCCTTTTGTTTTTCGTTTTTTTCCTTGTGACCATCAGAAACAATTTCATGCAACTCTTGATTTCGTTATCTGTTCTTCTCTATTTTTCCCCAAAATGTACGTAACCCTTCCTTGACCTTACAGATACCTATATATACCCACAACAACCCCTTAAAACTCGAGTTAAATCTTCCAAACCTAAATATTTTTCTCCAGCTAAAAGTCACGAGAATAACTCTCTGCAGCTTCTTTACGCGTCTTCCAAACCAAATCCAACGTCTCATACTCTGTCTAGGATACTATTGAATCTAACAACAAGCCCTCATTCCGTATCTCCACGTACTTTCCATGAATATGAACTTCCGAAAATAATCCAATCCTGTTTTGATTGGTTCGAAGATTTTCTCTTATTTCTTCGAATCAGAGGAACATATCTTTCCTGTTATACCGAAACATGCATATCACAGTCCAACTCGACAACCAAATCCGATTATAACTCCACAAGAACTCTTCCAGCAACCACGCAGGTGAACTTCCCTGCACTGTCGAAAGTCCATGTAACTTCTTCTTCTTTCTAATCTGGGACCACTACCAGTCTTGTTTGAACAAAACAGGATTATACCAAACCAATTCGAGCAGCAAATCAAATTAAAACTCCAAATATCATCGTCTGCAAATCACGCTGCAACTGAATTTTTGAATTCAGTTTTCCCGCCAAAATGGTGTAGAAGAAAGGGTCGCCCCCTATCCAGAGTAGGGGTGCGAATAGAAAGTGGTGGTGAGTAGTAAAGAGGATAGCCCTTATCAATTGGGTGCCCCTTAGTAATTTAGGTACCCCTTATCCAAAAAAAGGGCCCGTATAGTAATTTTATCCCACGAGCGCAAATACCGCTTTTCGAGCCAATTTTCCCACGCATGTTTATTTCTCCAAAAACACCTACAAAGACACAAAAAATCATAATAAATACAAAATCGAGCACTAACAATATATACAATTGAGATTATATTAGACATATAAATGTGTCCATCAAATACCCCCAAACTTATTATTTGCTAGTCCTCGAGCAAATCTAAAATAGAAAATAAAATCCTAACTCACTGTCGCAGGCATCGTCGATTGCATTTTGCGTATGCAATAAGCCTTTAAACCCCTAGGTGGCCCTAGTGGCCGAGTCATAGTCTTGGGAGGGCTTACTAGAGATATACCCACAAAACCTTTACACTTCAGACCCTAGATATCTACGCAGAACCTTGGAAGGCACTAAAGAATCTCCTTGGTTGGCATACTTATTGATTACAAGAGGAACTACCCTGATGCAAAATTCCAATTGCTATACACGAGTTTGCACTCAGGCATACTAAAATTCATATATATGTCACAGAGCTCTACTCATATAGTCTCACTATGGACATCAATATAACGGAGTCAAAACTAATGACATGGATAGATCAAAAAGATGGATATAGAGAAAAATATAGATGGTTTTGATGTTAACTAAGTGAACGGTGTTTCCCATATTTGTATGAATGCCTCCACCACAATGAACCTACCCTAATGGACTGAGATACTGGTCTGACTAATATCAACACAACTGGCATATATAAGGGAACCAGTGGTCGATAATCCTAACTCTAGGTCAACACAACTGGCATATACAAGGGCTCTAGTGGTCGACTTTATTGAATTTATTCTGGCTGGTCTGATGGTCTGGTCTCAATTTATTTTTCTCTTTTTTCAACTTTTTTTTTTTTTTTGTATCTCAATCACTCTAATTCACCCTAGCATTGGTAAGAACCTGATTAGCTTAAAAACATAACAAAATAAAAATAGAAGTGAAAAGGACTCAACGAGATATGGTGAAACTATCATGTTATTTCTAACACCTGAGCTCTGTGCTTTTATGAATAGACTCTTTAGATGTTTCCATCTAATCACCTGAGCTCTGTACTTTAATGAATAAACTCTTTGGAGTTTATTTATTTATACTGCAACTAAAAAGTTTCTCCCATACCCCCAAACTTAAATCTTACATTGTCCTCAATGTTCTAAAGATAAAATTAAAATCATGAACAAGGAGAAACTGTTACCATTTGAAGCAAAAGAGTTAAGGAAAGATATTACCGTGTCTCATGAATATTGGGTTACCTCCCAAGAAGTGCCAAGTTTAAAGTCTTCAGCCGGACTTCAAATATCACAAAATGGCTAATTACATTTCAAATCATTTATCAATAGCCGAAACAACTGTGGATCAACAATACCAAATAAAACTGCCACAATTATGAGACAACAACACCGGATTAGAAAAATGAACAGACGGAGCACAACCTGATCTAAAATTTCTTTCAAGACAACTGGGTTTATTTGTGGCGCCCACTTGGGATTCATATGAGTGTCTTGACAAATAGATTCATTCGAACAACGAGTCTCTGATAGCAGGATTTCCTTCTGGACAGTATTAGGAGGATCAGGTTGTGGAGTCGGTAGAGACTCAAGTAATACATCAGATATACTAGGATCGAGTCCCAAGTTAGGAACTTCTAATGGGGACACTTGACGATCATAAGAACCATCATTAGCCCCAAACTTAGGGTAATCACTACTCTCTGTAAGACCTTTAACTATTGCTTGGATTTCTGGATCTTCAGAGTCTTTAAAATACTCAAGAGCTTCTTTTAGTTCTCTACCCCAAAACTTAGGGTCATCATTACTCTCAGAAAGACCTAACATTATTTTCTTAATTTCTGGGTCTGTAGAGTCCTTAAAATGTTTGAGAGATTCTTCAAGTTCTAAAGTCTGGTCATCTATCTGACCTAAGAGAATTGTCTCATCAAATTCATCTAAAGAATCACCAAACAAATTGTCGTCCCAATTATCCTGAACTAGATTATGAACTAAAGAGATAATCATATTCACTTCCTCTAAATCATCGGAAGGTTGTCTAGTAATATTAAAGACATTTAGTTCAGTGGTCATTTTACCAAAGGATATGTTCATAAGTCTGGTCCTACAATTGATAACAACATTAGACGTGGCTAAAATTGGGAGACCTAAAATTACCGGTATTTGATTCTCTGGGTCAGGGATAGGTTGTGTATCTAGGACTACAAAATTACCTAAAAGGAAGAGGAAGTATTCTTAGTGGTAGATGTTATCTTGGGTGGTTACTGCAAGATCATCAATGCAGACAAACTCGAAGGTGTGGTTGTTCACTCACGATGGCTCAAGCCCTACCTCACTTGAAGACACGACATCACCTCTCTAAACCCCCCGGGGGGATTCCTCCAACAATTTTTCTTTTCACAATATTTGTAATTCCTTCAAAATGATGGCATCACTTGCCTTCATACTTATTAGGGTTTCAATATTTCTTCAAGTAATCAAGATTTCATTCCTTTTATAATTTCTCATAAAATCACACAAAGTTATGAGTCACCTTCAAACCACCATTACCCAGAAAGAAAACCCTAAATCCTCATACCAGCCTGGTAATATGGGAGGAATAAAACATGTAAAAAGGGGAGGAGGAAGGTATCCTACATGATCTACTTCAACAAAGCCAGACTCACGTCAGGGGGCACAAGCAGAAAAATATGCATGTTTCGAAAGCAACATTGAATAAAACTTTGTTCAAGACAAGCAAGCAAAAAAGAAAACTTCAAACTCAGCCGCCACTGAGTATATAAAAAAAAAACTACGAAGAAGAATAACAGGGAAACTCAATTGATGGTTGCGTCTTCATCACTGTTGGGATCCACATCTTGTGATGCTTTCTCCAGAGACGCCTCAACTTCCTCTTCGGGCACAGCAGTTACCGCCTCAACATCTTCAGCATGTGTATCTTCTGCACCTTCTACAGAATCCATTGCAACCTTGGAAATCATGTCAATCACTTTCGGACGTTCAGTCTCATCAGTATCAGGGCCAAGGATTATCACACCACCACATATTGGGTAATCACACTTCCCATCACCCGCAGGACGTTCGTGTTCAACCCTCTGTCTCTTCAACCGAGCCTCAAACCTTTCAGTTCTCAAGCTTACTGGTGCTTGTGACGCCTCGCATTTCCACTTCGCTCGCAGTGCTTCTTCATGTCTTTGTTTCTCCTCCATATTGATTGCAACTGAAAGAGCATGGAGCCGCCCCCTGACAATGGTTAAATACAAGACAGACATTCCCTGTATGGCATGGCTGACTTCACGAAGTGGCGAATCAATTTTAGCAATCACCTCCTCATGTGCGTTAGCTTCTGGTTTATCAACTTCAAAACTTTTTTCTGAAGAAGCTGCAGAGTGATCATCACCAACTCCTTTCATGATGTACTGCAAAAAAGAGAGGAAGATAAGTTACAGCGGCACATAAAAAGTATTCTAATCACAACTATTGCCAATCGTTTAAGAAATCAACGTGTGGAGCAATACCTGAGATGTTGAAGAAGACGATCGCCTAATGAGAAGAATACAAGAAAACTTCTTTATATGCTTCACGATCCAACAAGATCCCCAGGAGAAAATAAGTCCACCTTTTCCGCTTTCTGAGGCTGTTGATTCAGGATTGTGATCAACAATGTTTATCGAATGCACGATGCTTGCTAGGCATATGATAAGGCATACAGAAAGAGGAAGGCAAAGGTGGATCGACCCACCAAGCTGTACTTCCCCAGCCGAGCTTTATCATTGGAAGGATAAACTCAACCGGCTCAAAGGCATTTAACACACATGACATACCTTCTCCCACGCGGTAAACATGTATTTACTCTGACTTTAGTTATTTTTGTATGCAAATTGTCACCATCTCATGCCTACCCTACAATAGTGTAACCATTGCATGCTAGGCAGGGGACTTAATGTTGATGGTGGAATTTTATTCAGGGCTAAAATTGTAAAAGCCAAATTCTAAGCTGACGTCCTGCAAGGGATAAAGCATTCATGCGGGAATATTCTCACCATATTAATTTATTGGAGCATGTGAAACTATCCCTGAGAATTAAAACCTACCCAAAGCGGAGCATGTAGCAACCATCCCGATTTTCTGTAGGTTTGCAGCATTACAATTAATGCCCTGCTCAAAGCCTTGTGTTTTACATGCAAACACCCGTAGGCTACCTGACGGCGGGTTATATTAGCCCCGTTGAACGCATGCAAGACTACCCATGTTAGTCTCACCTGCTGAAAACAAACTCAAAAATAGATCTCATCCGTCCAACTTCGCAAGCATGGTTGGACGGCCTAGATCACGCGCGGGACCGAGTAGCGCGCACGCACATGCTCACCGTCATCCCAACATTCCCCTCGCACCATTGACCTCACCAAAAGAGGTCGGCAAATGCCGGATTCGGTCGGATATAGGTAACCGGTCGGAAACCCTAAATTAAGGTTTGCATCAAGTGGTCGCAGGCAGCCACTTTGAGACAAACGAACGGAAGCCAAAGGAAGGCGGGATTAGCTGGCCGACCACACCAGCATGTCCACTATGGGCCCAGCTACACGGCCAACCAATCGACCGCGAACGGTTGCAGACCAGCTATCTCGAAATCCATGCCCAAAGGTAGCATGCATGGCCCCCTTCTAATCTCGACTGTCCATCATCGCAGGATGAAACGAGCGACTTAGATTGCTCTGATTGACTTCCAACAAGCATGGTCATGAAGAGTGGCGTCCTGCCTACCTGCTGGACCGATCGGCCACTCCATGCATGCCTCCCAAGGCTGAAAACCGTTAGGGTGAAAAGGGAGGCTTGCAAGCCTACCAAACCCTAATCCAACGGTTATTCCTCCATCAATCTCTTCCGTCCAAGTTCGCATGCTTGGATGAATAGCCTAGGAAGGGAGTTAGTTGGCAAACAAGGTATCACCGTGATCACCATCCTCCACACTTCCCCATGGCATAACCGGCCAAGGTGAGTCCCGCTCATGCGACCTCCGAACAACACCTGAACATAGCTAGTTGAGTCACTTCAACTTGCAATCTTTTCATCAAGGTTGTGTAGGCTTCAAGCATGTTAAGCATATTTAATACACCGCATGCATACAATATGCGCCTACAAACAACTTGGTTATTTTACCTATCACCGTTTGCTAACTTATGTGGGTCCCACGACTCACTCGAGATGTTAATCACGTCACAACTGGGGGATACAAACTGGTGTATTGGTCTAGCGGTTTACAACGTGAAGCATGTAACACGCCATCACAAGATCATGTCAGGGAAACATGGGCGGTTAGTGATGATAGGAGAAGTGGGAAAGCAACCGTGTGACACTAACACACAACTCCACTTCCTCCATCACTCTACTTCCTCCACTTTCCCACGAGAGACGTGATGAAGGCTTACCGACTTGTATAAATAGGTTCTCCTCCCTATTTCCAACAACACAGAAAAAAAACCAAGTGTTAATACCATCGTATTCAACACCCAGAGCTTGCCTGCAACATTTTCTAGCCTGCTCAACCTTCTGTTAACAAGTCATCAAATAGCCTTCACCTTCATACTCTCAACACCTTCTTCGCTTCCCTCCATAAGATCAACCTCACATCCTTCACATGTGACCGAAACAAATCTGGAACGGTCGTGTCTTCGGTTTAGGCCAGAATTGTACAGATTATCTCTCGAATCAAAAGTGCTCATCGTGCAGCATATTTGTTGAAGGTTTAAATTCACTTCTCATCCACACACACCCAAAATTACCTAAACCTGCAGAAGTAGTTTTCTCCCACAAACACAGGCATATCACAGTCCAACTCGACAACCAAATCCGATTATAACTCCGCCAGAACTCTTCCAACAACCATGCAGGTGAACTTCCCTACATTGACGAAAATCCGTGTAACTTCTTCTTCTTTCTAATCTGGGACCACTATCAGTCCTATTTGAACAAAACAGGATTATCCCAAACCAATTCGAGCAGCAAATCAAATTAAAACTCCAAATATCATCGTCTGCAAATCACGCTGCAACTGAATTTTTGAATTCAATTTTCCCGCCAAAATGGTGAAGAAGAAAGGGTCGCCCCAATCCAGAGTAGGGGTGCGAATAGAAAGTGGTGGTGAGTAATAAAGAGGATAGCCCTTATCAATTGGGTGCCCCTTATTAATTGAGGTGCCCCTTATTAATTGAGGTACCCCTTATCCAAAAATGGGGTATGTATAGTAATTTTCTCCCACGAGCGCAAATACCACTTTTTGAGCCAATTTTCCCACGCATGTTTATTTCTCCAAAGACACAAAAAGTCATAATAAATACAAAATCGAGCAATAACAATATATATAATTGAGATTATATTACACACATAAATGTGTCCATCACACTTTATCCTTCCAACGGCGACGTCAGAAGCTACAACGGGAGATGCTGACCGAACAAAAAAAAATATAAGGAAAGTAAAGGGATCGGTCCCCTTTTATATTCACAATCAATTAAAGAATCCTGGTAGAAAAAGGATTCTCTATTTGGTTCGAACACCCAAGGAAAGAAGCCGGTCCCGCCAAAGTCCTATACACATGCCGCATGTTTACAGGGGAAATTACTAACGGTCGATCAAAGCTTCCCCGGGTAAGCTCCTTTATCTTTCTTTTCTCATGAGTATTTGTCACCATCTCATGCCTACCCCATGATAGTGTAACCATCATATGCCAGGCAGGGGACTTAATGTTAATGGTGGATTTTGGTTCAGAGCTAAAGTTGTAAAACCAATTTTTGTGCCAACACAATGACCACCAGTGGGCCCATTTATGCCCTGACCGATCAAACATATATCACGCCTCCAAAACAGCCACCAAACGCCAGCTTGGAAAAGGGTGGTCGAGTTGGTGTGAAACGTCTTGGAGGAAGACTTCCAACGGCTGTCTCAAAAATTATCCACGGCTGTCCAACTTCGCCGGCGTGATTAGATGGGGTGGATTATCCCATGACCGGTCGGATAAGCTTGTCTTGCGCACCAGCGGGGCCCCTTCCTACCTACCTGACCGACTATCTCATGAGAAAGCCTTGGAGCAATAAACGTTTGCTCAAAACCAGGTTGACGTGATGCTTTAAGGGTCACAGAATTTTATATGTGTCGCAGTTTGATCACAACCATCCAACTTCACCGGCAAGTTTGAATGGCTTAGATCAAACCTATGACCGTGAAACAGGTATCAGCATGTTCACTGCCTACCCAATGTGGGCCCCGCATGATTGGCCTCCCCAAGGGAGGAGCATGGTACATGAAACCGATCGGGTGAAGTTACACACGCACGACCGATCAAAAACCTTAATTAGGGTTTGCAGCATGTTACATGTGTCGCTAATTGATCACGAGCGTCAATCTTCGTAAGCTTGGATGGAGGGTATAGATGTAGACTTAAAATGTCCCGAGCATGTTAACATGATCACTGTGGGCCCGTTTACACACATAACCTATCGTCTAAGGCCGACCATGGTCGGGCATCTCGAAACACGCGCCTGAGGTAGGCATAATGCGCGGCTTCCTATTCCTTTGCGGCATAGGATTTCTGTTGCAAATCGATCTCAACCGCTCCTTTTTGCCGGTCAAATTGAGTGGCTTAGATCGCACCTTCATGGGACAGTGAGATACGGACGTGCACACCAGCATGCCTTCCTCACGCATTCCTGGTCGGTCCTCCCTAAAACACTTCCCATGCTTGGTTTCGACCAAGTTGAAGAGTGATGCTCGCGCACCTCTTCAAAACCCAAATCAACGGTCGTAGATATATCATCTCGTCTATCCAACTCTACCAGCTTGGTTGGGCAGCCCAGGCTAGGAGTTAAACGGCTAATAAGGTGTCGTGGTGATTATCATTTTTAACACTACCACATGGAGTGATCGGCCGAGGGAGGGATTGCTTGCACAGTATCCAAACGGTCATTTGAAGATGGCTAGGCATGCACCTGTTTTAAGATGCTTAATCCACCACCTACTCCGTTAAGCCTTAAAACAGCGATGTTTCATTCATGCTAAATATATTCGATGCATTACATGCATAGATTACACACGATATTTCATAAATATAGACTTCCCAAATAACTTAGTTATTTAACCTAGCATCATCATATGCTACCTTATGTGGGTCCCACGATCCACACTCGAGACATCAAACATGTCACAAACTGGGGGATACTAACTGGAGTATTGGTCTGGAGGTTTACAGCGTGCAGCGTGCAACGCGCCATCATAAGAACGTATCAGGAAGCATGTACGGTTAGCGATGATATGAGAAGTGGGTTAAGACGTGATCGTGCAATCACCCACACGACCCCACTACTCCATCACTCCACTTCCTCCACTTCATACGAGATGAAGGTTTGCGCTCTGACTTGTATAAATAGGCCATTTACCTGTTTCAAAAGCACAACAGAGGAACACAGAAAAACCAAGTGTTTTCATTAGTATCCAGAAACCACCATTCTGATACAAGTCATAAAATCCAACAGCTTCACAATATCAACACCTTCTTCGTTTCCCTCCCTAAGATCAACCCCATCTCCTTCACTTTGTGACCGAAGCAAGTCTGGAATGGCCATTTCTTGGTTTAGGACAGAATTGTGTAGATTGATCTCTCGAATCAAAAGCACTTCGTGCAGTGCATTTGTTTAGGGTTTAGATTCATTTCTCATCCACACACCCAAAATTACCAAAACCAGCAGAAATAGTTTTTACCCATAAACAATTGGCGACCACAGTGGAAGGTTAATCGCTCGGTTGTAATATCAATTTTCAAATTCCTAATTTCATTCTTCAATTATGATTTCAAGATGGTGGAACTTACGTCTGGAGCAGCAATCAATCCCGATAGGACTAGCGTCGATAACACTCTTGGTATTGATGTCCCTGTTGGTAGAGCTTCCGTACAGAAAGTGACCAGTATATCTTGTGGAGATGTCTCCTCTACCACCAACACCAGCAGAGCAGGAGACATTCCAGTAGGTGTGACACCTCCTATCACCAGAGCCAAAGCAGTCACAAATCCCGGCATTTCTTCGAGTGTAACGCCTCCAGCCATCACCAGGGAAACTTCTACTCCTCTGTCAGGACGATGGGATAGAGGAACAAGAGGAGGACAACCCCCTATCACCTTGGTGGATTTAATGGAAAAGCGAGAAGTTCTCGCTAAATCCCAAACGGACATGGATGCAACTCAGAAAGAGGTACTCATTTTTATCAAAACTTTAACCGAACGATTGCCACAAGGGTCACGACAACCCCTGGAGCCGACGAGGAACGTGTTCAATACACCCGGAGCAAGCACTCCAATGACACGGGCCCATATGGATGAAGAAGCTCGTGATGCTCCTGAACTCCCAATAGAAAAGGACCAGCCATCCAACTTCATTACGCGTGAAGACCTGGAGTGACTCCTCTAAATTCAGGGCAAAGGAAATCTAGCATACATGCACCAACATCAGCCCCCATACCCTAAAGATGTGCAACAGATTCCCCTTCTAAGAGGCTACACCTCTCCACAATTTTCCCTTTATGATGGTACTGGTAATGCTAGTGAACATGTCTCTCGATTTTTGGAGTCTTTATGGGAACATGAATACAATCATGTGCTCCGCCTGAAAGAGTTCTCGAAGTCACTTACTGGAAAAACGTACACGTGGTACCCCAATATCGCACCTAACAGTGTATCTAATTAGAGTGAGATGGTTGGTGCCTTCTACAGGAAGTATTTCTTTGTGTCTGAGCAGGTCACCTTTTCAGACCTGGGATGAATCTTTCAATGGAGCAACGAACATCCGAATGACTTCGTTAAGAGGTTTAGGACTCAAGCTTTGGATTTTCATGATTCGAATGTCACCGAACGCCAGTTGGTGGAGTTATGAATTAATGGAATAATTCTCATATACCTTGTTTTGTTGGATAATCTGGGCTTTCAAATATTTTCGGATCTTCATGAAGCCGCTAACCGTTCCGCAACAACGACCCCAGTGTTATTGGAGAAAACTAAGATCGTCCCAAATGAAGATGCGTGTGAAAGCCGAGGAAGCAAACGTCTTATCAACAAGCAATGTAATACTGGACCCTCTGTGAGTGTGGTGGGCGAAGGAGGAAAGAGGGAAGATCCGGCAGCGGAACAGCAGCCCAAACGTGCAGCACCAGCGCAGAAGATGACTTCATCTCGGAAGGGGACGGGCAAGCCTCTTGCACAAGAATCCGCAGACACAGTTCTGAACTTTCCCTTTCCCATGAATAAAGTCATAGAACTCTTGGAAGCGTGGATTCAAGATGACGGGATCAAGCTACCATTTATAAGACGCTCACCAATCGAGGAAGAGATGACAAACCCCAACGACTGCCGCTACCATAGGTTCGTCCATCACCCGACCAAGGATTGCAACAAATTAAAGCAAATCTTCAGAGAAAAGATAGAGGCATGAGAACTCTAGTTGGGAAACAAGGGTGTTCATAGAGATCCTCTTCCTATTAGGAGCTGCATGATTTCCAGGGATTCTGTCCGCAAGACTGTACAATCTATGATGGAGTATTTATGTGAAATATTGTATCTCTCCAACGCACAACGTCAAGACATGTTCGCAGCCCTCAACCATGTCGTGTCATGCAGGCATTTGCCCCTCGAAAAGGAAGCAGTCTCGAAGCCTCGGTCTTTCCTGGAAGATACAACCGGTAAGGGGAACTGGGGACTCCTGACCATCACTCGTTTGAAGGATATCGAGTTCGACAGCACATTGATTGATGTAGCCTCCGAATTCAACATCATCACTGTCAAGACTCTGAGGGCAGCAAGGATTTCAAAACAAGAAGCTACTTGTAGCCCAACCATGATTAGGAGCTCAGAAGGAGAATTCAGAGACGTTTATGGATACATTGACCTTGAAGTTAAAATCGGTGATGGTCTAACATAGGCTAAATTTTACATAGTAAAAGAGTGTCCAAATTACGACATGGTCCAGGGATGCCCGTGGATACACGACAACAAAGCAGCACTGGGAGTGTGTCCTTTGCCGATTTCAGTACCTGAAAGAATCTCCAACGAACCGTCAAATCCTGAAGATTATCTATTGTCGTATAGACGCCTTGCAAATATGACGCAACTTCCTGGAGAAAGCCCGAATTCATACCATAAAAGGTTCCGAGCCCAAGTAAGTCTCATTGAACAACCTTTTTTATAAACAGTAAAACCTCTTCCTGCTGAGGCTCGGGGACTTGTTTAGGTCAACAACCTAACCGCCACCAAGAGATGTGAGTGGGGTGACGGTCCTTTCAAACGTTTTACCAAAAGCTTAGAAGCAATCAGAGAAAACGTGTCCCCGAAACAAGAGGTTGTGCCAAGTCCGAATCCCTTTCTAATTGGAGATATGGTAGCAAAGAGGACCACGTTTCAAGTTGGAAATGTGGCGGTGAAAATAACTAACCAATATGATTTATCGGCAACGAAGGAAGATGAACCATATTTAGTAATAGATGTCATCCTAGGCGGCTATTGCAAGATCATCAATGCTGAGAATCTTGAGGGCGTGATGATCCACTCGCGATGGCTTAAACCTTATAATACCTAGAAACACTGTGCTACCCTTTCTTCTCCAGCGCTCTACGTGATGATTCCTCCAACATTCCTCCAACAATTTCCCTTTTCATGCTATTTTTGTAATTCCATCAAAATGATTTCATTACTTGCATTCGAAATTATTAGGGTTCCAATTTCTTAATTAATCAAAGTACTATTTCATTTTTGAAATTTCTTGACCCCTGGGCATGACACAAAATCTAAGTTAAACCCGAGTCATTATCCTTACCCATCAGATTAAACCAGAAAACTCTAAAAAGAAAACACTTCACACATTTCGGGAAACGTTGGAGGGATAGAGTATATGCTTAAAAAAAACACTTTGAGCAGTCTACCACAAGAATCGGGCTTACACCAGGAGAGCGCAGACAGGTGCAGTCTTGATGAAAGGTTTTTCTCAAAATGGCATAAATAAAACCTTGTTCAAACAAGCAAGCATAAAATAATAAGACCTTGAACTCAGCCGCCACTGAGTACAAAGATAAAGTGTTAACAAAACTATGAGAAAATACTCGGAAAAGAAGAAAATAGAAGGAACGGAAAGATTTAGCCATCAAGGAGATCGACTGTGTCTTCCCCACCACTGGAGTATGCTTCAACGTCATCATTATTGGTCGGCACCGATTCTTCCTTCGGGTCTGCCTCAGCTTCCGCTTTGGATATTTTTGCAGCAATATTCTCTTCTTTGACAGCATTCTCAGTAGGGACGGCCTCCATATCTTCCTCAAGATCCGCTGCAACATTGGAGATTATGCTGACAACTTTTAGGAGCTCGGGCTCATCCGTATCAGAATCAAGGATGATCACACCATCACGGATCGAATAATCACACATATCTTCTTTTGGAGGCCATGCATGCTCATCCCTTCGCCTTTTCAGACGTGCAGCAAATCCCTCAGCTCTTGCGCTTACTGGTGGTTGCGACGCCTCCTCAAGCCTCCATTTTTCCTCCCTGTCGATTAAAGATAGAATATCTCGAATGCGTTATCGAGCGACACGCAGATACAGAATTGGCATTCCCTGTATGGCTCAATCAGACTCGCGAAGCGGAATATCAATTTTATCCATCACCTCCTCGAACGTACCATCAGTCTCAGGTTTATTCACTTCGAAGCTTCTTTCGGGAGAGATACCAGAGAAATTCTTGGCAGCCCCCTCCATTCTGCGATAAGAGGTTATGATTATGTTAACAAAAAAAAACCATCATCACCAATCATATCAAGTTATAATATGAATGTAGAGCAATACCTGGGACAAAGAATTAAATAATTCTGCGATGGGAGAAGACTCGGCGTCTTCTTTATATTTCACGAGTTAACAAGATCCCGGAGAAAATATGAGTCTTCACTTGCCGTCTGCAAAGGCTACAAATTCAGGATAATAATTAGTGGATGTTTATCGAATATTTGAGGGAAACTTCTGTGTAATGGAAAGAAACGCATCCAGTCCAAGAAACGGGCCAAATTCTATCCTGATGACTTGATTATGTCAAAGTTCAGCTAATGAGAGAATACGAACACACAGCGGGCCCAAGTTCGAATGAAGCAGGCATAACAAGGCTGACACTCGAGTGGAACAAGCACGAAGTAGTCTCTCGGTCGAAGCAGACACAACAAGATCGACGTTCAGTCAAGCATGCATGATGAGGCCCGTGTTTATTCAAGTTTGCACGTATCATGACACGATTTTCTATGAGCCATGGGTTTATCCCTGGGAATCGTGTCTACAAAGTTTTCCAAGTTATAACCAAAGGCCAAGCTTTACATGCAATGATGGAAAAATGAGCAAAAAACGATATATTCATGGGTTCGTGGCTTGTTTTGCGGAACAATCCTAGCAATATTAATGGCTTTGTTATTCAAATCAATCATAGCATATGTTGCAAAGAATGTCGCCTACAACGGGATGGTTTCTCTCAAAGAACAAAAGGGTTTACCTAAGAATTAGGGTTTTACCGGAAAAAAAACACAAAGCAATGAACGATGAAGTACCTACATTGTTGCTGACGGGCGTGCAACGGCAGCAACAGTGAACTCCAACAGCAACAACAGCGAGGAAGTAGCATTACCAAGCGTCGGCGTTGGTGACGTCGTGATCGGAAATGTCGACGTCATAAGCTACAACGGGAGATGCTGACCGAACAAAAAAAAAATATAAGGAAAGAAAGGGGATCGGTCCCCTTTTATATTCACAATCAATTGAAGAATCCTGGTAGAAAAGGGATTCTCTATTTGGTTCGAACACCCAAGGAAGGAAGTCGGTCCCGCAAAAGTCTCATACACATGCCGCATGTTCACATGGGCAATTACTAACGGCCGATCAAAGCTTCTCCGGGTAATCTCCTTTATATTTCTTTTATCATGAGTATTTGTAACCATCTCATGCCTACCCCATGATAGTGTAACCATCATATGCTAGGCAGGGGACTTAATGTTGATGGTGGATTTTAGTTCAGGGCTAAAGTTGTTAAAACAATTTTTGTGCCAACACCCTGCAAAGGGCAAGGCCATTTGAAAACGATGAGCGCAGAGATCCTCTCGTTTTATTTATTTGAGGCAATTCGATAAATACACAAAACTCATCCAGAATGGTGCATGTAGCAACAATCCCAATATTCTGTGAATTCACAGCATTATTAATTAATACATGACTAGCCTTGTATTTCATGTGTTGTTCTCAGGAGATGGCTTGTCATGAGTCGTTATCGCAACTTCTTCCGAAAATGTCTGAAAAGTTAATAACTGCTCTCTCCAAAATTCCTTGTACCTATCAGTTGCCACTGGTTTTCTTCCAATAGGAAAGAATGGAAGGCTCTTATCTGGTGTGAAGACGTTGGCATTGAGAATAGATGGGACTAGATCTTTCGAAGGGATTTGCGGATGATGGAAGGGCACACCCTGGTCAAATCCCATTTGGCGGGCGGCTCTATCAATATTGTAATAAACCATATAAAGGAGCTCATCGAAGAAGGTCGGAATATATCTTGCCATACAACTTCGAAGGAAGATGGCTTCTCCATGGCTCACAGTTTTTCCCTCAATGTGCAACACAACGTAAAAAGCAATGGTATAAGTTTTTGGATGAATCACGGAAAAATGGACCGGTCCCAACGGGCGGAAATCTATAGCATACACATTATCGAGAAAATCAACAAGTATTAACCCGGGTTTTGGACGTCTGTTCTGCCAACGGAGTATCCTTGAACCACCATACAAACCAGAGAACGAAGTTGCAGGGAAAAGGGCATAACCTTTGAAATGTTACCACAAACACACTTGGAGAAAATCAATGTGGATATGTGATTCCACTTTCCTATATCCATTGGAAGCTTACATGTCTACCGCCAAAGCATCCAGATGAGAATATAGTGATCCAAGGAATAAAGCGCCCAGAGGGAAAACCACACCTTTCGCAAATTTTATAGCAAACATGACGAGGTCGTGTCTTATAGTATTCTTCCCATAGACGTCATCAAAGCTGTCCCTAGACAACCACAAAGACAGAAACGAGATTACGCTGAGATCATCATCCACTTTTTGACCTGGATTTGGCTTTGCAGGAGACCACTCAGACACCCACCAAGTGTAGAAGCATTTCATGTCACTTTTCCGTTGGTCATACTCTCCCGCCTTTTGAAGTTTAGCATTGAGGGTTACTTTCTCTTCGTCAGATAACTTATAGTGAAAGCTTTCAGCAATAGGAAGATTCATCAACACGGCTATGCTTTCCAGGGTAATGGTCATCTCTCCCCATCTACAAATGGATGTGTGCGTGGAGGTACGCCATCGAGAAATAAAAGTGATCAAACCTGCAGCGTCCTTCTTAATGTGAAGAGTTGCAGATGCCATGACATCCTCGATGATATGTGCTTTGGTTAAATTGTCCTTGACACGCTCATTGCTCAGCATGAACCTCATCCATCCTTTATAAGAGATCGGTGGAGTATGACAAACCTTGAAGTCGATAGGATAAGGCGGATACTCATTCTTCCAAATACAGAATCTCATCACGTATGCTGAAGAAGATGACGGAGCAACCTCTTCATTTCTGAAATTGAAAGCAGCGTTATCTTATGGCTAGGATGTTTCCTAACATTTGAAAAAAGTACGGTGAACAGTTCATCATCTATATTCGGCATGTCTCTGGAGTTTTCAACACCTCCCAATTTTGCAACAGCGTTATCCCCAGGTGACATCTTAACAAGATCCTCTTTGTTAATTTTCAAATAACTACAATGAAGTGCAAAAGGAAAGAGTCATTACTTCGTGCTAAGGGAGAAATCGGTACAATATGGGTGTTAATGGTCTGAGGCTGTTATATAAAAAAAAAATCCCTCTTTCACAGGATATATACTCACGACCGAAGAAGCATATTCCCCAGCATGGAAGAACATGAGCACAACAGATCCCATGTCCGTGTTCGAGCAAAGTAGGCACACGACATGTCCTTCGAACAAAGCGGGCACGAGTGGGACCCACGTTTGATCAAGCATGCACGCAACAGGTCTCATGAGCAAAGCAGACACGGGTGGGGCCCATGTTCGGTCAAGCAGGTACGACAGGGGTGTGGTTTGGTCGAAACATACACTAGAGGGTCCCATGTTTAAGGTTGCATACACGGTTTTTCTCTATGGGCGGAAGAGCGAACAAGTTCATCCGTGGATTCATCAAATTTCAACTTGAAGCTAAAATTTTACATATAATAATGGAAAACCAGCAAAAACAGTATGTTCATGTGGGATTCATGGCATGTTTCACTAAGCAATCCTAGCAATATCAATCACTTTGCTATTAATTTCATTAGTGGAGTTAATCATGATACATCTTGCGAAGAGGTTTCATTTACAATGGGATAATTCTCTCAAGAGCGAAAGAGTTTTACTTAAGAAATTACGGTTTGCAAAAAAAAAAAAAAAATATGCACGAGACGCTTACCTTCCTGACTGACGGCGGCGAACTCTAACGGCGGCGGCAAGAGCTACGGGAGGGAGCAGCTGACCGAGTGGGAGAAAAAAAAAAAAAAAAAAAGGGGGGGGGTAGGTCCCTTTTATAGATGAACAATTGGAGAATCCTTGTGGGAAAAGGTAACCATCATGTGCTAGGCAGGGGACTTAATACTGATGGTGGATTTTAGTTCAGGGCTAAAATTATAAAACCAATTTTTTGTGCCAACACTCTGCAGAGGGTAAGGCCGTGTGACAAATGATGAGCGCATAAATCCTCTCATTTTATTTATTTGAAGCAATTCGATAAATACACAAAATTCATCCAGAATGGTGCATGTAGCAATAATCCTAATATTCTGTGATTTATAGCATTATTAATTAATGCATGCCTAGCCTTGTATTTCTTGTGTTGTTCTCAACAGGACCCTCATTATTGGTGCGGCATGATGACTAAGTGTTTCTATCAACAGAGTAACACGAATCTCCAAGTGTCAATAGTGAGGCATGCACGATGTACCCGTACAGGATACATATCTCGGTGTGTTATACTAACCCGATTGAGCATATATCTCTCGGTGTGTTATATTAGCCCGATTGAGAATCTGGACTGTCCATATCAGTATCAGAACCAATCACGACCATGCAAGTTTGCCGCATAATTTAACCATCCTAGACGATCCTCGGCAGGAGCAGGCTATCACCACAATGACCACCAGCGGACCCGTTTATGCCCTGATAGGTCGAACATGTATCACGCCTCCAAAATAGCTACCAAATGCCAACCTGAAGAAGGATGGTCGTGGAGCAGCTTAGAGAAAAATCGAACGAGCAAGACTGCCAACGGCGGTCTCAAAATCATCCACGGCCGTCCAACTTTGCCGGCGCAATTGGACGGCGTGGATTATCCCATGGCCGGTCGGACAAGCTTTTCCTGCACACCGGCGGACCCCCTTCTTACCTACCTGACCGACCATATCACGAGAAAGCCTTATAGCAATAAACGTTTGCTCAAAACAAGGCCGGCGTTATGCTTTAAAGGGTCACGGAATTTCATATGTGTCGCAGTTCGATCACAACCATCCAACTTTGCTGGCATGTTTGGATGGCTTAGATCAAACCTATGACCGTGGAATAAGTACCGGTATGTTCACCGCCTGCCCAATATGGGGCCACACGATTGGCTTCCCCAAGGAAGGAGCATGACATGTGAAACCGATCGGGTAAAGTATCATGGGCGTGAACCGTACAAAAACCCTAATTAGGGTTTGCGGCATGTTACATATGTCGATAATCGATCTCGAGCGTCCATCTTCGAAGCTTGGATGGAGGATATAGATGTAGACTTAAAAGGTCCTGAGCATTCCAACATGATCACCGTGGGCCTGTTTACATGCATCACTGATCAGTCAAGGCCAATCATGGGCGAACGCCTCGAAACGCGCGCACAAATGAGGCATGTCGCACGGATTTCAATTCCTTTCGCCATGGGTTTTCTGTCTCAAATTTATCTCAACCACTCATATTTGCCAGACAAATTGAGTAGCCTAGATCGTACCTTCATGGGACAATGAGGTATGGGCATGGACACCAGCATGCCATCTACACGCATACCTGGTCGGTCCTCTCTAAAACACTTCACATGCTTGGGTTCGACCAAGATGAAGAGTGATGCTTGCGCACTTCTTCAAAACCCTAATAAACGGTCGTAGATGCGTCATCTCGTCCATCCAACTCTACCAGCTTAGTTGGCCAGCCCAGGCTAGGAGTTAAGCGGCCAATTGTGGTGACTACCATCCGTCACTATACCACATGGAGTGGTCGGTCAAGGGAGAGCTTGCATGCGCAGCCTCCGAACGGTCATTCGAAGATGACTAGGAAGTCACCTGTTTTAAGATGCTTTATCCGCGACCTACTCCGTTAAGCCTTAAAACAGCGATGCTTCATTCATGCTAAATATATTCGACGCATTACATGCATAGAATACACATGATATTTCATAAATATCGATTTCCCAAATAACTTAGTTATTTAACCTAGCATCGTGTGCTACCTTAAGTGGGTCCCACGATCCACACAATCGAGACATCAAACATGTCACAAACTGGGGATACTTGCTAGGGTATTGGTATGGCGGTTTACAGCGTGCAACGCGCCATCACAAGAACGTGTCAGGAAGGCATGGACGGTTAGCGATGATGGGAGAAGTGGGTTAAGATGTGATCGTGCAATCACCCACACGACCCCACTATTCCATCACTCCACTTCCTACGAGATGAGGGTTTGCGTTATGACTTGTATAAATAGGCCCTTTGCCTATTTCAAAAACATAAGACAGTTAAGCACAGAAAACCAAGTGTTGTCATTCGTATCCAGAAAACACCAGAGCTGATTGCTTACATTATTATAAGCCAGTTCGATATTTTGATACAAGTCATAAACATCCAACACCTTCACAATCTCAACACCTTCTTTGCTTCCCTCCCTAAGATCAACCCCATCGCCTTCACTTTGTGACCGAAGCAAGTCTGGAATGACCATTTCTTGGTTTAGGAAAGAATTGTATAGATTGATCTCTCGAATCAAAAGCACTCCCGTGCAGTGCATTTGTTTAGGGTTTAGATTCATTTCTCATCCACACGCTCAAAATTACCAAAGCCATCAGAAATAGTTTTTACCCATAAAAACCTTTTAAGCGACGTTTCTTCTTCTTTTGTTCCAAACAACTCCAAAGTACCTAAAACTCAAAACTAAACATAAGATACATAATTTACAAGAAAACTTAGCAAATAAAGCATAAACAATAGGTAAATATATATATATATATATTTTAGACACCTATCAATACCAGATAACAAGCATAAAAGTACAGAGTTCACCGAAAGAGGGTGAACCCTCCCTGAGAACAACTAGCAACTCACAGTTCACACAACGACATGAACTCACACCAGAAAAATTGGATAAAAGTACAGAGTTCCCCAAAGGAGGGTGAGATCCATCTACATAGGATAAAAAACAAAGATGAACAACACAGACGAAACACGATGAACAAACACAAAAATCATTTGAAGATCGAAATAAATTTTCAAAAACTAGATCTAAGATTATTTCTTTTTGCATCATAGCTTCAATTTCTTGCTCAGATTCTTCTTGAATAGTCAATTGTTCTTGAACGAAGTCTCATTAAGCTTTTTACCCATATCCTAGTGACAACGATGAAACTTCAGCAAACAAACGAACGAGAGCAAGAAAAAAAGGGGGAGAAAGAGACAAGGGACTAACCTCAGGAATCAACGAATCAGGCGGGATATCAGCGGGTTTAGGACGAGACGCGAAAGAACTAGAAGACGACTTAGAGTCACTAGTAGAGCCTAAAAAATATGAGATGAGAACCATTGCGAAAAATAACTTCGATTTATTAACAAAAAGAGAGAGAGAGAGAGGTTGGAAGAATGATAAAAACGAAAATATGTGTTAAATAGGAAGTTTCCAGCATGATCATTAACGGTTAGTGCCACGTAAGATGAGGACCCACCAAAAACTGACCGACTGGACCCATACTGACTCATTGACTGCAGAACGGAACTAGGGGACACCGGAGGTCCGCCACTAGCACGGAAAGTCTCATCCCGAAGAGGATGAACTGACAATATGTGAAGGCGCAGAGATACCCAACCGGTCCCCTTGGGAAGATTGACCCCAAGGTATCTTAACTGGTCTACAAACGAGGGAGTCGACTGCTACTTACGCTCCCAGGAGGTTGTGACGCGCTTCTCTGACGGCCCTGCTGAGGCTGAAAGGATCAGATGTTAGCAGAAGTACAAGGGCGCGGAGCAGAAGCTGCCTCTCGCCTAGCCTTATTTGGAAGAATCTTGTCGGTCCAATCACTCTCGGGCATGTTCATGTACTCTTATATTACATAATAAAGAGCCTTCCACCCCCCCCCCCCCCCACGTGATTGGAATGAGGAGCTTCCTGAGAAATTAGTTCCCGCCACTCATTTTATCAAAGAGAAAGGGGGCGCTCAAATAAAAATCCTATGATTATCGGGTTATTTTACAAATAACCCAATAGTCAGGGGACTAATGTTGATACAAGAAAAACAATATCCCTTAATAGGTCCAAGATGCCCCCTAAGAGGAGAGGTAAGCCTAATATGAGACGTGGGGACTTGGGGAGGAAATGAGGGCAAGGAAGGGATTAACAAATAAGAAGGAGGTTACTTTAAGGAATGGCATTGGGAGTAATTAAGGAGGTTTAGGACATGTGTCATGATGTCATAAAAGGAGGGACTTTTGGAAAATTCTATATAAGGAATGACAAGTTACAATGAAAAGGAAACTCTCTCTATTACCATTCCTAGTAAAGTAAGGTCACTTGGTGAGACTAGGACGGGTAGAACCAAAACTAAAATCACCCCTCAACACCCGAAAAGTGAATATCTATTACTAATCCATGGAATTCAGCTGAGAATGATCCATGAAACTGAGTAATAAAATAGGTTAAATATTTATTACTAATCCATGGAATTCAGTTGAGAATAAGCCATGAAACGGATTAATGAGATGGATATCTATTACTAATTCATGGAATCCAACTGAGGATAAGTCATGAAACAGAGTAATGAGATAAAATAGATCATTCTAGCAATTCAATTGATTAATATTGCGTTAGAATTTAATCTATGAATGGCTCTATATTAGCATGAAATATGTCTAGGAGAATTTTATTCGAGAATCGAGGTATGAGATGGAAGGGACATCATACTCGTCCTGAATATTGATTTTGCATAGTCAGGGAACAGTGTGGCATCCTGAAGACGTTAGCGCTCTATACTAGCATGCAATATATCTAGGAGTCGTCCAATCATTAAGATTCTATACATATGCACTCTACATAGTCAGTGTGGCATCCTGAAGACGTTAACGCTCTATACTAGCAAACAATATGTCTAGGAGCCGTCCAATCATTTTGATTTTATATAAAAGTGTTGATGAAATATGTGAAGTGTCGAAAATCTCAGTTGAAAGACTTTACGAATCACATATTCATGCAGGGCTCTGAGAGCGTGTACGCTCAGTCAGAGGTTGTTCGTGAATTTCACATACATGTCTGAAGCCGTGTCAGAAATATGCAAAATTGTGAACTCTGAGAGGGTGGACGCTCAGTCAGAGGTTTTTTGTGAATTTCACATATGTGTCTGAAGCCGTGTAAGAAATATGAAAAATTATGATTTTACAATTTTAGCCTTTGTCAAAAATCCACCATCAACAGTAACAAAACAATTGATATTCATTGTTAGATGAACTCCATCTGATTTAGGATTCAAGCTAGGTCTGCTTAGAAACTAAACAATCAATCTCCATCATAGGATGGTATTAGCTTGATACACACAAATTAAATATACTTATATTTAGATATGGATGAACCGTACCCAAATGTGTATACTTTGTTGGCTCAATAATAGTTAATCTAAGTTAGTCATATTAACACTTATACCTTAGCCATAAATACTTGTAGATCAAATATGATGATCAATCAATCATGATAGATAATCAAATGAAACTAAATGTGTTTCAAGAGAGTTGTTCAAATGTTAATCATCTCATAGAAATAAATATGAACCATTTGAAACAAAATCAGTTTGGTTTGAAGTTGTACAAAGTACTTATAAAATGACCAATTCATGAACATAATGCTACGGTTTGTAAAACTAGTTCACATACCTTAATACATTAAAGGTTTCAGGGACTTCAGTTCGCAAACTAAGTTCTCAAACGAACCTGAGTTCATGAGTATGAAAATCACACTTTACCGATTTTAGAACCTGACCACCGTGTTCGCAAACTGAGTACGTGAACAACAGTTACGGACTTTGGCTTTGTGCAGCCGTTCGCAAACAAGGTACGGGAACAACAGTTCCGGATTTTCCCTTGTCTAGCCGTTCGCAAACAAGGTACGCAAACAATAGTTTCAGACCTTTTCACAGGTAAACCAGTTCGCAAAAAAGGTTCGCAAACAATAGTTCCAGATCTGAACTAGACTTGCACAGTCAACATACAAGGTATACATCCTGCAGTATATCCATACATAGTAGTCGTTCTAAAACTCTCATTTAATCATTCAAACATCCTTGGAAGACAACAATGGTAATCTTACACATACCACTAACTTCAAGTAATTTTCAAGTGATTAATTAATCAATACGAAACTTCCCAAGTTAACATCAAATAATTGTCTCACACAAATCATGTAAGATGTTCAAGGTAATTTTCACATAATCATCTTTGACTTAATATTTAAGTTTCCAACAAATAAATTGTCTCCTACAGTCCAACTAAACTCGTCAAGTATGTGATGAACTTAACTAAAGCTAAAAGCTTTCAACACGTATTTCGAGAAATAGATATACGAGATAAATTCGGATCAAAATATCAAATGTGTATAATGTAAAATTCTATATATCTATACGACTTAGTTTCATTAGAAGATAGAATATAATAGACTTCTAAGTGATAGATAAGTTTTAGTCTCCACATACCTTTTGTTGATGAAGTTCCTCCAAGATCTTTAGTAGATCTTCTTCTTCAATTATTGACCTCCATGAAGTTTAAAGCTCAACTACACACTTCTATCCTAATCCGAGACATAGCTATAAGTAAACTAGAAATCAAGTATATAGTTTTGATCAACTAAACTTGACAAACAAGCTTGAGATAGCAACGCTTGCGAGTTCGGCTGAGCAGTGCTCTAACAGTTACTAATTTATTTTGATAAAGAACTGACTGGTCGTACATTCACAATTCCGAGTGATTTAGAATTTTAGGATTATAAATGCCCAGATTCATACAAATTCCTAAAAATCTTAGAGTTTCCTATTTTATTTGGAGGGAAGTTTAGTTAGAATACATAGTTTTTAGAGTTGTCCCTCCTTCTGATGGGCCTTCATAAATATCCCTAAGCCTCTTTACAAATTTCTTTGATTGCAAAATTGAATTTTTTTCTAAAAACCTAATTATTATAATTCCTTATTTAGCCTGATCTCTTCGTTCTTCTTCACTTCTCATAACAGAGAACAAAAATGCATCGCTCCCACAACCATCATCTCTATCTCTCCTCCACCATCATCATCTCGACTGCCTCCACAATAACCAGCACCACCACCTCCGTTACCTCCGCCACCACTATCAACAGATCTATTACGGTTATGTTTTTTTCTTTTTAATTTCAATTTTGTTAATATGTTCTGCTGCTGTTAAATCTAAACTGAGAGATTGAAGGCCGGAAGGTGAAATTAAGGTTCCTAAGATGAAATTAAGATTGGGTCGAGTTATATTGGCAAAGAAAATGAAGGATCTATTCGATTTTGGGTCACAGTTGATGATGGGAATTGTTGGTGTTGTTTTAATGGGGTTTGAATCTGTGTTCGATATCAAGTTGAACTGGGTACAAAATTGTGTTGGGTTTTGCATTGTTTATGTGAATAAAGAGAAGAAGGAGTTGATTTGGTATGCAATCGATCTGAAAATGGTGGTGAAGTCGAGATCTGAAAATGGTCTTGAAGCTGTTGTTGTTTATGAAGCTACATGTGATGATCATTTGTTATTGTTTATATGTTTTTATGGGATCAACTACGGTTGTTGACCTAATTTTTTATGGATCAACTACGGTTGTTGATCCCATTTATGGGATGAACTCTTGTTGTTGACCCTTTTTTTTATGGGATCAACTACTGTTGTTGATCCAATCAACTTCTATTATTGACAATATTTTCTTGGATTAGTATAATCATGCTTGCAGTTTAAATCATGTAAATTTCTTCCAATGTTGAACTTGTGGTGCAATGGTAGCATGACTGACTCCATGTCAGATGATGCGTGTTCGACTCACGCCAAGTTCACTACATTTACATGGATCAACTTCAAATGTTGATCCTTTTTTTTTTATCAACTACTGTTATTGATCCCCTAAATTGGACCAACATCTACTGTTGGTTCTATTTTTATTTGGATCAACTACTGTTATTGATACAAAAATATCTGAACCAGTGGTGGTGGTGGTAGTGGTGGTGGTGGTGGAGGCGGTGGCGGCGGACTAGTGGTGGTGGAGGCGAAGGACTGGTGGTGGTGGAATGGTGGTGGTGAAGGAGTGGTGGTGGAATATTAGTGATGTTGGCGGTTAGTAGGTGGTGGTGGTTGAACGGTGGTGGTGGAATGGTAGTTGAATGTTGGTGGTGGTGATGAAGTGGTAGAGGAAGAATTTTGTTCCATTTTGAAATAAAGAAAAATATTATATGGGTGAGGGTATTAAGGTAATCCAATTTTAAATGGATAAGGTTATTAAAAAGGAGGAAGGATCCCTTCACACTTTTATTATCCCATTATGTTACACGTTGGACGTCATTTTTGTGAATAAAAACCAAACTGTAGCGGATTTGAATTACAAGAAATGAGCACATTCCGAAATGTAACGAAATGTAAAACCTCACAATCTACCGGTCTTAATTTCAATGGCCAAAAATCCGTTGATTTACAACGGCTCATTTTCAAAGTAGTGGATGGTGGTGTTATACATTTCGGAATACGCTCATTTTCGGTAGGCATGTAGAACTTGGTAAGAGGAACATATCCTCAAAATATTAGTTTCAAATCCATTACAATTTAATTTTTATTTGCAAAAATGATGTTTAACGTATAAGATAGTGTGATAATAAAAGTATGTGTCCTTTCTCTCTCTTCTTTCTCTCTTCCTCTTCCTTTCTCAAAAAAAAAGAAAAGAAACCCAAGAGCCTTCTTACTCAGATCTGGTCCTTTTGGACCAGATCTGAGCAAGATTTTGTTTTCTTTTAAAGTTTTTAGTAGTAGATAATTGAATAAGATGTTTTTACATCGTTTTTTGTGTCTTTTGGCATATTTCTTCGTCGTTTTGGGACGATTTTTCTTCGTCGTTGTTGGGCGAGTTCTTCAAATTTCTATGGCTGGTTCGTGGCTTGCTATTCTTGCATCAAAAACATCAACGATTCATCACGACATCGTTTTGAATTTGCATCCGTGTTCGTGTGGATCGACAAATTTATGGGAAAAGTACTCCATTATATTTGGAGCATCTCTTATCGAAGAAGAAGAAGAATACATTCATATTAAATGGTCGGAATATATTTCCGGATATACCATCATCTCTCCCTTATACATAAAATTTCTTTGGATATCTTTGCGGTTTATCGCTCTTTCTCTTCGCGATCTACATGTAATTGATGTCCTTATTTGTATTAGGGTTTTGATTATCTCTTATTTTGATGTTTTTGTCATTCTTGTAAGCGAACATGTAATCACTGTTTTGATTTGAATGAATTGAAATATGTTGATTGTCCAAAAAAAAAAAAAAATGATAATAAAAGTGTGAGGGGATCCCTCCTTATTAAAAAGTAGGGATATATTTATTGTTGTATAAGGATATATTTATTGAGTGTCAAAACTAGGTACATATAAATAATGTACCCGTACATTAACTAACAATTAAGTTGGTTTTCCATCCAATTCATTTCAGGCTGGTCTCAGTCCATTGGTAGTTGAACCTAATGATACGCAGTAGTTATAATGGACTCCAAATCTAGGTCAATAAGGATACCTTTGACCAACTTTGTTGAAATTGAAACTTGTATAAGGATACCTTTGTGTCATTTCTAAATGTCAAAAATTAAAGAATGGAATGGGGAAAAACTTAACAATACCCAATCAGTAAAATGTTTGTTCATTCCACTTACTGATTAATACAATCAAACACAAACAACATTAGGAAGAGGATCGATACTCCTAGCGAAAAAGTCAAACCTAGTCAACGCTAGTCAACCTTTAATTTTCCCATCTGAATTTTGCATCTGTATCTTCTGATCCTTATCCTATTCTGTTAATGTATTAATACGATTCATAAGAATAGTTACAGACTACAAGTAGCTGGATGGCAGCCTAGCAACAAGCTGAGCTCCCACACCTTTTTGTATGACTATTCCTAATCTGTGAAATAAATAGTTACATTTCTTAGCCTTAACATCAAATCTAGATAAGTGATTATTAAGCCTTTTCAAGAAGTCCATTGTTTCGTTGGAAATTTCACCAAAGGTAGTAAACGCTAAAGTGCCGAAGTTGTAACCTAGTGCTACGCATTTTTCCAAATATTTCTTATGATTGCGTTTCACTGCCTTATCCAGAGCCACCCCAGGCCGAAAAGTGTGCACCCCCCCACCGGTGAATGGTGATACACCGGTTACATCTAAAAACTTGTCCCGCCCGTTTTCCCAGTTAAGGACAAAAACATCAGTCGGACGAAGAGCACTTCCATCATCTGCCAATAGACCCAGTTCAACTTCTTTTCTAGCCGGTACCCCTGCACGCAAACACATGTCTACAAACGCGTCCCGAACTAAGTCGTGTCAAAATTTTATGCCTACCTCGTGTGCGCAATGTAAGGCGTGATCCCCATAACAGTCCATATCTCTTTTGAAAAAAGTGCATAGGCTACCTTCCACAAACAAAGGTATACCCACTGCATCAGTAGAAAAAGACCAAATTGTTGAGCACCAACTCGCTGATTTAGCCCCTCAATCGGTATAGCCTTAAGGTAATCTTGTGCATGATTCGCCTTGTTGCATTGCCAAAGAGCACCATCACGAGTGGACATGGAAAATTTATCCGACATCTCCTTCATGACTACATCGAAGTAATTCACTGCCAAGGTCTTCATGGGATGGGGGGCAGTTAATTCGATGTTGACGTCGGGACCACAAACGGTGGAGAAAAGATCCATAGCTTGCTGCATGTTGTGATTAGGACCAAGTAATTGAGCGTTACGAAGCATATTGAATTGAAGTGGTTGGGTCTGTAAACAAGACGCCAAGTAATGATGAGTTCATCGCATCCTCCATAAAATAGATACCTAAACCACCAAAACTGATGGGCAAAGAGGACATACGGTATTGCCACAACCCCATACCCGGCCCGTCATTAGTAACAATATGCCGCAGTTGTAACGACAGGTGATCATCAAAAATAACTTGAGCTTCTAAGATAACTTTCTGGTGTAAAATCCTGTTGACAGAGTGTAAGATGGCTTCCCCACCACCTGGTACTCCCACACCGAACTGGAAGTCTTCGAGGTAAGTGCACATATCCTTTTGAACATCTTGAGCAGCTAGCTTGGATACTAATCTCCTCCACACTGTCCCAACAGCTATAGGACGAATTCCCCCATCAGGTTTGAGCAAGGGTTTAAGAGGTGCGCTATCCACGAATTCTCCCAATTGCGATGGACACCTGCCGTCGAACCATATGTTGACTACTCCTTTTATGGAGGTAAGTAAATCTTCAGCTATAACAACGGCAGGTCCATTCATAGCATCGAGGAGATGTTGAACCCTCAAACCATCTCTCCCACAAGATGTGCCTTTGGGGAAGCTCATTATCCTGCCCAAAATATTCTCATTAGAAGAAACCACGATGTTTACAAATGCGAGGACCAATCGGTATGTCAGGGAGGGGAAAATGGGTGCTTATCAATCAAATTTTTCAAAGCATCTTCCTCATCTGTAGCAACACCATCGAAGTGAGGACTTTTATAGCCGCACCGAACGACCCATTGCGAATTTTCTTTCTACAAACACTTAGGTTTAGAGCCTCTGGTTGTTGTTGTTCTGCGTTGCTTGTTGTTATCTTTGAGGGTATTCATGGAGAAATTTACGGACTAATTGAATGCAACCGTCCGGTGTATACCATTGCACAATAGATTGGTTAATGGATTTGATCTGTAATTTCCTTGGTTGCGAGATTTTTTCTTCACTCTTTGCTTTTGGGGATATATAAATGCGAGAATACAAACAGGTAACAACAATAATTGTATCCACAGAAACTTCACAAGGATTTGCATGTACCTTATCAAGCGCATACTTGAACTCTTGAGAACCGCAATTTACACTTAGGAGGGATATTTTTGATAGTTTGAATATGTTCTTTGAAATACCTTGTTGATCAGTTCCATAGTAAGGCAAGGAAGCGTTGGAGCAACATTATTATCATCTGCAATGTTGTCATTTAATTGGAGGAGGATACCTGATTCCATTAACCAACAAGTCAACGTCTTTGCTATTAAAGGGCCCTTGTAGGACAACTCCAGCATGAGATTTACACGGTCTTCTCCTGGCACGAAGAAGCATGCAATCCGTGCATAACCACATGCGAAGTTTAGAGAGGACATCTTCCCAGGATTTGTATATTTTATGATTTGTAGTTATCCTCTGTCTGCAACGATCATTCTCCTTACCGTAGACGAAGTGTTTATCTCTAAGATGTTGAATCAAATAAGCTTTTCCCAAACCTCTTCCACCCGCACCATTCTTACAACCATCAAACCCTCTGAATGGGTATTGAAAATATAAGTCGGATTGTGAATTAGAGTCCTCAGAAACTCCATAGCCCTGTGAAAGTCTTGAGCACGACATGGGAGAACCCTGGACCTCACACTAATAAAACTGCTGAAGTAATTTTGTGTGCCCAAGAATGTACGCTTTGAAATGAATAAAATGGTTGTGGTGTTTTATCAAACACCTAGTATGCCAAACAAGGAAGTAACAAAGGTGTTTTGTGATGATAAAAACCACACCGAAACTGGTTATCTTCACTTTCTAAGAAAAAATCCAGCACAACCCAACCAACACAAAGATGTCTAGTAACTTAACCCTAGCCTTGCAAACCAAAACAATCCAAATACCAAATTTTGTTACAGTAAAAAGCCAAATTTGTTACTGTAGCACCGCGAAAAATATCGCCAAGAGAGAGGTATCAAAATTCTGTTAATTGTTTCTATGATCTGTATTTCGATCGATTTTTCCCTTTTGCATCCCTTTTAAGGAACCCTAATTTCATCCTTATCTTCTATGGTTTTGTTTTCAATTGATTTTAGTTTTTCCCTTCTTTTTATGAAATCGAATCTTTCTTCTTCTGCTTCTATTTGATGTCTTACTCATCTTGTTAACACGTTTGATTCAATTTTTGTTTGTGTTTTAATTTGGTTTTTAGATTTTATTTTATGCAGCTATAAAAGCTTATGTTAGCATCAAGGGTTGCAGCAATGTCCCCTCTCATCAGTTGGCTCTTGTTCCATTGGTTAAGTGTTTGTTGGCTTCTATTAATTGCAGTGGTGCATCATAACTATGTAGCTATCCGGGTATTCATCTCAACTCATGTCTGGTTTTCTCATACTGGTTACAGTTTCTTTCAATTTCATTATTACACCTTATTTTTTGTAATTTCAACACCTATTCAACCTTTCTCTTATCTTGTTTCAATACCTATCAACTATTTCTGTCACTTCTTGACACCCACCTACTATGTTCCCTCTTTAAATAATGTAACTGGTTTCTTTTTCATCTTATCATCAATCTACAATTCCTCTTCTCTGTTTAATCTTCTATTTTTCATCATGTCTGATAACATTACTAATATTGCTGCTCAAATGGAAGATATCAATTTATGGGAACAGTCGGCTAGAGCTAGAGTTATTACTCATTCACTTACTGCTCTTTCACAAGGTATCAGAGATTGGAAAATTTGTCTTGCTGGTAAGTTATTTTCTCCTGGAATTATGATTTGGCAAGATGCCGAGAAAGCTGCTAGGTTTATTTGGTTTCATCTTAAGCGTAATAATCAATGGCAGATCATAGTTAGATCTTTAGAACCTAATATTTTTGCTATTTGTTTCACTAATAATGAAGATAAAAATGCTATCTTGTTTGGAGGGGCTTGGAATTTTGATGGCTACCTTATTGTTCTTCGTGATTGGCATCCTTCAATTCCATATCAGACTCTTAATTTCAACACCTCATCTTTTTGGCTTGAATTTAAATATCTTCTCCCTGAATTTACCTATCCAGAAATTCTCTCTTTTTGGTAATATTATGGGAGATACTATTGTTGTTGAACCGGATGGTATTACTCCTACTACCTCTAACAAGTTTATAGCTTTAGTTATGATCCGGGTGACTACTCCTTTAATTACTGGGATTCATGCTGTGAATTCTGCAGGAGTGTCTTGATGGGTTGGTTTTTTCTTCGAGAAACAACCATACAAGCTTTGTGTTGAATGCAAAGTTCCAGACCATAATACTGACCTTTGTGGTGATCGGAAAACCAGAAGATTAAATATGGAAGCAACTGTCAGAAATTTTGGCCCTGAAGTTGAACTTGTAACTTTACCTGAAAGGAATCCTCAAGAGATTGCTCAACTATTTCTTCAGCATGGTCATCAGAGAAGGTTTATCCTGCGACCACCTACTACTAATCAACAGATTGGTCCTTATGATGGTATGCACGTCTCTTATTTTACAGCCACTGACTCTCAGTCCAACTCATCTATTGCTCCCGCAGATAGGGCGGTACCTCATCCAGATAGAGTTATTTCGAATCCTTATGCTTCTGTGAACATGACAAGTGATAGTTCTGGTTGTCGTAAGTTCAGTCGTCGGAAGAGAACCCGTAATATTTCTCATGTTGTCCTTTCTGATGAGGATTCAGATCATGCTTCAACAAGCCAACATCAGTTTGCGTCTGGCCAGGCATCAACAAGTCAACAACAGTTTAATCTTAATGATGAACCTGATACTAAATTTGAGCCAATTGATGTGGACATTGCAGCTAGAACTCAGTTTCTAAACAAAAACCACCCTGATGTTGGACAACAGGTACTTTTTAACAACTTCACTCTTTTTCGCCTTTGCACTTATTTCGAATTTTTTTCTTTATTTTTTTTGGTTGGTTTTAGCCTCTGTAATTTACAACCTTCTTCTGCATCCATGAATTTTTTTGCATGGAACTGTCAGGGTTTTGGTAACCCGCATACTCGTGATTACTTGCATTACCAAATATGACCCTGATATTTTTTATTTATCTGAAACCAAAACACTAGATTCTAGAATGCATTTCTATCTAAAACAATACAAGTATCCTCATTTCTGGTCAGCTTCTCCCGTTGGTTTATCTGGTGGCATTTCAATTGCCTGGAAACAAGGTATAGACCTTAACATCATGCATACTACTAGGCATACTATTTATGCAATTTTGCATACACACACTCATCAATCTGATTTCCTGCTAAGTTGTATGTATGGAGCTCGTGATTCAGTAGAAAATCAAGAACAATGGAATTATTTATTAAGAATGCAAGCTTATGTTGATATTCCTTGGGTTTTGATTGGTGATTTAAACTTCACCATGCTTGATTCTGAAACTATCAGTAGTCATCATTCTCTTCATCAGCGATCGCGTTTAATTAGACCAATTATTCAGCAGTTAGGTTTAATTGATTTGGGGTACTCGGTATATTCTACAACTTGGTCTGACCGTAGGTTTGACTCTGATTACACAGCTTCTCGTCTTTATAGAGCTTTAGTGAATGTACATTGGATGAATTGTTACTCTACTGCCACTTTACATCATATTCCTCTTGTTGCTTCAGATCACTCTCCCACATTGTTATGTACTTCTCCATATATGGGACAACGTCGCACCCCTTTTAGGTTGTTCAGATGTTGGTTTTCGCAGATTTCTTGTGCAGAAATAATTAATCATACCTGGTCTGAAAAAAAATTAGGTTCACCTGCCTTTCAATTTTCTTCTAAACTTAAACATACTAGACAACAACTTCAGTTATGGAAGATTTCATATTTTGGCAACATTGAATCGCAAATAAAAAATGCCCAACAACAGCTTGAATATTACTATAATATGAATTTACCAACTACTCATCCTGATGTCATTCAATTAACTCACTCCCTTGAAGGTTGGTTATCTATACATAAGGATTACTTTATGCAGAAAGCGGGAACTCACTCTTATGATGCTGACAGGAATACTTCGTACTTCCATTCTCAATCTAATTTTCATAAGAAACGTAATCAGATCTCTGCCATTAAAAACTCTCTGGGCATCTGGTATGATTCTAGACCTGATATTGAGTATACTCTTCTCAACCATTTCAAAGATATATCAATTACAACTAACCCCACTTTGAATACCTCAATATTAGATCTTTTACAGAATTGTATTACTGATGCAGATAATGAAAGTCTTCTTCAGATCCCTTCTGATCAAGAAATTAAAGATGTTATTTTCCAGATTAAACCGTGGGCATCACCAGGAAATGACGGTTTCCAGGTTGGTTTCTATCAACATTGTTGGTCTACGGTGGGTACTGAGGTAATCTCCATGGTCCAACATTTCTTTACTCATAAGTTCATGCTTAAAGCTATTAATCACACTTTTCAAGTTCTCATTCCAAAAAATTTGCATCCTCAAACTCCTTCAGACTACAGGCCTATTAGCTTATGTAACGTAAGCTACAAAATTATTTCAAAAATTATTGCCAACAGATTGAAACCTTAACTACCAAACCTCATTTCTCCGACTCAGTCTGCTTATATTTCTGGTAGGCAAATTCAGAACAATGTGATAATAGCGCATGAACTTATTCACACTATGAAAAAGAAGCGAAAAGGAAAAGTTTCCTACATTGGCCTTAAACTTGATATGTCTAAGGCTTTTGACCGTTTAGAATGGTCTTTTCTGTTTGATGTTCTTCGTCGTTTTGGTTTCCATCAGGACTGGATTCAACTGGTGCAACAATGTATCACAACAACAAGGATTTCTCTCCTTATTAATGGTAGCGCATCTGATTCTTTTACCACATCCCGAGGAATTCGACAAGGTGATCCTTTATCACCTTATCTTTTTCTTTTTGTGATGGAAGCTTTTTCTAGAATTATTCAATCCCAGATCCTGCAAGGTACTTTGAAGGGTATTACTGTGGCGAAAACCAGTCCAGAGGTTAGTCATCTATTTTTTGCCGATGATTTTTTAGTTTTCCTTCAAGCTACTCCAGCACATCTTAGAAATTTTCAGAACATTCTTCATCAATTTAGTACTGCATCTGGTCAAGTAGTGAATCTTCAAAAATCGACAATCTTTTTCAGCAAAAATTTCTCTCCTTCCCTTCGTACTCAGTTTTCAAATATTCTTCAGATGAAGACTATGGGGCTAGGTGAAAAATATTTGGGTATTCCTCTTCTCATGCATCGTTCCAAAACTCAAAACTGTAAGCCTATTATGGATCATATGAATGCGAAACTTCAGGGTTGGAATAGCAAGATTGTTAATCAGGCTGGTAAGACTACATAACTAAATTATGTTTTAAGTACTATGAGTTCTTATCATATGCAAGTTCTTAAGCTACCTGATACAACTCTTCGTCAAATGGATCAGATTCAACGAAACTATTGGTGGAATAGTTCTCCTAGTCACAATAATAGACACTTCATTTCTTGGAACAAGATGCGTCTTCCTAAAAGACTAGGTGGATTAGGTTTAAAACATTTGCAACATTATAATTCTGCAATGTTAGCTAAACTGGCCTGGAATCTCATGCATAATCATTCTGATCTTTGTGGGAATATGCTAAAAAGTAAGTATTTTTGTTATCATGATTTAAAGCATGAACCACCTCCGGTAAATAAGAACTCTAGTTGGATTTGGCAAAGTATAACTCATGGTATTAACATCATTCATCAGTTGGCAAGTGGGAACTGGAACTTCAATCAATATATGGAAACACAATTGGATACCTAGTGAAACTACTGCTTTGTATAAGTGGAATGATTTAAACATCAATGATGTTCAGTGGGTGAATCAACTTATCAACTCAGAATCGAACGACTGGAATATACCCCTTTTACGTCAACTCTTTTCACCTGCTCAGGTGAACTCCATTTTAACTATTCCTATTGATATGCAACATGATGATGTCTTACTGTGGCCACTTACTTCAACTGGTAAATTTACTACAGCCTCTACTTATCAACATTTATGTAGTCTTACTTCACCTTCCATACCTTCTTCATTCAATACCTCTTTTTGGCTGAAATTCTGGAAGTTAAAGATTCCTCATAAATTGCAGATTTTCTTATGGAAACTTATACATAATGCTCTCCCTGTCAAACATAATCTAAGACATTCTGCTACTACAGATGATGTTACTTGTATGCTGTGTAATTCTAATCAGATTGAAGATATTAACCATCTGTTTTTCACTTGCCACTTTGCCAACACTATTTGGAATGCTTGTTTGCCTCAACATTACAATTGTCTTCAACAATATCTTACTCTTCATGATTGGTTTGCTTCTTGGTCTTCTCCAACTTCAGTCATTAATTTCAGTTCGGATACTCCATCAATCCATGGTATTACAGCAACTTTATGGCATATCTGGAAATTTAGATGCCAAGTAATGTTTCAGCATTCTCCTATCAATCTTAACTCAGTGTTATGTCCTTTATTTAAGTACTTGACAGATGTGGCTAACAGTTCTCTCTCTACTCATCATACTGTGCATATTAGGAATCTGATAGATCATGAAAATCATTGGGTTGCACCGCCACCAGATGTCTTCAAAATTAATATTGCTGCTTCTTTTAAGAAGTCATTTTACTTAGTTGGTATTGCAATGATAGTGAGGAACTCTGCAGGGACATATATTGTAGGAAAAGGAATTTTGAAACGGGTAATACATGCTGATCAAGCAGAAACTTGGGTGCTACTGGAAGCAATGCTTTGGGCTAAAGTGCAAGCATGGGAAAAGGTTGTCTTCGAATCTGACTGTAAAAATCTAGTTCTTTTTATAAATACAGGTTTGCCACTTCCTCCTTGGCAATCTTCTTCTCTTTTAAATAGGTGTGTTGGTTTATTTAAAAATCAGTCTAACTGGAGTTCAAGTTTGTTCCTAAAGTGTGTAATAAAACGGCAGATTGTCTAGCCAAATCTGTCCGAAAGTTATGTAATGTTGGTGAATGAGGCTCCAGACAACCTCCTTGTAAATTTGGCTTCTGATGTAGGTTGATCTCTGTCTAATATATCTTTTCTTTGTCAAAAAAAAATACCCAATCAGTAGAGTTTCTACAGGCCTTTCCGAGGAAAATAGTCTGCACTGATTCTCTGTCAGCTCTAAGTAAATGAAGAACCAAGACATTAGTATCATGTCTAAAAGGTCAGAAGAGACCAAACAAGAGAAAAGTTAGTTAGCTAACCACTGATTTCACAACTTAAATACATGTTCAATTCTATTTAATCAAAGATGCAACCATAAAAGACAAAGTCGAGGTTCAAGGCGACAGCAAAATTTACTTTGTCTGTAAAAATTTTACCTTTTTACATCAAGGTAACATAGTGGTAGTAGTAGTTCTATTATTAGTATAGTCTTGATAACATTAGATATTCACAATGTGCTGCTACTAGTTAGTTTTCTTCAACTTTAAAACACCCTTTTAACAGACGATTTAAGAAGCAGTGGGTGCTACTCACCAAGTTTACCAGACAAAGGCCTCTTAACTCCTCTTTATTTTCTTACTAGTTGAGCTTTCCGTAATCTGGTGGTGGATGAGTTGCACGTCGAAACCAGGTGTTGAAGGCTGATACCAAGTGAGGGCAGTCCTCGACATTGCGGGTAGAGAAACTGAGACACTTCTGTAGCAAATCCTGGGAATCTGACAAAGGCAATGTGGATATAATCTTCAAGAGTGTTTCTTCCAATTCCTGATACAGTGTTTTGTGACTCAGAGGACTCTGAGATGCATTTTCTTTGCATACAATCAACACTGGCAGCCAATCCTTCACCAATTTCACACGAACCTGGAAAATAAAAGATCACTTCATCTAAACAACCTTGTTTCTAGAACATACAGAAACTTTTACAAGTGTGCCTTGCCCAGTTATGTAAAACCAGCAGTACAGTGGTACAATTTGGTTCACCTCATTTAAACCAGGTGAACAGACCGTGGTTACCAACATCATGCAAAAATCACCACCACAAAAAGTTCAACAATGAGATCAAACATCATCATCAAGTAACACTTACTCGAGATAAGAGTTTACACGGGTGGAAATTAAATGCAAAGGGAAACAAAAATACAACAAGATAAAAATGCATAAAATCCACTGCTGAACTCAAATATAAAATGTTACTAACAGTCTCAAAAGTAAAAACAAAATTAGTTGAAAGAATGTGTGATGTGAATCTTTGAACAAACTATACTAGAAAGGATTATAACATGCATAGAGTGGTTCCTACATATGTTCAAGGCCATCCCGAGGGGGGACACACTAATATGAATTTATGCTTCACAGCACCACCAACTGGGAAAATACATTTTGCACCAGAAACTCCGTACGGTAACTCAAAATCATAAATAAATCAGACAATAACAAATCAAGTTCAATCAAAACAATCACTCTAAATGGATAGCTTCCCAAAAGCATGACATTAAGTCTTAACGATTAATTCTAAAAAGCATCACTATATAAGCTTCTTCTTCTTCTCAGCCTTTGGTCACAAACAAGTTGGGGTAGGCTAGAAAGGGAATACAAGGACTTCTGAAGCAGTCATCCATCTTGGTAATGCTCCTGCCCTTTCCCAAGGGAATGGCTGTTTTTCAACCAAACAAAGGTACACAAGGACTTCCCAAGTGGTCACCCATTTTAGTACTGCTCTCACCCTCTATTGGTCTATCGCTGGCTCGCGAAGCCAATCGCGACCCTATTTTCACAAGGCAATGGCCGGGGTTTTACCATTGGCTCGTCAAGCCCATCATGAACATTCCTCCTTTATCCTGGCCTACGACAGGCTGTACAGAAAAACTACACAGGTGGAGTTATCACTATATAATCTACAGGGTAGAACGAAAACATGCTATCAGGGAACTAAACTAAAAAAATCCATCTTAATGGTAAATTCATCCAACCTTTGTTGGAGACCCGACAAAGGAAACCGAAACTAGCATATGAAAGCAGCAACCAATCAAGTTCAAAAGTACCTAGAAGTCTAGAAGGTTAAAACATATATTTCAATCACCAGTGCTTAGAACACTATACAGTAAACGAGATAGTTCAAATTACAAAACCTGTCTAGCAGCCAAAATCGAACCGCTGGCAACCGCATTGGCAAGTTTGCATGTGCAACGAAGAATAACAGCAGGAAAGCCAGGCACAATATTTCTCCACGCATCTTCCCTAAAAGCCCTTTGCAAATTCGCAGTAAATGAAGCTTGTTCACTCCATTCCTTTACAGCCAAATCTGCAACTTTCAATTCAATCATCCTCTCAACCAACCATAACAAATATTTCCCATTAGTTAAGGCCGTATGCAGATTCAACCTCTGTATTGCTTCAGTCTCATTATGATCACCTCTAAAATTCGGACTCGAATACTCTTCTAAAGAATCCTTGACCACTTTCAAATGAATTTCAAATGCCTTATCTAATGCCCTTTTCACGGAATCCCTAGATGAAAACTCTCTCAACAGTTTTGCTACAAAGGTTTTGGGAGAAACCGCATTAGGATGATTATGAATTGCTGCAAGAATCAAACCATGAAGCATTTCATCTGGGTCACTATCCTTCCCCCCATGAGAAAGCCTGGACAAAAGCTCATTTGATTCCTCTTGTCTCAAAAAGGGAATCAAATTCAAAACTCTTATCTCCTCCTCTTCAGTCCATGGAACTGCTTCAAGAAAGTTAACACAAAATCTAACGAGATCCTCGAATAGCAATTCCAACGCCACAGGAAGAATCGATAAAACAGTACTCACAGAATTGATATCGTCAACGAAATCATTTGCATAAAGCAGTTTCAAAACAGTTAAATGAACATGAATAGTACCCATCGAAGCTTGAACATTTAGATTCAGATTGAAAACCCTAGAATCATTAATCAAACCTTCATGCCATCGATCCGATAACAATGCCGAAAAGTATTTGGATCTTCGAAGAACATTTGAATGAAGATAAAGCTTAGAACTCTCTTGATTATCGACGACAGACGGTTCATCTCCATCAAAGGGGATTGATTCCAGGTTAACGGAGAGGATAACATCAGCAGTTACAGAATCGTCAAATCTATAAGTTGAAGATGACGATGAATTTCGATGAAAATTAAATGGTCTTTGATGATGATAATGATGATGATGGTGATGCGGGTTATCTGAGGAGGTTCCTTCAGATTCAGATAATCGATTGCTACTTCCGTTTCTATGCCTTTTCATCAAACCTCCATTACCCCCTGTCATGGTTTCCAAAGAACGCAACTTCGAAGTTATTTTGGATAAGAATGAAAATATCAGACTTGCCGGATTGTGGTATTAAATTAAGGGAAATGTATAAAAGAGTCCCATATTTAGGACCCGATTTACAAAACAGTCCTACTGTTATAAACAATTTACAATATAGTCATACTTCCGTCTGTTTCACGGTTAAGTCAATGGCCCCCCAAAATCCGAGTTAAATGGACGGGTGCACTTACCAATCTATCCTTAACTTAACTATACTACATCTGTAACCATAGATCTTATTACTATTACATCCCGGGGATGCATCAGACGGACATGATTAATCAGGTTAGATAAATTTACCTTGCTGACTTTAACCAAACAACAGTATATCTGCTATCAGAGATCAATTTTATGTTAAATCTCGAGAACTATTTTGACGGATAAGATTAGTCACAACTAAACAAAATCTATAATAGTTAGGGTTTTCTTCTCTCTTCATTTTTCGCCGCCTCTCTGTTTCTTTTCTTCAAGCTCTACAAAAATGGCGATTGAGAGGAGAATGAGAGATTTCGAGTGAGTTTTATCATCAACGGTGAGGGTTTTGTTCACATATTTCGTGTTAGGATTTGATTTGATGCTTACTGAAATTGAGAAAGAGATAGAGATAGTGGTTGAAGTCAGATCGAGAAGAAGAAGGTAGAGAAATTGATGTTTGTGGTAAAAAAAATTATGGGTTGTGTGAATTAAGGGTCTGAGTTAAGTTCTGGGGTTGTTGATTGATACTACAGTGTGTAAGGAAGGGATGAATTGTCTGATTATGGATGAACTGTAGTGGTGTTTTCGTGAAGATATTCGAGCAAAGTAGGTAACTAGTTGTTGAATATTAGATATTTTTTTGATTAATTGTAGTGGTTGTTTAACAATTTTAGGGGTTTTTCATAAAACCTGATTAGGGAAAATTGAGTATTTTGTATTTTATCTGATGTTGTCTGCCGATTGGATTTGATGGTCTTTATGGGTATTTGAGGAGAGAGTTTAGACATGAATTCTAAATTGGGAAGAACATAGAAAAAGTAGGACAGTGATGATGTCGTTGGGTCGAGAAGATCCAGAAGTTGATGAAGAAATTGAGTTCAAAGAGAAAATCGGAGAAGATGAGGTTGAATCAGAGTTTGATGATAATGGGTTCTGTAACTTCTGTTGGATCTGTTTTGAATCTCAGAAAGAACAAGAAGCTGTTGATGTGCCGTTGGCTTATGGTTATGTTGCAGCTGAGTTGGTGATGAAGGAATTGTGGTGAATTAGATGTTGAAGCTAGGGTTTGACAGTGAGATCATGGAACAGATGTTGGTGGTGGCTAGAAGAGTGGATTTGAGTTTAATCTGTGTTGGTGAGTGTTTACTGCTTGATTGCATTCGATGGAGTTTGAGACTGAGTTGCAACGGGAAGTGGTGAGCTATATAGAAAAAGGTGGAGCTTAGAAGTGATTCAAGCTTGTTGTAGTATGTGGAAGACAGGAAAGAGATGGTAGAGAGAATGAGGCTGTGATTGTGTTGGTGGTAGTGAGATTTAGAAGACAAAGCTAATGTTGCCAATGGTGGAGATTCAGGTGCAGGTGCAGTGCTGAGAAATGAGGAAGATGGGTTTCATGATGGCCGCGAGCTAATGGAGTCTACTAGTTGGATGCAGTGAGAGATTGTTGGTCTGACAGAGAAGATGGTGTCGAGTGGGTAAGAACTGATGGTGCTGATAAGTTCGTGCTGCATAGAATGGACGATTGCGGTTGCAGCTGTTGCAAATGCATATACGTGCAAATGGCTCAATCCTTGGAAATCAGCCTGAGTCAGCCTTGGCAGTTGAGTTAACTGCAGTGGTTAAAGAGCTTGAGTTAAAAGGAGGGTATTTCGAGACTATTAACAGCGTTTTTTTTCCCAGACCGTTATGTCGGCCAATGTATGATCATTTTGTAAGAAATTACAAATTTATGATCATTTTGTAACTGAATTATAAAAAGTATGAAATGGCCCAAAAATTAATTGGGGTTAGCTAATGTAAAACAAATTAGAGTCATTTAGAGCATCTCCAATGCAAGGGGTCAAGTCTTAAAAAAGCATGATATCTAGAATTTAAGACCTTGTCTATTAAATTTTTATCTCCGATGCAAGGGTTGAGGTCATAAATAGAGATGACATGGTTAAGTGGAGGAAAAAATATAAATAAGACTTTATTCATGATGGGTCTTAAACCCACATCATCTTTTTCCTCTAAATTTAACAAGCTTGGTAAAGGGGCGTCATTAATTGGTAGAGGGGCGTCAAGTGTGATAGTAATGTCCCTTTTATTGGTTAGGGGGTGTCCTATAGGTGTGTAGAATGACTAGATTACCCCTTTCACCTTAAATTAACCAAAATCAAATCAATTTTTTTTAATTAACCAAAATCAAATCAGTTTTTTTTTTCATCTTTTCTTCTCATCCATCAACCCAAACCTCCATTAAAACCGAAAATGTCATCGTCTTCGATTAATCTGCGATTTGAAAAATGTTTGGAAAAACCCAGTTAGGGTTTAGTTTATTGTGTTGGATTTAAGTTAATTTTGTATCAAAAATTAGGGTTTTGAATGAAAATTGAAATTGAAATTTAGGTTTATGCTAGTTACGGTTGGTAATAACTCAAAATCTAACCAGAATCGTAGATTTGGTTGATGTTACGGTTGGTTTAAACTCAAATACCAACCGTAAGTTCTTAGTTTTGGGAATATGTTGATTCACGGTTTTTTATTTGCATCATATTTATCAACAGTAATTGAGTTACGGTTTGAAACTCAATTAAACTTACCAACCGTAAATCATCCGAATGTTAACAACTTATCAAATAGTTATGTACGGTTCAAAAGTTAAGATGACTTACCAACCGTAGGTTAGTTACGGTTGGTTTCTATTCATTAGTAACCAACCGTAATTTAGTTACGGTTGGTAACTAAATTAAATTACCAACCAGAATCGGGTTTACGATTGGATCTTCCCCAAATTTAACCGATTCACGGTTGGTATTCGATAACTTACGAACAGTAACTAAGAGTTACTGATTGGTCACGAGCAAAATTGCAACCGTAAGTTCTTCTGAAAATTCAAAATTTTGATTTTTTTATGTAATTTAGATAATTTTGAGCGAGAAAAAGCTAATTGGAACTAATTTAGAAGTATATCGGGTCACTGGACTCACTCATTTTGGTAGAGTGAATCAAAATCTAGGGTTTCACAAATATCACATAAGTTTTCTTCTCCTCAATTTTTTTTTTTTTATAACTCTAAAAATCTTATTTTAGAGTTATAATACACTAATCTTGATTATCAATACTAATCTTGATAATCAACACTAATCTTAATTATCATTACTAATCTTGATTATTAACAATAAGAGCTAATTAGTCATTTACAGATTTTTTTATTGATAAGGGGCACTTGAATTTACTTCTAATGACCTTTTTGTCTTATTAGTTTGACGTCCCTCTACCAATTCATGACGCCCCTTTACCAAGCTTGAAATTTAAACAAAAAGGGTTAGATAAGACCTGGAGACTGGAGATGAAAGGGTTGAGGTCATAAATAGAGATGACATGGTTAAGTGGAGGTAAAGGAAAAAATATAAATAAGACTTTATTCATGATGGGTCTTAAACCCACATCATCTTTTTCCTCTAAATTTAAACAAAAAGGGTTAGATAAGACCTGGAGACTGGAGATGAAATTTAGGTAGAGAATTTTATCTTTATTTATTTTTGTCATGTTATAAATGACCCACAACCAGAAAGTGTTAATAAAGACCTCCATATAGGATGACCTTGACCCTAGCATTGGAGATGCTCTTAGAGATGGAATCTAAAGTCCCCCTCATCTCCAATGCAGGAGGTCAAAGTCATTTAGGAAGAAGTCTTATCAATACTTCTTTGTTTGTGGGCCATTGATTAATAACTATCTCACCATTTTTAATGAAATTCTAGTTTTCAATTCAGGGAATAATTTTTTTTATGAATCATCGTTATTATTTACGGGTTAGTAGTTTCCCAAAAAACTTTGAAAAATTTACTTGTGTAACCATTGAACTAGGAGCTCATTTAGATCCAATAGAGAAAATAACATGTTTGATTTCTGCTAAGGTTACCTCCTTTATGAGCATGGTAAATTTTGGGCGTGATTGGCTCGAAAAGGTTTTCGTTTATTACTGTATTTTGTGTTATGTAGTTATCAAGCATGATTTGGACAATGAAATCCTTATCATTTACCTGGTTATTTTGTGGGTCTTGCAGTTGTTGGATATTGTTGCATCCTCGATGTATAGTTGCTTTTGTGTGAAAGAAAGTTGTGTTGTTATCCCCTGATTGCAACCACTGGATTCTGGATCTTTATTGCCATTAGGTTGTGTGATATTAGAGAAGGGTCATGTGGTGATTTCTTAGCAGTTCTTCCATTACCAATTCGAGCGGCACATTGGTGTTGTGTCATTTCAATCCGAGCAGTCGAAATATTGATTATTGTCAGGAGGTGCCTAAAAAAATAATCCTTTCATTCAGTGAAAGTTTGGCTAGTTGAGATTAGTTTCAGATGGAGTTCTAAGGACTGTTCCATGTCATGGAGTTGGGTCCAGACAGCTTTAGCCTCTTGTTTAAGTTGTGAATGGGTAAGCCTAAGGTGCTCAAATTGTAGTTTTTGGTGCCTTGCAAATCGATAGCTTTTGTGTGGAGCAGAATTGGGGAGTAATCAGATGTAATCTTAAAAAGATGGGTAACACATGTATGCGTATTAACAATTTGTCACTTTTGAGTAACAATAACTCTATTCAATGTCTCCATAATATTATCTAGTCCTTGTTGGTTGTTTGTCCAAGGGAATGGATCACCTCGGAATCCAATATCAATGAAACCCATTTGATCCATCATATTGAGGAAAGTTCGAGTTTGTGCACAAGTTACTTGTCTGCCCCTTTTTTCTGATTGATCCATAATGTCACTAAAGTATTCTAACAATACCTAAGGCGTGTTGGTACTAATGTTGGGAATTATTGTTGTAAAATCCCTCAAGAAATCCTTTCTTGCATCCGGGTAAGGTGGGTCGTAGATAATTGTGCATAACCAGGGTTAATTAGGGGGTGGTATAGTTACAAGGGCATGGATGTAGCTTTGTGAGTGCAGAATTTTTTTGATGTAGAAGTTGTTTATGTAGTTTTCATTGGCCAATAATTCATAAAGGCATATAATGGAGGGATTGTATAGAGGGATTAGACTCTTTAGGTGTTGGATTGCGATTGTTTGGTTGATTCCTTGACAGTTCCATGCTAGAATAATCATGATTGATACCGCAGAACGATGAGTATAATTATAAGGGTTATGTATTGATATGTGGTGGGGAAATAAATCCAGGAGTAAGACGAAAATAGATGAGATTGGAAAGAAGGAAATAAGGTGTTTTCGGGTTAGATATTAGGGTTGTTGCCTAAGTATGCTAGAGAAGTTAATGCTTACTAATCCAATGAGATCTGAAGAAGCCCAGAATTATGGTGTATATAAAAAATGAAAACATTGTGAGGATGAGAATCTTGAACTTCGAAATATTATCAAAATTCTTCAAATTGCCGAAGAAGAGTAATAGAGTAGTTTGGGTGTGCCGCTGCAGAAGTAGAAAATTAAGGATTAATGTTGGGTAAGAGTAAGTTGAGAAGATCCTTGACATTGTATTGTTGAGGTCGATGTAGTGGTTTTGTATGATTGATCAATTGAAATGAAACTTGTAGACCAGCTGAAGATGCAACTTAGTGAGCCAGAAACAATAATACAATAAACATGCAACAAACAAACAGAATTTTGCAGAAAATCTAAAGAAGAAGTTAGTTTAGGATAAATAATACAGCAAAGCAAGACAAAGAAACAACTTAAATATTGAAGAAATAGTTAGTTTAACTATGTCAGGGAGATGCAAGGATAGCCTAGAACTAGAAATGTGGTCCAAATTTTGAATCCAGGGATTAAACAGCAAGGTTTAAAAGGGAAAATTCTAGAAACGTAATCCAAAAACTGATTCTCAGAATTAAGCCTGGAAAGGATGGATGGGCTAAAGTTTAAAGTAATAAGCACACAACAATATTACTAAATACTTTATTTATATAAGGAAGCACTATGAAGAGACCATATAAGATACAAGAAAAACTTTGTACATAGAGTACAACTACTTATCCTAGGTACTTAATTAAATTCTAATACAACAAGAAAACATACATACTAATTAAGGGAAATACTAGATAAGCCTAAGTGCTAATAGATGAGGTATAAAACTAAAAGGACACTTCATACATAAGGAAAATAACAAAAACAAACATACGACAAAATATTATAGGTACCAAAGTTGGGTTATCAACCGGCCTATAGGATGTGTCCTTGTCATGCATACTTGAGTGTATAGTTCATCATCAGTAACTATTAGGTACTTCTTAATCTTGGATGTCATTGATATCATCTGATTGCAGTTACTTATGTTTTTGTTGCTCGGTAGAGCAGTCTTCATTGTTGTTAAGATTCGGAAAGATCTAATCTTAAAAGGAAATGAAGTCTGGTCTAATCTTAAGAATCTTGGAAGTTACTTCAAACAACTCAGCAAGAGATGCATGGTCAGTGTCTACAATGGTTTCGATCCTTGGTCTTTGGTATATTCAAATTGAGCAATTCATTGCTCATAGTCATCATGCGTTACTCCTACATAGTTCCTGGTCCTTGAAGAAGATCTAACTTCAGTTTTGAGAAGGTACAAATGTTATTCATGATTGAGCCTTTTGGTACTACGCCTACTCAAAATTCTTGGTGTACTAGAATTCACTGAATCATACAAAAAAATGGTTTCTCTAGTTAGAAATTGACTTGTATTAAGGTTCTTCCCATAATTTGAAGAATTATACAAATTTATGTCAAGTAATTACCATAAGAAAATTACTTCAAAAGATAACTTCAAACTACCAAACATAGACAGTGTGCACACTTTGTGGCAACCGCCCAATTCAAGATCCAAAACTTGGTTCTTAAGAGCAAATTTCGGAAAGAACAAATAAAATTCGACGCGCATAAAAAATAGACATTTTCTTTGAAAATAAAAAAGAATGAATAGACCGATACCAATATTACTGAGTTATCAGGTCATCACATTATCGTATTGTGAGTTCGTGAACTCAGTAATGAAAAGGACATTAGAAGATTTCCGTTTACACCAGGTTCACGAACTCAATTGTGAAGTTTGTGGACCCAGTTGTGGAAAAAGTATCTGAAGAATTTCATTCAGTCTGGTTCACGAACTCAATTGTTAGGTTCATTAATTAGCGTGATAAATATTCTACATAATATATTTGCTCTAGCTAGCTTCGCGAATATGGTATGTTAAATGGGCTCTTAAATGGGCTTATAGGAAAATTCTAATAAGAACAGATTCCTCTAGTGTTATAACCGCAATCAGCTCGCTCTCTCTCCCTTGGTTTGTTAAGAAAAGATGGAGCGATGTTTCTTCAAATTATGATACTATTAGATTTGAACACACTTACCGTGAAGCAAATTTTTCGGCTGACAGGCTGGCAAAAAGAGGCTGTAATTTAGCTAGAGGAGTGGCCTTTCATTATGAGGGGCGACCGGGGTTTTTTATTTTCGATTGAAATGCCGAATGTTTCGTATTTCCGTTTTAATTAAACTTATTTAGTCTGAGGGGACTATTGCCCTCAGATTGCTGATCTTTCTTGTAATTGGTCTTTTTTTTTAATTAAATTTTTGACTTACCAAAAAAAAAGTGAATATGGTATGTTAGGTTTGCGCGCTCTCTATAGGAAAATTCCTACATTGAGACTTTTTAGAATATTGGTCCGTGAATCCAAATTGTGAGTTTTGTGAACAAAGTGAGCAAAAAAAGTTTATTAGTAACATTATTTAAGTTTGATAACTCAAAATATGAATTTGCTAATAAAACTTTTATTTTCCACCGGAATTTTCTTTCTTGATCCTCGAGTTCGTATCTAATCAAGCAAAGTTTGGATCACGAAATTTCACAAGACTAAGAAAATTTCTAGTATCTATTAAGGTTATTTTTTTTCATTTTCAAATTCTTTTAACTTTGCTACGAAAGATAGATGGATATAAGGAGAAAGAATCTGAAAGGAGACTCGGTCTTCATCACTAACCTTTGATTAAGTTCTTCAAAATAATTTTTTCTTGTGATCTTGAATCTTCAATAGTAATTTGTATGATCTTAAGACTCTACTCTAATCTAATCTGATGCTTGATTTTAGTTGGTTATAAATCAAGATATAGTTTTGGCATCTAAATTTCACAACATACTTGACACACAAACGAAATGCAAAATCCATCTAAGAAATTTTGTAGATTCATTCACTTCAAAAGAATTTTTGTCAAAGCATGCTCCACTCTTTTAGCCTGGTATTTTTATGGGCGACTTGAAAGGAATTAGGGGCGACTAATAAAACAAAATAGGGTCACCCAAACCTAAAATGAACCCACCCCTTATCTCTGATTTTTGGAAATGGATAATCTGCCCTTTATAATCGGTAGTTAGTGTTAGGAAAATTTATTTGAGTTATTTAGTTTTTAAGTTTTAGAGTGGAAGAAGAAAAGTGGGAAAAGACCATTTTTTTTTCTTAAATCAATAGTATACATGGATGGGTATGAAGAAGAAAGGTGAAAAACATTATGATGAATATCATGTTGAAGGTTCAATAACGGTTAGAGCGACGATTGAATGCATTCAGTATAAAGGTGAAGGACAATATAAACAATTTCTAGGATTGATCGGATCTTTTTTTCTTTTACAGTTGCATTAACATAATCGGTAGGTATAAAGTTGATTTTATCCACCGATTATTTGTTCCTAACCATAATCGGTAGGTATAATAAATTTTATCTACCGATTATTTTTGCGTAAAAAAATTCATTTAATCTGTACTAAAATTTAACCATAATCGGTAGATATCATCCACCCGTGTCTACCCATTGTAAAAATAGAGAAATTCAATTTTGTTAGTCTTTGAACAATCCGAATTTGGGGCTACTATCGCAATCGGAGGATAATGAACATCATGAGACTACCGATTGTGAAAGTAGAGAAATTCTATATTTTATTAGACTTTGAAAAATTAGAATTTGGGGCTACTATCGGTAGATAACGAACCTCACGAGACTACCGATTGTAAAAATAGAGAAACTCAAAATTTCATTAATTTGATAAAATAATAATTTGGGGCTACTATCACAACCGGTAGATAATGAACATCACAAGACTATCGATTGCATAATCGCTAGAAAGTGAATATCACGAAAATAAAGGATATAGCTTTGGATTTAGTATAAAAGTGAAGGACAATATAGACAAATTTTATTTTTAAGACGTCTCGTAGCCATTGAATAATGAAGGAGAAGAGGAAATGTTATGATTATGAAAATAAATGATATAAATTTGAATTTAATATAAAGATGAAAGACAATATAGACAATTTCTATTTTTAAGACACCCCGTAGTTATATTCACCGGATGGAAATAAAAAAATCCCCCTAAAAATCCCAGGTTTTTTTTAAGTTGAAAACATTTTTAGAACGCCTTAAAGGTTGGCCCCTTATAATTCATAGGCAGGCTACAAGTTATCCAGTAAGATCATGAAAATAATTTTATAAAATTCTTCAAATAATCCAGATATTTGAAGCAAAAGCTCAAAACTGTCGTTCCTATCAAATCATAAAATTTAACCTTGTTTCAATCTTGCTAATCAAAGTAGACAAGTCTACCATCCAAAACTCCACATCAATTGATACATGTCTCCAAGAGTCGAGGGATTCTTGAAATAAATACGAAAGTTAACCAGTCAATACTCCGCATCAATTTAATTTCAGCCAGCGTAGTAACAGTTGCCCAACTTTGATACATTATTACCAGTGAAACATGACATTACAGAAAGTAGTGAAACACCTGCTCTTGAAAGATGCTATGGCACAAAGAGAAAAAAACAAGCCAACAACATATCAGCTTGACACCAGAAAAGAATAATACCATCTCATTCATAGGAGAGCCATCAACACAAAAGGAATAATTTTCCATTCCTTTTTCGTTCCTACATGTTTGATGAAGATCAAGAGACTCGTAACCCTTCTAATTCAGGGGAACCCATCGGGAGAATGGAAAAACCTCCAACATCCCTACTTGCTTAATTTTAACTGCTTAAAGGAAATAGTACCTCCATTTGTAAGTAGTGAAAATTAGGAAATATCACCTCAAGCCTTTGTTTGCCTCTATAATTGACCAACATTTGTTTGAATGAAGTTGAAGGTCAAGTGACTAGGGCCTATGACCTGCTCCCCCAAGTATTTCTGGATTCCTTCTCCTGCCAACAGTCATCAGACCAAACCTAGAAGCAACCACTAGCATGTACAAGGACCTAGATGGATTCGAACAATCATCCTCTGCAAACCTTAGTAGAGGTTTGAGCGCTCTTACCATTTTGAGCTTACAAGTCCATAGAATGATTAAATATAATTTAATCCTACCCCATAAAATTGTGATGATCTTAATCCCCCACAAAATTGAGATGATCTTGCGATACTTTGGCTGATAAACGAACTGCAAAATCCATCCAAGAAATTTTAAAGATTCATAATAGCTACAAATTGCACTACTCCAAAGGTATTTTTTACTGAGCATATGCTCCTCTGCTGATAAATGCAACAATTACTATTATTTTTCTATAATAAATTGACTACTAATTACTATTATTTTGCTACAAGTTACCAATTGCTCTGCAACGAATAACTTTGTTAAAGTTTCATTCATAATAGCTACCAATTGCTCAAGGTATTTTTGTCCGAACATGCTCCATTGTTTTAAAAGTAGGCCTATAATTCATAACGCTACAAGCAGATCATTAAAATACTTTAAATACTTTTTTAACTGTGCTGCAAAGAACAAATTCCTTGAATAATCCAGATGAATTACCAAAAGCGTTGCACCGCTTTAACTTCAGCCAGCCAGTAGTAACAGTTGCCCAGCTGTGATACATCATTAGCAGTGAAATTATTACCAAGTGGAACACGAATATTACAGAAACCAGTTCACCACCTGCTCTCAAAAATACTATGGCACAGAAAAAATAATACCATCATTCAAAGAAACAAACAACAACAAACAAACGGACCTTGCTAGTTAATTGTCCCGGAACTAGAGTTTTCCTAAACGAAACCTTAAACTACATAGGCCCTGATCACTGGGAATAACAACATGGTAGAAATAATATTAAATTGAATTACTCATTGGGGCTTCAATTCCTTCACTTGTTTGCTTTAAAACACTTGCTTTTTTCACTTCAAAGAGCAATAATACATACTAACCAATCACAAATATTCTTTTCATCGCAATTAAACTACAAGTAGTAATAAAAAAAAATGAGTACACACAATTTAAAACTTGGGATAGTGAAGAATATTTATATATTCATGCATACCAAATATGTCTAATAAACAACAAGAGCACAAAATAGAAGCGCTTTAGGAGTACTTCGTTACATTGAGTTACGAACTTGTTGATCTAGTCAGCGTAGCAAAAAAAATAATATTACAGTTTAAATTGGTAAGCTACACTTTATAGATTAGGTTTACAGTACATGCTTCACAATTCCGCTGCTAATTTCACTTCAGGATTAGGATTTTGAGTGTTGAAAACTGTTATAACCAATGGCTCTTCCAAGCACAATCAATCAAGAATTGAAAAAGAAATGAAATCAAGAGTAAAAGAAGCACACACAACACAAGGATTTATAGTGGTTCGATCAAGATGATCTACATCCACTTTGGAAGACGACGATAACGATTTCACTATGATTCAAACAAGATTACAAGAGTATGGTTGAAAAACCCCCTCTTAAGATTACTGCCTCACACTCTCTCTTAGTTGCTTATGTTTTTCTCTTTTACTAAAACTAGAGGATGTGAAGAGTACTTATTTCTTCTGATATCTTCTCTTGCACAAAAGGTATGCCTTCCCTTGTACAAAGATATGCCTTCTCTTGCACAAAAGGTATTCCTTCCCTTGTAGAAAAGATATGCCTTCTCTTGCACAAAAGAAGACTTGTCTACACTTGCCTTCTCTTGCACAAAAGGTAAACGGGCAAACGGGTCGGGTAAATGGATCGACCCAACTGAATACTAAACCGTATTCAAGACACATACACTACAAAAACAAATGACCATTGAGATCCTAGACATCCTAGTCTTAAAAACACAATTTTAAAAACATAAGGCCTTGTTAGCCATCTTCCTCGACAATCTCTTAACTTACCAGTAAAAATTAATTTAAGTGCGGGTATGTTGCTATATGCACCCTGTGTTGAGACTGCAGCGTTGTTGTGGAATTCCTTGTGATTCATCATCGGTGGTGAATGGGATTCGAAAACCGTTATTGTTGATAGTGCAATAGCACGTTGATACAAGAAGCAATTTAAGAATCGTAGAAACAGAGTGACACCACACACAACAGGGGAGAACCCGGGCAAAAAAAACCTCGTGCGAACTCCCCTGCTAAACCAGAAATTATTTTTTTATTAGGGTTTGGTTGACTTGCCAAGCAAGCGCACCTGTCATGGCAAAGGTCGGGATGACAAAGAAGATACGGCACACAATCCTCTATGCATAGAGATGTTGCATTGATCTCTTTTACATCTCATCTTTTAACCTCAAATCCTCACTAATCTCTCTCACAAACAAATCATGATCTTTCTTTTAACCTCAAATCCTCGCTAATCTCTCTCATCAACAAATTAGGATCTTTCTTCTTTACATCATGAATGAACAATTGTTGATCGATTCACCTCTGCTTTCTCATCTGAAACCAAGATCGAACTTTTACATCATCCACCCGGTAATTAAAAAGAAAAATATCAACTGAACTGTCCATTTTAATTGATAGAATCATCGCCATCAGATCACCTGCAAAACCAAAAAAGTAAAAACGAGAGACCACAGACAATCTAAAATCGTTTTCTAAAATTTAAAATCTTAACTTAAACGAAAAAATGATTTGGAAAACCAGATCTAAGAAAAGGAAACCTAATGGATTATTTTAAAAATTATATTGAAGTTTCGATCTTCGGTAGATCTTTAGGAATCCTAAATATCAATATAAGAAAACCTGAGAAAGAGATCAAGATCTGAAAAACAGTTTAAGAAACTGAAGAGAAACAAGGCGAGAGAAGGAAAACCTGAGAAAAAAACCGACGAATGATATCTAAATAGAATAAGAGGAAACCCTAATTTAACCTGGCTAAATTGGGGCTTATGCCACTTAATTGGGGTCTATAACTACATGAAAAAATAGGGTCATTAAGAAGTAAAATAAAAAGCCCCTTATCCAATTATTTTTAATGGCTAATTTACCCCTGATTAATTAGTGTTGATCCGGATAATTAATAGATGTTTAGTCAAATTAATCATAAAATCAACTAAGGTTAGTGTATCATCCAAAACTGAAAAAAATTATTTTGAAAATTTGAATTTTTTTTAAGAAAACCAACCAATAATCTGTTCATGTTCACATCAGTATCAACCGATTGTAACTTCAAAAACATACATAATTTTTTTGAAATTTTCTTTTACCCAGAATCGGTTTATATAGACATGAAAATCAACCGATTATCCAGAATCGGTTTATATAGACATGAACATAAACCGATTCTGGTAATTTTTTCTTTCTGATCGGGAAATTATGTGTTGTTAAACATCAAATACAACTAAAATTTATTCTACTCCATACATATACTCGAGTTAAGAATGAATATGATTTCATACTCATTTTCAAATCGTTTGAGAAGTCATACTCGTTTTTAATTCAAGTATAAAATTATGCTCGTTTTCAAGTTGGGTGCAAAATCATATGCATTTTCAATTCGGGTATAACACTATTTTCACTTGTACTCGAACTGAAATCGAGTATGATTTCATACTCATTTTGTGATCGAGTATTAACTAGAAGAAAAAAAATGGGTTAACCAGAATCGGTTTATGTGGTCTTTCACATAATCCGATTCTAGCAAAAAAAACATACAGAAGACTTGATATTTCATATAATCAGTTTATATGTGAGGCACATAAAGACCGATTCTTGATTTCTCTACAAATCAAAACTTGGACTAAGAATCGGTTTATGTGTGCATTAGCATAAACCGATTGTGTTTAATGTTCATCACATCAACCCAGAATCGGTTTATGTATGTGTACACCAAAAACCGATTCCTGGTAACATCAACTACAATCGGTTTATTCTAGTGCAACCGATTCTGGGTTGATTTTTCAGAAAATTAGATGAAGAAATTTCAGAGATTTATGGTTAAATCGTTGTTGAGTTTCTCTGAAGAACGGATTAAAGGAAGTTAACTCAATCACTCGAATTTGTTTGTCGCCGATTTTTATTTTCAAAAACAAAAAAATAGAGAATTGAATTGTTATTTGTGATTAGGTTTTAGTTTTTTTTTTTTTTTTGGATGAATTGGGATTTAATTTTTGATTGAAGATTGTTAATAAAAATGATTTATATTTTAGAATTTGTTTTAGAAATTATTAAGAATGTGTAAGGGTAATCTAGTATTTTAATACACTTTAGACACCCCTTATCATTCTCTATTGGGTGGATGAAGAAATCTATAGGCCTCAATTAATCACCGTAGGCCCCAATTTATCCAGGTAATTTAAACGGATACACGGGTGTGATTAAAAGGTATTGTTGGGATTTTTTTTTTTTAAGGAAACATACTTTTATTGATATAGAAGGATAAGATCAGAACAACCAATTTGGTTTCTTGCTTTTTCTAATTGGTTGAGTAATATGTTGTTAATAATGATTGTCGCTTAACTATGTCCCCTCGATATATGACACGTTTCAATTTGAGTGGAGGTTCTTATCTTTGTTGTGAACGCGACCGCATGTTACACGCCACATGTATTTGCACCACCTTGTTTTATGACGGTTAGTTTTTCTGCCTGGATAGCACCATGGTGGTGGTTGGCATTAAAATCAATCCATGTTAGATTTGGAGCTAGTTTTATGGTGATAGATTTCATCTTTCATGCCAGTTTAGTGTTCAGAATTGTGCATGAAATCTCAAGTCCTATAATAGAATTATAAAAACGAATCCAAATAACATTTAACGCTAAAAAGAATGGTATTTGACTAAAATATTTGCATGGTTGAGATTAAGGATACATTTGACTTATACTAAAAGACGAAAAATACTATTTAGTAACGCTACTCTGATTACAGGTTCTTTGGATTCTACAAAACCATGGAACATGGCTTGGAAAAAGTGTGGATGACACCAATTTGGAATACGTTAGACTTGACATTCCACACTTTTTCCAAGATTGGATAGGTTGGATTCTACCGTAAGACTTGCTATTATATACTATTTGGATCAAATGTATATTATGTGGGAATGTGTCTCAAACTAATGAACACATATGCATTGCAAAACTTCTTTTGCGATCTGGTCATATTTCCTCGATAGTTTTGGATTAACTTGGGTGATGGCTAGGAATGTTAGAACAACCTTATGGGAATAGGTAAATAAGAAAGGAAAAAATAGGATTAAAAAGATTTGGATTCTCCTTCCTTTTCCCATTTGATGGACTCTGTGGAAGGAAAAAAATGCAAGGCTTTACAATAATGTTTCTAGATATACCAAACAACTTATTACTGTTGTAAAATGCTTGATGTTTAATCGGGCATTACATTCTGATATCTTTCATGATTTGAATTTGTCTACTCTAATTTGTAATTGGGATGTAGTGGTAAACTCATCCATGTAACTTCATGTTTCTTTGTCACTTTTTGTGACTTGGAACCTTTTTAATCTACTTTGCTCTTTACTGTCAAAAAAATAATAATATCTTCTTAACTATTTCCAACTGAAGCCTCACAAAGTAGAGAGAGGATAGAGATGGAAGACAAAGACATTACCACTTACCAGTGTATCCGAGATTCCACCATTTACAACTTCTCAACAAAGAACTTACGGAGTATCTGCAAAATCATGTATTTCAAGTTTCAATAATCCTTCAAAATTGAATAAAAATATTTATAATAGTTAGTCATCAAATAAATCAACTGAAAATATGTTTCAAGAAATCAAATTGGCAATCATAAAACCAAGCCAATACCCACACAAATTAAATATCTTTCCTCATGCTTGATATGAATTTAAATTCTTTCTTTGGCTTCATATTATTTATTCATTTTTTCGATCAGGATCAACGAATTTTACATAGTTGGGGGTAGTTCTTGCTCCAGCATGAAAATTCTATTCTAGGGAAGGAATTAGACCGCTGCTTATAGAAGATAAAATCCAAATTCTAAGAATAAAAAGAAGCTCTGAATCATCCCCATCTTCCATTTATCAATATATCAACAAAATTGCATACCAATTCTAGGTATATAAATGTAATTAAGTGAAAAACAAAACCACAAACAAATAATAGTTTTTATTTTTTAAATGGAAACAGGGGCTTCAAAAAACCCCTAAATTTTATTTATTAGACTACCTCATTCGAATTGAGGTTTGAAGGATTACATTGATCAATTACATCAATAAACAGGACAATACAGATGGTACAAGATTTACAATCGAAACTTAAAGAAACGAGATATGAAAATCTTATTAAACTTCTGCAGCCCTTTGAATGATTGGAAATCCTTATAATGGTTTTAAACTATTTTGTTTCTTGATCATCAAAGATATCAGATGCTTCCATAAAAGGGAAGTAATATTCCAGAATTATATATTTATAAGAATCATAAAGATTCTTTTAAGTAACGTTATAAATCCACCAGATTCAGCTAAATCTAGTATCTATTTTTATTCATGTAAATACTGATATGCTACACCCCTGTAAATTTGAGTTACATACATACTAACAAGATTTCAAGTTGTTAGTTGACTAGGTTATTCAGACTAACTCATTAGAGGTTATCCAAGATAGAAATCTGGATTACAAAACAAAGCTTGGACAAGTTAGGCAAGATAAAGAGAGGTCCTGATTTGTTCTCCCAAAAGCTAAATCAAGAATGATTAATTGGGGGATAAAAAAAACTAATTGGGGGATATTTTACTATAGCTACCGGCATGGTTTTTCAATGTCGGCAGTCCATCGACCATGCCGGTTTTCATTGAAAACTATGCCGACACATATCCCCCAATTAGTTTTTCTATCCCCCAATTAATCATTCTAAATCAATGGTTGTGGTTGTTTTTTTTTATATGTCTGAGATTGAGAGTTAGAATTAAATCTAACGGTCTTAATTTTCTTGTCATATCATTAATATCCCATTAATTTTTCATAATTATTATTTTATTAATTTCCTATAATAAATATATCTCACATTACTTATGGATCCTAATAAATGTCTTTATATTAATAAATAATGAATTTGCTAAAAGTAGTAGTGGTGGTTGTGAGGTATTTGTGAGTGGTGGTTGATAGGTTTCATAAACACCTTGATATTTATCTATTGTTTATGCTTTCTGTAGGATCAGAATATCGCAACAACAACACACTTGCGAAATCTTCATCAACAACATTGCGAAGACGTCACAATGTGATTTCAGAAATGACATAACAGATGACGACAGCGTAAACATGAGAAAAGTGTGATGATCTAGCAAAATTTAGGATTTTTGCGAAATTAACATTTGTAAGCTTGCGAAATACCATAAATCAGATCCGAAAATAAAGGTCAACTTAGCTGTCATCCACTATGTAATACCCTATATAAAGAGATGAATATGTGAAAGAAAGAGAGAGATAATTTTTGGAGTGTTGAGAAAGTTTTGAGGAGAGAGAAAGTCCAAAACAATGTTGTATTTTTGATTTTACTTCCTTCTTGTAAAATTTCTAGATTCAATTAATAAAAAGTATCGTTATTAATCTTAAGAAATGAGTTGATTGTTATGAATTCTTATGAGGGATGTATTGTAGGATTTCTTGCAACTACATAATGGCGCTAGAAATAGGGACTGGTTGAAGAAATTCTGATTGAATTGTGATTTGAAGGAATTTGGAGTAATTGATGAAGAATTTCATATAATTTTCAACAATTCATTAAGATTGGAAAGATGGATAGAAGAAGAAATGCTTCAAGATAACCAACAACTGTTAGAAGGAGTAAGAGGCTTGCTGGAAAAGGGAGAAATGAAATTGGGGAATCATCTAGAATGAACGCAAGAAACAATGAATAAAATCAGGTTTAACAACCAACTCAGCGTATGCCAATACAAAATAGAATTGTGGATTATGATAGAGTGAGTATACACACTTGGCGATCAAATTCAGCAGAAGAAGTGGAAGAAGAGCAACAATTAAGAAATGGTAGACAAGAAGAGAGAGACCAGGAAGCAGTTGGAGGAATAATTCATGGAGATAAAAGAATTGAAGCATTAGAGGCATTGAGACAAAGGATACACGAAGAGAGGAGGTTAGAAGCAGAAGAACGCGCAAATTTGACAAGGCAAAACCATGAGCTGAGAATGGAAAACATGAGATTACAAAATAGGAGGTCAAGAAGTACTACAAGATCAAGTTCAAGATCAATTAGTAGTGAAGTAAGACGAAATTCGCCTATGACAAATATTAGAGAAGAAAATCGGGAAGAAATAAAAAATCCAAATGAAGAACGTCGCGAAAGGAGAGAAATAATTGAAGATCATTACATCCCTCAAGGCGAAATTCTCCAAAATGGACAAAACAACAGGAATCAGGAGAATGGGCGACGTCAGGAACGAAATAATCAAGATGGCGAAGAAAATCAGGAAAAAGGAAGGAGAATATTACATGGGAGAGAAATTCAAAGAAATCAACAAGTAATTGAAGATGAAATCGAGAGACATTATGCCGAACAAGCACGTCTAGCTTGCGAAAGGGAAAGGTTGAGAGTAGAAGTGGAAGAACAAGAGCTCCAAGAGGCAATACGCCAGAACAATTATGATAATCGAGAAAGAAGGCGTGAACAAAATCGCAATAATGGAAATATCAATGAGGAATATGATAGAATACAAAGGAGAGCTGAAAGGAAACAAAGAGAATTGATATAGAATGACCAAAATCGCAGAGGAGAAAATGAGAGGTACAATCATGTGCGAATTCATGAAGGAGATGAAAGAGGAGATCGCAGGGAAAGATGAGAATAAAATAATGAAGAAGAAAATCAAAATTTCGCAAGACAAGACGAACATGAACGTAGAAGAAGAGAAGCAGAATTAAAGAGACCAATGAACCAAAATCCTGGAATAAATGATCAAATCTTAAAAGAATTAGCGGAGATGAGAGGAATGCTAAATAACAGAAAAGAAGAAGGCAGAAGATAATTGGATGAAGCTATAGAAGAAGCTGTAAAAACTCCATTCACACAAGAAGTACAATTAGGAGGAATACCACCAAAGTGCAACCTGCCTGCATTAACAAGCATCTTTGACGGGACAACTTGTGCAATTCAACACATTAAAGCTTATGTGAGATGTATGCTACAGTGGGAAAATCATGATGTTGTATTGTGCAAATATTTTGCTTCAAGTCTAACGGGAGAGGCCTTAAAGTGGTTTGAAGGTTTACCAAAGAATACCATAACATCTTTCAACCATTTGCAGACTACGTTCTTAGGGGCGTATATAAGTAATAATTCCTTGCGACCTGGTATTGAAGATGTATTTGGGTTAAAACAAAGGGTTGGCGAAAGTTTGAAGAATTTAACCACGAGGTGGAAGACAATGTGTAGTGATATGGCTGGTTGTGTGGATGAGAGATATCTCATTTTATCATTTATTAATGCAATGTTCGCAACCAACCTGCTGTATATTCAAATTTTCAGAGTCAAAAACACGATTACAATGACTGAATTGCGAGAGCTTCAAGAAGAATATATTGCTCTTGAGGAAAAACAAAATGAAATGAAATGGAATCATACCCAGTTGCGAACAAAATTTCAAAAGTAGCGAACGCAAGCTTGTTACCCAAGTTGATAAACACAATGGCGAGCACTTCACAAGGACAACAAGAGAGGATAATGGAGAATAGTCAGCAGAAAATAGTAGCTATGGGAAGTCATGACCAAGAAGAATTCGAGAGAGAAAGAAACTTCTATAGCCGAGGTGGGAACAACAAAATTCCAATACTCGATCAGCCGCAAGAAACATATGGAGGACAAAGGAAAAATTATCACAGAGGCCAAGGAAATCATAAGATGATATGGGAAGAGATCAAGATGCCACCTATGAGTGCTAGTGTAGAAAAAATATGGGAAGCTATAATCTTGATGGAGAATATACCAGCACCTGGAATATGGGAAAAGAGCCACCTCCAAATCACCGAAGTCAAGAATTTTGTTCTTACCATCATTTTCATGGACATTCAACAAATGACTGCATAAATATAGAGAGAATCATTCTCAGAATGATAGATCGGGGAAAATTAAATCATTTTCTCATGGGACAACCTCAATCTCAACCGTTACCACCTCCACCAGAAATTCGCAGAGTTAATACAACAAAGGGAGGATAAACATTTGTAATAGAAGTTGGAGCAAAGGCGAAGAATTTGTTTTGTCACTCTATTGTACCTTCATACAAAACGATTGAAGACTTTCACGATAATGTTCTGAGCAGAGTTTTTGCAAGAGATGTTGATGGGAGAGAAATAATGAATATTGCGAAAGTCTCGTCGTTAAAAGACTGGCAAAAGCAGACTATTTCCTTCACTGCAGAAGAAGTCCTGAAGGTGGAGAAATGCATGAAAACCCATTGGTGGTGAGATTAGAGATTAATCCAAAACCAAGTAATGATTAAGATGATAGGACTCATGGGCAATCAACAAAGTTTTAATTGATATTGGAAGTTCCTTGGATATCCGGTTCTATCATGCTTATAAAACTATGGGTGGAAAATATGAAGATTTGATACCTTCAACTTACAAAATCTGTGGTTTTAAAGGAACTGCTAATAAACCTAAAGGTGAAGTCACTATGCGAATTCTATTAAAAGGAATATCTTCTGAAATTCTGTTATGTGTTGTCGACGTGGAGTCACCATACATCGCCTTAATTGGCAGACCTTGGCTACATGGGATTCTAGGTGTAGCATCGACATTTCATCAGTGCATCAAGTTCCCTCATCCGAGTGGAGTTGTCATTATAAAAGTAGATTGGATTGAAGGAAAGAAGTGTTATGAAATTGATGTTGAGTCATGCAAAGAACGAACTACAGAGAAAGAGAATTGGAAACGTAACATCAAAGGAAAGCAGAAAAGTGAGAGATTGATGGTTGATGCAGTAGAGAAGAGAAAAGCAAAATGTTGCGAAGTAAATGTTTGCTGAAAATAGGAAGTGGCGAAATGTTCGCAGAAAGAAAGAAAGCTGCACAAAATATCAATGATGCAGAGGCAGAAAGCAGCAAAGGTAAGAAACTTAGAATTTGATATTAGAATAAAATTGAGAAAAGAAAGAAAAATGTATGACTGATTTGTTACAAAAAAAAATTCAAAATATATATTTTATAGAATGACAAAGACGAGAATTGATAAATACAATAAGAGACGAAATGCAAAAACAGAATAATCAGAACAATCAGAATGGGGCGAACCTACTATGGCGTGCACCCTAGTTCGCGAAATTAAAATTTCGCAAGAGGAAAATATAAGACCTAAAGTGCGTCATAGAAGGGGGCAACTATTGCATGGCTTATCGAAAAGGTTACACCGCTACTGGAACCTGATTCATGGAGATGTAGGGTCAATAAAAACCCATCCAGGAGAGATACCTTGGATTTTCAACCTAGACTTATGATTTAGGTTGGACGACTGAGGGTCTCTTTTAAAGGGTGCAGAATATGATCAAGGCGCCGAGGTACACGGTTGAGCCAAGAGTGCCTGGGGCGTACCTGGCCATTCTTGGCAAGTCTTAACTATGATGCACTCGGCCTGAAGAAAACCCCACTTAGGGTGCAGTCTCGTAACCATAATCCATATAGGCAAAAGGGATAAGAGGCTGCGAAAACAACTGGTTGTTGTTAAGACCGTATGGGAGGAGCCAACCTTGTATGGTATAGGTATGTCTCCTTGAAGGGGTAAGATAAGGGCAGCACCCTCCATTAGGGAGCTAATAAGTATCTTAAGACGCAAATGTCATGAGGCTTTATTTTCGCAAGAATATTTAGTCTTGTCATATTTGTTCGACTATCCTGAAGACGCAATAATACAAAATAAAAATATAAGACGAGATCAATGGGTCAGTACATGAAAGTGTAAGGACGTTCTGCAATTTCGTCGCAAGACGGCAATGTCATGGGTCTTTATTTTTGCAAGAATATTTAGGCCTATCATATTGTCGCAGCAAAAATCATAAGAGAAAAAGGTTAAGGCAAGATCAAGGGGTTTTTGCATGAAAATGCAAAGACGTCCTGCGATTTTGTCGCAATGACAAGAGGTGGCAAAATAAGACCTTTACTTAGGAAGGCAAAATAAGACCACATCATAATACAAGAAAAATTTCAATTCTAAAATATGTGATTGCGAGATTATGCAGAAATAACTGCGAAATTTTGGAATGCATATAATGAAAGATTTCGCAACAATCTTAAAGATTTCGCAACAATCTTACTGTACAAAGGTAACTTTCTTAATATTTCATTTGAACACAAATAACAGAGGCAAGTATGAGAATGCATAAAATGAGAATATGTTATTTGTCTCCATAGGATAGATTTACGCACAAAGTGAAAAATAAATTATATATTGATTAATCATATTGGGAGAAAGAATTGTTTTTCTAACACATGCAGGAAGAAATAAAAGAAATAGAATTTGTATTGAAGATTGAAGAAATTCGCAGTGATAAATTACAAGAATAGAAGATTAAAGTACAAATATACAGATAATACAAAAAATCAAAGAAGGAAGCAAAAATTATTTCTTGGTTGATTCTTCATCATCCTCATCAGACTTCTCCTTCCTCACTAGCGTCAGACTCTTCTTCTTCTACATCTTCATCAGATTCTTCTTCGCTAGCATCACTATCAGAGATGACCAGAGGAGGTACATTCTTTGGAACTTCTTCCAAGAGGCAAGGATATGTAGAATGAAGGATGTTGTTGTCATTGCAGAACTTTTTGATAATTTGGTTGCGAAAAAGAATAGCATCATTCTTAACATTCACAACAGTGATCTTTAATTGGTCCTTCAGTCTAGAACATTTATCATTGCGAGAAGAAAGATCCTTTGCGATCTGCTCCTTCTCAGCCTCAAGTTCTTCAATTCTTTTGCGAAATCTCTCTTCAGCTTTTGCGAAAATATAACAATGAATTAGCAATTTGATGGAAATTTATGAAAAACAAATAATTAAATAAGGAAGAGCAGTTAACAACCTTCTCTGTCAGAAATCATATCTCTAACCAAGGTTGTGTGTTCAGTATGGAGGCTAACATCTACACCTAGATTATTCCTGGTGTTATTCAGAACTTTCGCATCCCAAGCGAATTCATCATCATTATGTATTAGAATACATGAACGAACTTGACTCTCTCTTTCACTAAGTATAGTGTTTTGGAGAATAGCTTCATCTCGTTCAATTTGAATCTCAAGAAGAGTTTCATGGAATTTCGCTAGAGTTTGAGCACCTTGGATAGCAATACGATCTTTTTCATCTATGAGACTACTATTCTTGGTCCTTAAATTATTAATTTCCTCTTTAGAGTTAAGAAAGAAACGCTTAAATTTATTGGCTAAGCCCAAGCTGGATCTATGGTCAATCTCTAAGAGGTGAAATTTGGATCTGAGTTCATCTATGGAAAGGACTTAATCTTGTCGTTTGAAAAACTATTTAAAGAATTATTAAGGATTTCAAGCAGGGTATAATTATCTATGGGTTCAGGAAAATAACGAAGAATGGTAGCTTCATCAGAAAGACCATAAACATCTGCGAAAATGGTAAATCATATGAGGAAAGATACTGAGAAAACGAAATGAAGAAAAGGAAGAAAAGATTTATACCATAGAGTTGCTTATTGGCATCTTGAAGACTATATATTTTGTTCTTCTGAGTGGAATTTTCAGAATCCAACTGCTTATTCTTTTCGCGAATATCAACAACTTCAGCCTCCAATTATTCGTTTCTCTGGCGAAGTAGAAGATTCTTCTTTTCAAGAGCCCCACGTCTTTTATCCAAATATGAGGCAACAACGAAAGAAGCTCTTCCAGTCTGCAAAAGAAAGCAAAAATTATCAAGATAGATATAATTTTGAATTATAAGTATGAAAAAGAAACAAAGAAATGAAAAAATACCAGAATACCAAGTGAGTTCAGAAAGTCAGGAGTCACTGATCTAGAAAATCCGCGAAGAGAACTATCACCATCCAATAGAGTGGAGTCACAGATATTCGCAAGATATTTGCATGTATTGGTGAGATTGTCATTACCAGTCCCTTGCATGGAATCAGAAAAGATGCTAGACAATTATTTCATTGAAGACTCAGAAGAGGCACATTCCTTTGCGAATACAACATCATCATCTGTACCCTCATCAGAGTGGTAACTTAAGGGAGAGGTAGAGTGAACTTTTATTTTTTTTGAAGTCGGGGCAGGGGATTATTCCTTGCGAAGAACATTTTTATCCTTGCCTTTGGTCTTCGCAACATTATACCCTTCTTCTTCCGCAACTACAATGCCAATCTACGCATACGAATGAAGATAAGAAACAGAGGCAACAAAAATTTTAAAAATGATAAAGGAAAGTATTTCTTACTTCATCTGTGATCTAGCGAAGTGCTGCTAGGGTTCTTGCCTTGCTAATTCTCATGTCGCTTCTTCTTAACTTGTTAATCTGAAGATTTCGCAAAGTTAATAAGTATAAAGAGGAATGAAGATAATAGACTGAACGAAAGAAACATACCTATTTCTCTTTCTCAGGCCAATTAAATACCCAAGGTTGGTAAGTAGTGAAATTCGCAGGAAGCACGTTTGAACCAGAAACATAAGGGCCCCTCAGAATCAGTGGAAAGACGCACCACTTTTAATCTTTGGATTGGCGAGGATTTTTATTCTTTCCAGAATGCCAATCAATGTCATGCATAAACCTTTTATCGTCATCAACATTTTTCTTCCTCTTCAAGCGAATACCCCAACGATTTTTGACGTTCTTCATAGGTATTAGTTCATAATTATCAAAGAAGCTTTCTGCGGTGTATTTTTCGGGAAGAATTTCTAATTCCTTAAATTCAGGATCCCTAACATCTTGTGAATAAAGAGACCCTTTTCCAGCACCATGGTTGGCGAATTCAAGCATTACACGAATGCAATCCCCACTTAATTGATATATTTCCCGCGAGAACTTCGCTTGGGAGAGTATTTCATAGAATAAAGGAAGGTTAGGATCATAAAGAGGGATAGGAAGGCCAGCGAGAATTTGACCCAGCGAAACTATGATCTCTTTATCATCACAATGATGATCAGAAAATAATTTAGCAGAAAGAATGGAGGTAGCTTCTTGATTGGGAATGGTGGATAGTGTAAAACCTCTCTCTTTGAGACGTTTCTGAATTCCCTCAAAAGAAGTTTTAGATTTGTGACCGCTTGGAGGCATATCTGAGTATGGGAATGAAGGAATGAAGATCAAAAGAAGAAAAAAGGATGAAAATTTACAGCAACATAAGCGGAATATGCGGAGAAACTGTAAATTTGCAGAGAAGAATAGAAGAAAGTGAAAAGAGAAAAGGAGAAGAATAAGAAGAGTATATATAGAGAGAAGAGTTCTCGAGAAGATAAACTCATTAATGCGAAGAGTGGACGTGAACGGTTGAGAAATAGCGGTTGAAAAAGATGTGTCAAGATATGGGTGGAAGAAAAGATACGTGTAATAAATACTCCGTAGAATACAGAATCATGTCAGTACAAAAGAATATGGAAAGATGAACAACTACGGCATTCTAAAGTATAAATTTTCATGATATTCTCCCCTTCGCAGAGAAGATATGAGAAGATGCAAGATGTAGGATCATAATATTGTAACAACAACACACTTGCGAAATCTTCATCAACAACATTGCGAAGACGTCGTAATGTGATATCAGAAATGACATAACAGATGACGACAGCGTAAACATGAGAAAAGTGTGATGATATAGCGAAATTTAGGATGTTTGCGAAATTAACATTTGTAAGCTTTCGAAATACCACAAATCAGATCCGAAAATAAATGTCAACCTAGCTGTCATCCACTATGTAATACCCTATATAAAGATATGAATAGGTGAAAGAAAGAGAGAGATAATTTTTGGAGTGTTGAGAAAGTTTTGAGGAGAGATAAAGTCCAAAACAATGTTGTATTTTTGATTTCACTTCCTTCTTGTAAAATTTCTAGATTCAATTAATAAAAAGTGTCGTTATTAATCTTAAGAAATGAGTTGATTGTTATGAATTCTTATGAGGGATGTATTGTAGGATTTCCTGTAACTACACTTTCTTTGCGAGTTTTTTTTGTAAATTATGTATCTTATATTTCATTTTGAGTTATTAGGTACTTTTGAGTCATTTAGAGCGAAAGAAGAAGAAATAGACGAAGAAGTGCAAAAGCATCATTTCACAAGCATATGCTATTGGGAGCTCCGCCAAGGATTGTTGGCGGCCTGAATCAGATTACTGGGTGCCTACAGTCTGGGGTTCCCAGAGGGAAAATTTGTTGGTTGGTCCAAAGCCCATATAGTTATTTATAGTAGGGTCCAACCGGATTTTACCCTTATCCTATGGTCCAAAGTTCTTTGAAACATGGAAATGACTAATATACCCTATTGTTTAAATACGTGTGAAATAGCATACTTCTACCAAATCGGGATTTTATTTTATCTGGAGGTCCAAATTTAATTAAAACATATAAATGACCACAAATTTTAGTACATATATCTAATACAATGTTTACAAATTTGAGTACATATCTGCTACACTGCTTACAAATCCTAGTACATATCTGCTACACTACTTACAGATCTGAGTATATATCTGCCGCACTGCTTACATATAAAGTATGTATTCGTTGGACATACTGAACCTGTAAATGTGACCAGAATATAACAATATTAAAACATAGCAACAAAACTAACATCTATTTCAGTATTTCGCATGCGTACTCATGGATCAAACCAAAATAAAGTGGCAAAACTATGAATAAAACAGAATCAAAAGAAGTTTCTATCAGTACGTCATATACGTAATGCGGATTCATAAACTAAAAACTGAATTGCATGTCAAGAAGTGATGAATCCATGAATATAACCGAATCAAAGAACATACTTCAGTATTTCACATACAAACTCATGGATCAAACCAGAAAAAGTGGCAAAACTCTGAATAAAACAGAATCAGGAGAAGTTTCAACCAGTACTACATATATGTACTACGAAATTCATGAACTAAAACTAAAATGCACGTCAAGAAGAAGTGATGAATCCATAAAATATAATCGAATCAAAGCACATATTTCAGTAATCCATATATGTACTCCTGGATCAAACCAAAAAAATAAGAGAAAACATATAGATTCATAGTAAACACAAAAAGAAACAGTACGTCATATATATACTGATGGTTAATACACCAAAGAAAACTGAAAAACAAACCAAAAACCATAAAAAATATCAGATACACTAATGAAATAAACATAAAACATGATTTTTTATTTAGATCTGAACTTGTTTCGTCAAAATTCACCAGTATATCATATGCATACCGATGATTAATAAAAACAAGTATATCAAAATCCACCAGGTATGTTTCGATTTGATCTTCATAATACAATCGAAAAACAAATCAAAAGAAGAAAAATGAACAAAATAATCAAAGAAGATGATTAGAAACATACATGGAAACATAAACAATCTTCTCGTCGTAAATCATAACGATGCATCTTCTTCTTCTCAAAAATAAACTAGGCTTCTGTCAGTACGGGATATATGTATTGTTGCTTCATATAAAAAATCAAACTGAAACACATATAAAACCAACAAAATGGAAGTGGTATAATCAAATCTAGTAACGAAATGAACAAAAAATGTGATTATTCATCTAGATCTAAAATATAATGAACAAATCAAACATGGAGATCGAAAACATAATCAAAGACAACAATGATTAGATCGCCAAAACCCTAAAATAAACATTACAATAGAAAAATCTTCATCTTCATTTGATTTGGTAGAAACGAGAAAGAATGAAGAAAAATCATCATTTGAATCTGCAGCAGCGGTGAGAGGAAAGAGGAGAAGAAAATGGATCTGAAATGTAAATAATACTTCTTGTGCTTATAAATTATTAAATAGGGAAGGTTATTTTTGTTATTTTCAAATTACATATACCTGATCTGGCACGTGTATTGGACCTGGAATAAAAAAATGGGTCCATTTTTCTGTTTTCTTTTAATTATGGACCTCCGGTTATTAGGCTCTTAATGGGTGGACCTGCCACTAGATAAGACCAATATAATAGTATCTATTGGTAATTCCTACTTTCCAGGACCCAGAGATGGGCCATCTAAATCCACCACAATGAATAGATAAACCTAAAATTCAGATAAATAATCATTTCTCTCTCACTCTTTTCACCCGATGATGGTCGCTGCAGTTCGTTGTCTGAATTCGAAATAGGGGCTTTGAGAGGTTGAGATAAATAATAAATCAAGATGGAAAGGATGTACTACTACTCAATTTACAGAATGGATCGAGAAGAACAAGGAGCAACAGCTGCTGCTATTGATTTGAGGAGAAGATTACAGTGAGGAGATGTAATAATTTTTGGTTCTGTGAACCGAGAAATTCGAGAAGGAAGTGGATCTGATTTTTAGAATAATGGGTTTGGTTTAGGTTTGAGGTTGCTGCATTGGTCAATTTCAGAGAGAAGAGATGAATTTGTATATCACAGCTGCTAAGTGTGATGTCGACATTGACAAGGACGGGGAAATGAAGAAGAAGAAGAAGGTTTCCAAGAAATGGAACAAGAAAAGTGGGTCTGTTTTGGTATGAATTTAAGAAGGTCAAGATTACAGGAGTTCTTGGCAGTTAAGGAACGTGTTGGGATTGAGATTTCATTTGAGAGATTAAATGGAAGACATAGATGAATCTAGTGGTTGTTGTTGGCATAACATAATGAAGATGGGTTTGAGGTTGAAGTTGTTGGAAGATATGCTGCGGTTTCTCGGAAATCATTGAAATGCACAAATAAAAAATACTAACAAAGAAAAGAGTTAGAAGGACTTATCGGATTGGTTGATCGAGGCGAGGTAATCCTCTTTTCTTAAAGACAATTCATCCCCGCATACGATGCTCACGGTTCTACGGATGTCACCTTCCAAGATACAACAATCACGCCTTATAGTAAGTAGCACTACAATACTATTAGGCCAGTGGATGTTGACAATTACTATGCTCTTAAATGACTATGACTCTTGACTTCAAAACTTTTTTTCTACTTCTCAAAAAGATTGTCGAAAACTGTAGATGGGAAAAACGATTTGCTGGTTTTTAAAGAATTAAGGAGACGACGATTCGGAAGAGATTCCTTGAACCAAGCAAACTGCTTAACCTCAAATAGATGCACTGCACGGGAGTGCTTTGAGTTCGAGAGATCAATATGTAGGACTCCGGCCTAAACCAAGTCAATGGACGTTCCAGAGTCAATTCGGTCACAAAGAGGAAAATGGGTTGATCTGTACGAGGGAAGCTGAGAATTATGGGATCAATGATGATCAAGGATTGTGGATGTGTTGAAGGTTTCCGCAAGTTTATGTAAATAAGTTTCAAATTATTGAGAGAGTGTTACTTACACGATGATTCTTGGTTAGACGATAGATTTGCCTGTTCAATATCTCGTGGATTTTCTGTGTATTTTTTCTGTCTCCCTCAATCGTGAATTCCAAGACTTATTTATATTGTCAGAATAATGAACATATTGATCCCAGTAAGTCTGACGGTTTCTTGAGTGAAAGAGTGGGAAAGTGAGAGATTTTGGTAAAATCAGTTCCATGTCGTGTGGAGACTTGAATGATCGTGCACCCACTATTTTGCTAACTCCTTCAACCATTTGTATGACTTACTCACATTTCTCGTCGTGGATGAACACATGTGTCGTAGGCCACCAGACCAAAACCCTAAGTAATATCCCCCCCCCCCCCCATATGTGATGTGATTGATGTCTCACGAACGTGGAGTCCGCAGAGCAGACGTGTATTTGATTAGTCAATTAACCTTTTAGAAAGTGAGTCTATTTTTTATTTTTTTATTGAGCATGAGTGATGAATGCTCAGTGATTCATGAATTGAACATGTCAGACGTACAGTTCTTATGTTAATATTGCTCGTCTGAGAAAATATTGTAAATTCAATGAGTTGTTGAATATTGAGTTGCGATCAATATTCGAGTTTCCAAATTCGGCGAGTTAATGAATATTGGTAAGCTATTGAATATTGATAGTTGGATTAATATTCAAGTAACTGAGCAAGTATTGCTCAATTCGACGAATTAATGAATATTGATAGTTGGATCAATATTCAAACAACTGAGCAAGTATTGCTCGATTCGATGAATTACTGATAAATTATTAAATATTGATAGTTGGATCAATATTCGAACAATTGAGCAAGTATTGCTCAATTCGACGAATTATTTATTGGTGACGTGACCCAATAAAATATTAATTACAATATTGGTAAACTACCAAATATTATATAATTAACCAGATATTGATTGCTGGATCAACATGAATTTATTAGTGTTTGAACTTGCTCAGAATGATGATTTGTGGAGCGTTTGTTCGAAACCCTAATTTTTGATCAATTGTTCGTCAATTGATGAATTGCTGAAAATAGATCATGAGTGAGGGAGGGACCGATCACATGGGATGATGGACGACCATGTGGTGCCCAAGTGCTCGAGTGAGCGTGCACCAAGGTCCTTAGTTTACCGGTTGGCCGGTTTCATCATTTATTAAAATAGTGTCCGTCTGAGCATTAGGTAATGAAACCTAATTTATGGGGAAGTGAGGGACCGACCGAGAGGGCGTAAAACCGGCCCTTGGTAGTCGTGGGACCAGCTGATGGTCGATTGATCAAATTCCAAGTTGGTTGGAAAGAGTTTGGACCCAATATGAGCAATTGAGCAAATTAGGTCAAAATTATAAGAATGTGTGGGACCGACTCTTTGCAAGCCTTAGGGCCGGACTTGGTCGGTCAAGGAAGCATGCATGTGTCACCATTATGTCTGTGTCTCAATACTGAGAGTTTTAACACTTTCTGATGTGCGTTTGAGCAATATCTTGGATTTTCAGAAGAGTTCAATCTTTGACTGAAATTCTTGATTTTGCTCGAATGAGCAAGTAGAACTTTGCTCGTTTGATCAAAATTTGGAAAATATTAAAATAGTAATATTTTATTATTTGGCGCGAGTAGCCTAGTCGGTCATGTGACCATTTGATTTTTTTTTGCTTTTTCATGGTTCAGGCAATATTTGAGAAAATATGAAGAAACCATGATTTTTGCTCAAACGGAGGAGTTTCATGAGATGAGGGAAATAATAATTATGAAAACCAGGGATTGCAAGGTGTGGGACCGTCCATGGATAGGGCCTGGCCGGCCGACCAAGTAGCCCGGTCCCACGACACCTTGCCAATTTTTATTATTTTTCATGAAACCGTGAAAATATGGAGAAACTGTGAATTTTGCTCAAACAAGGAAAGTTGATTGAATGAAGGAGTTTTCATGAGTTCATGAAAATAAATAAAATAAGAAAAATAAAGGAAGAGGGCGTGGGCGGCCGGACGGTGGGCCCCAGTCCCTAGGCGCCTGTTTTTTATTTTTCTATTATTATTTTCTCTCTCCTGTTTTGTGTAGGATTCCTCGTTTGTCCATATTTCTGAATGCTCATTCGTGCATTTGGGTGCTCGTTCGTGCATCATTGTTGAGTACACTTGCACCATTTATTGGGGTTACTTAGTTATAGTCCAGATGCCCGATTGTTGAGTAATTATTACTAATTCATGAAATTCAGCGGAGAATGACTCATAAAACAGAGTAATAAATGAATTGTGTATTTGTTACTAATCCATGAATCCAGCCGGGGAATTAAATGAAAGGAATTATGAGATAAGATGGTTATCTATTACTAATCCATGGAATCAGCCGGGGATAGCCATGGAATGGAGTAATGAGATATAATAGATTATTTTCTAGGAATTCACGGTAAAATTAATCTATTGTAGAAACGAGACATGAGATATTTGAAGCATCATTGATGAGGTTGTCAACCTATCAATAATAATTCTCTTATTATACACAATTCAATAAAGAAGTAGTGAGGCAAGTCGAGTTCGTATCCACAGGACCACATGGAGGTGTGACAAATTGTTGTTGTTGAAAGACACAAATTCTGAAAATTGCAAAGATTGTACTTCAAATTATGAGATATAATTGACTAGAGATTCAATCGCCACTACCAAACAAGATATTATTAATCATACAAGTTCTACTTCCAATTAACTTCGATTGTTAACAATTTTTAGACAAGTTATAAGTTCAACTAATCTTTAGACTCAAAAATCACCACATATAATAAGTTATCTAGCGGATTCTAATCACCTAAAATAAGCTCTCTAGGTGCAATTCAAACAATTGCATTAATATTTGTGAATCAAGTTGCTCCTAGCCACATGCTCATAAGTTCAACACGTCAACCTAGGGTTACCTTTTACACACTATTGCATACAAAATCCCTTTGCGACAAATAGTGCACCGCTACTTTTGTAAAGATTAGCCCAACAATTCCGGATTAAAGTTCTCAATACTAGCATTAGAGTTGCAAACGAGTTACCTAAATGCGCACTTAGATACCAAGCAAACACCTCATGGTCATATAAACGGTAAAAGACAATCAACAAAAGATATTTATCGAAAGAATAACTTGCAAGATTTGATTAATAAAACATGCTCGGAGTTTTGAAATCCTCCCCAATCAATAAGGTTATTAGCTACTAGTAGTTTTGGTTTAAGCACAATAATAAGTTCAAGGTAAATAGGGTTTCAAAGAAAAACAGATGCAAAAGCAAACCACTGCAACTGCTTCAGAAAACAGGTTCAGGTTGATGCTTGGTTGCGCGTACTGGGGTTGAAGTTTTTCTTTCAGAACTTTCATCGAGCAATCTGCAAGCACAAAACTGGTTAGGAAGAGGTAGTTTCTCTGTGTTTCTGCGCTTCCTCTTTATAGCTTCAATTCCCTGTAATTCCGCGACCTAAACAGCCTCTCTTTCCTTATTCAATACAAACTCTGCCAGCTTCCAAATCTCAGCCACATACTACTCAAAATTGACGACAAAGATAGACCTAGTTAGCTGTTTTCACGGACCCAAACTCTTTCCAAAACTGAGACAAATTGATACCCAAGTCTCCTCTTTTTCCTGACTTCTAAATCTGAACCTAACTTCTGTCAAACATGCCTTGCACACAGCCATCGAGCCATGGTTAACCAGCTCAGAACTGGGTCCATAGTTCCATCGTAACTTGACCTGAACCACTACTGCTCGAGCCACTACAGATACAACCATCGAACCACTGACTTTCCATTGCACATAACCATAGTTTGTGCTCGTCTTAACATCACCAGCAAACTAGTTTCTCCTTCTCTTCATGGCCGCAAAACATGCTCAAAACTCCACCAAAATCCCACTGAATTGTAGCACCAATACAAGTCTTTCACTGCCATCTAACTATACCCAGCTGCAACATTTATTTCGATTGATTGGCATAAGGAACCATAAACCCGCACCAGACTGCTGCACTTCGAACTCTAGCAATATTTCTTCGTTCTTCTCAGCATCAAAGTCATGTCCTCCAGAGCCATAGTTAATAGCTACAAAGACCAAGATAGAACTGCCATTTCCTGGCCATCAATATAATCAAAACAACCCCCAAATTTGAGCCACAGAACTCTATAACCATTGGTAACAGCATACTTGTTTCAGTTACATCTCAGCTGCGACAACATCGCTGCCTGTATACCAACGAATCCATAGCAGCATCGTATTCAATTTACCTTCTTTCTCAGCTTCTCAAAACATAGCTCGTGTACATCAGAGTAAGACATTCCCCGCAGCAGCAACACTTTCTCAGCTCGACTGCAAACCAACCTACACAATCACCTGCATTCACTGACGTTCACAGAAACATCAGCTCCCAAACTGAAGCCATTTTTATATTGCACAACTGCACCAGTATTAACTCATTTCTGCAGTTTCAATAGCAACCAGTCCACCTAAAACCATCACATCCATCTTAAATACGATCCCATTTATCAGTGGCAGAAAACACCTGGAATACCATGCCAGAAACCACAAGCCAATACATGCAATGCAGTAAATCACAGTTCACATCCCATGCTTAGTCTCATACCAAACCATTTCTGCAGCTCAGTTCACAACTCCATAATCTCCAAACCCTTCTCTGCTTTGAACTACACCTCAAAATTCAACCATGTCGATTTCATAATAAACAAAGTTGCAGCAGCACTTGTCTTCTCCCTGCAGTGCTCATCTAATTCTGTCCATCTTCTTACTCATCTTGGCCAGCCATAGGGACTTGAGATTTACTGGCTTAAACTATTAATAGTGAACAAGAGGAAAAACCTTCATTCAGGAGATTTATCAAACATTTAAAGTGAACAACCTGGTGGTGTTATTCTCATCCTTGAATCATCTTCTACACTCTCCATTTCCCTGTACAATTGAAATCTGATGCAAACCATAAGTGTATTTGTGAACTAGGTGGGCCTCACAAATACACCTGCATGCGACTGCCATAAGTGGAAACTACCACCACGCCCATTTTTCACTTTTTTTCCACTATAAAACCCATGGGTAGAAAATCTCAGGCAAGCCCCCATTTTGAGGAAAAAAATTACTCTCAAAGCCATATTTCCTAAAAATTCTACTTTTCAATTTTCTCCGTATCCCTTAAGTTTAAATCTGGTTTCTCTCTTTTAATCAATGAAGAAATTATAATCTTTCTGGTTCAGAAGGTCTGGACAAGGTGTAAATCTGATGCCGATTCAATTAATGGATCCCGATTGTTGCTATCAAATTTATTAGAATGAATTCAAGAAGGACAAGAAGGATAGGTATTTGCCGGACATGGAATTGAAGACGAACGAGAATCAGAAATTGGGTATCAATCTAATTTGGATTTGGTGGAGAAATGATGTATTGCCATTGATTTGATGATGAAAGATAGTGATGCTACATCATAATCAGAAGACGAACTTTCTGTCACTCTCTAGTATTGTCTCGTATAATAAACTTGTATTGTCTCGTATAATAAACTTCAATAACTCTCATCTTTTGATTTTCTTCGCTCTTGTAATAAGTCTTCATACTTAGATATAAAATTCCGCTCCTTATTTGTAAGTTTTCAACATGTATATAAAAATCTGCTCATTGTATGTTGCTTTACTCGGATATGAAATTTCGCTCTTCCTTGAATTGTTGCTTGTAAACCTCAAACGTCTTCAACTTTCCTTGTATATTTTTATGTCACTCCTTTGTTGATGATGATGTATGTTTCTATGGATCTGTTCATGTCGAGAGAATGGCGCTAACTGCAAATCAAACTACAAGAAGGTGGCTTTCATCTATAGACGTCACCCTCATGATTGACAAAATTAGCACTCAAGAGATCAAAAATAGTGCTGGAAATGCTGTGAACTTGGTTAGCTCACCATTTTACCCAGAATTAACGTACGGTGACACACACTCAAAAGAAAGCTTTTTAGTCATCTACAAAGAAATTTGGTCTGGTACCTCTGTAGATATGAAAATAGGTAGTCTCCACTAATGATTGATCAGCAACTCTAATAATGCACTTTCCTCTGCACCTCATTTTCAACACAGGATGATTAAATCCATTATTTAACACTCTAATAAGCAAGAAATATGAACGTAGTTCCCTAACACTTCCAAGTTCAGTTATGTCGGTCAGAATCTCTATGTAAACATACTGTAGTTTCAGGAAATCCTACACTACACCCTTAGTAAGAATTCACAAAGATTAAGACATAATTTGAAGACAAAGAACAATGTTTTTTATTAATTTGATCCAGAAAGAATTGCAGGAAATATAAGAAATCAAGAATACAACCGCCTTTTCTAAGTTTTTCTCTCTCCTCAAGACTTTCTCATCACTCAAAAATTATCCCCCCTCTCAAATCTACTGGTTCTCTATATATAGGGTAGTTACATAGTGGATGACAGCTAAAATGTCCTTTAATTTCGGATCTGGCCGGCGAGACATTCGTAACAGCTATAATATCAACTCTCGCATGTACTTTAATCCTCGCAGAATCATCATGATCTTATCGTGTTTTGGCTGTCATCATTCATTACGTCATTTATTAGATCTTCCTGCAACACTTTCAGTATGTTGTTAGAGAATCTCGCAGAATAACTCGCAGGAATGTCATTTATTCTCGCAAGAAAAATATAGTGGCGATATTCTAGTCCTACATCTTGCCCTTCTCATGTCTTTTCTGCGAAGAAGGAAAGATCATGAGAATAAAAATGCCTCAACTGTTCATCTTTCCATTTATCTCTCGCTTTGGCACGTTTCTACATCCTTCGCTAAATTTATCACACGTATTTTTTATTCCATTCAATTTCTGACACGTCTTTTTCAACCGTTCACGTCTTCTCTTTGCATTAAATACATTTATCTTCTCGAGATTCTTCTTCTTCTATAAATACTTCCTTCCTTCTTTTCTTTCCTTCTTTTTACCATCTTCTTTCTTCGCTCTGCAAATTTATTGTTCTTCCATAAATTCCGGATCTGCTACTGTAGTTTTTCTTCCTCTTTTGATCTTCGATTCTTTTTCAACTCTTTTTCTATTCCCATACTAAAAATGTCCCCTGTTAGTCTTATAAATCAAGCTACTTTTGAACTTCATCAACAGAAACTTCAAGGTCTAGGTTTTAAATTATCTACCATCCCCAATCAATCTCCTAGATATGAACTTTCTATTAATTTATTTTCTGATCATCCTTCTTCCAGCGAGAAAATTATGGTCTCGCTAGGTCAGTTAGAAGTTGGTATTCCCATTCCCCTTTTCAATCCGGAAGTTCCCTTATTTTATGAAATTCTCTCGCATAAGAAATTTTCGCGAGCAATATATCAGTTGAGAGGAGATTGTATCCGTCTGTTACTTGAGTATGCTACTCGCGGCGCCGGTAAAAAATCTCTATATCCTGAGACCGCGAAGAATCTCAAATTTAAAGATATTCCAATCATTCCTGAAAGTTATACTGTGGAGATTTTTTCACAAATTATGAAGTGATCCCCATGAAGAAGGATAGAACTTGTTGGGGTATCCGTATACAAAAGAAAGATGGCATTGCTGACGATAAGGTTCTTATGTTGGACATTGACTGGCATCCAGGCAAAAATTCATCCCCTCGCTATTCTAAATACGATAAATGGTGCAAATTCCCCTTGATGTTAGAGGGTTCTTACATCTCTGGTACTCATAATTTACCTGCGAATCTCATAGAGTATCAACCATGGATCTTTAATTGGTCTGAAAAAGATTCTGAGGTGTGTTCCCAAGTTATTATTATTGTTTTCATATCCTGATATGTATTCTCGCTGATCATTCTAATTTTTCCATATAAAAAGAATGAAACTTAGCTACCAGAACACTGGGAATCCCAACATTTATTTGGCTCTTAAGTCCTTCACGGATGAAGCAAAAAATACTCTTTACTCATTCTGAACAATATATTGTTGCCTCTATTTCTTACCTTCATCTGTGTTTTTTGAAGGTTATTGAAGAAATTGAACCCATAAAGCCTGCGAAGACTAAAGGGAAAGACAAAAGCAAAGACGGTCCTCGCAAAGAAAAATCTGTTATTCCTCGCGGAGAAAAATCTACTATTTCTCCTAAGGGTAAACCCACTGTTCCTCGCAAGGAAAAGTCTACTGCTCCCCCTTAAAAAAAGAGAAGAATTCAAACTCCTACACCTTCTTATTCTCAATCTAGTGAGAGTTCCGGCGAGAATACTAATGATAATGACAATGATGATGATGCTGGTATTTTCACCGTGAGGGAAAATTTTCAACATGAGTCTTCTATGACTCAATTATCTCATATATTTGGTAACCCTCGCGGCATTCCTCATGACTTTGGAGAAGAAGCTGTTAATTGACGAGGTGTCGAACTCGCAAAAATAATATTTCTCTACTTCTCTTTAAACTAACTAGTAGTATACGGACAAGCAGATTCGTTCCTAATGGAGAGTTGAGTCTAAGTTGTCAATTCAATTTCTGAATAAGAAATGTAAATATGAGAATGAGAATGATCAAGGACTTCTCCTAAGTCACAAAACATGAATCTTAATGATATAGCTAGTTTTTGCAAAGTACCCATTACTAATAACCCTAGAGTAATTATTACGCTCAACTATTCCGTTATATCTTTTAAGTTCACCAGACACGGAAGCGCTCGACTACCGGATTCTACTTGCCAAGATTCCTAGAGGTACGCTTACTAGGTGTGACTCAAACAAGTGCTTTAAGTTCCGTGAGATAGGCTATTCCTAGTGACAAACACAAAAGATCGATTCATCTACTAGTGTCATTCAATACACGTGGATATTTAACAAAATCTAATCGTCAATAACCACATATTACTACTTGTATTCGGAATATCTAGACAATTACAGGTCGAAGAATTCTCGAATTAGCAATCAAATCATCCATAAACCAATTTAATTTGCAACTTAAATGATTCAAGAATAATTCATAAACACTTTTGGCACGGTAGAGAATAAACAATAACGAAATAAATTGCAAGAATTAGGCAGTTTAAATATCAATTCGAATTCAAGTTCGGACGTCGAATTTGTCCCTAATCAAGATGAAATTAGCTACTGGAGTTCATGGCAATAAAAATCAATGAGAAAGAAATCTGTAAAACAAAAGATATTCGAAATCAAACCACAGCAGAACCAAACTGCCAGTGGCCTTTTTCTATGTTGCGCTACTGCTCCTTGCTGTTGGCACCAACGAGTAAGGTTCAGGTCCAGTTTCTCCTCGTCTTGATTGTATGAACTGGTGGTAATATGGCAGTGACCCTTTATCAAACATCTGATGATGGTAGTGTTGCGACAGCAAGGTGGGGATGGACTGTTGGTGGTGAAATAGTGTGTCGCGAACTAATGGTATAGAAACTGGTGGTGCGAAGATGGTGCTGTTGAGGAGATATGCAGGTGATAGTGATTATGCAGATGGATGGAGATGCAAAGGTGGTGAACTGGATGCAGGTGGAGATGATGATGGATATGCAGGTGTGGAGGTGATGGCTAATAACTGGTGATTATGCAGGTGGGTGTGGATGCAGATGGTGGTGGAATAGGGTTTGGAGAGGAGCAAAAGCTCCTCTCTTTTAGCTGTGAACGGCAGTGGTGAGGGGTATGCGATGATGCCACCTGTAGTCTTAGGTTTAACCCCTTTTATAGCTCTTCAAGTCTTGTGAATTCTAATCCGATTGAAACCCAACTCCTCTTTCTTCGCATCTTCCAAATTCTGTCTTTAATCCTCGCCCTTTCTTGCTTCAATCAAATGGAAAAAACAACATCCCTGAGTTTCATGTCTTGTCGGCCAGGCAAATATTTGTATCTGTAACTCGAATTCCCTGCTTCGCATTCATATCAATCTCTGAACCGTATCCAACCCCTTGGTACAAACCCATCAGTCCCATAGCTAGCAGCTGTAACCCACCTTTCTTCCATGTTTTCTCGGTATTGAACTGCATATTTCTTGCACTCGAAACCAAATCAAACCCTCTCACAGATTCTGCAGTAGTTCCGTGTTGTTATTAACCATAGAACCTCTCTTGGACCCTCAACAGAACTCACCAGAACCATGGATGATTGAAGCAATACATTGGTCACGGCTGAACTTGAAGTGAATAGTTGCTCGTTCAGGCATTTCTGCAAACAGCTGATAGGCATCTTGCTCACTGGTGAAGGTTGTGTGCTGTTTGTATACTGGAGATCACACACAACTCCTTCCCTGCAAATCCAATCTGATACAAACCCATTCATTTATTTATAATCATTGACAAGAACTCTAATTCACTACCAAAGATCAATAGATGCAATGTCTTCTTTAATGGCAGCAAAACTTCATCTTCTCTGCCTCATTTCTTCCTCTCAAACTTTGTCAAACACTCGAGAGTTAAATTCGAGCAAAACCCATTCATTCAAATTATTTCAAACACTCAAACAGGCCTGAACCTCCTCCATTGATACTTCAATCAACGACTACAAACTTCATTTGTTGACGTCCGGCCAAAACTGTGCTCAAAACTGCCACACAAATTAGCCTATCTTGTACTTTCTTCTGACCTTAACCCTTCGAAACACTTGCACATAACCATTTGAACCCATGTTGCAGCCATTTGAGAACTTGGTTCAGGGAAAGAAAACTGGGCTTGTGTGTTTACTCGACCTAGTACTGTATAAGTTGTAAATGTGAAAGGTGCCCTTAACAAATGTATGCCTGTGTCTAGCATTCCTCAGCTGGAGTGGAAATCACACTTGTACCTAGTGATTCTTCTGTTTGACACTTTAAAGCCCTGATTTCCTGCTACCTTCAAGTCCACCAGTGCCTAATGCTGCACAATGACAAATTAAGTTTCTTTTTGCCTCTTTTGATGTGCAAGACTTCCAAAATACCTACAAAATGCAAAACAAAGCGTAATATACAAAAATACAAGAGAAATAACAAAGAAAAACAAAAGAAATAAACATTCAAAAGATGTATTTTAGGCTCTTATCAAATTCCCCCACACTTAATCTTTGCTAGTCCTCGAGCAAACAAAACAAAACTAAAACACAACAACTCCATGTCGTCGAGATTACGGTTAATTTTAGCATAAATAACAAGCCTTTAAACCCCTATGTGTCCCTATTGGATGAGTTATAGTCTCGTGAATGTTTACAAGAGGTCTACCTACAAAACCTATGTTTTCAACTCCGTCTATTTGTGACAAATCAATGAACGAATCCAAAATGACTACATGAGGAGGTACCTTGTGCAAATTCAATTCATATATAAGTTAATAAAGCTCTAATTAGATAGTCGAACAAACCACAATACTCGGAAACTAACAAACCACAATCACAATGAAAAGATTAAGAAGATGTATATCGAAGTAGATGTTTGCGAATGTTGACAAGTGGTTGGTGTTTCACATATCTGTCTGAAGGTCACCGCCAAGATGAACCTATGCATCCTATTGGATTGAGCTACTAGTATGAATTCTAGTGTCAACACACTGGCATATACAAGGGAACCAATGATCAACAATCTTAATACTACATCAACTCAACCGGCATATACAAGGGAACCAGGAGTCGACTTTATTCAACAATCATAATATTTTCTTTTCTTTTACTTTTTCACTTTTTCACTTTTTTTTTTATTTGACAACATGATTGGATCTTTTGGATCCAAGCGCATGATTCTTTGTCAGCAAGTATGTGATAATTGCCTTGGATCCTGCATTCCACGCTTGTTTAGGCGACGGAGACAGGGACAACGTTTCACACATACTGCTATCCAAGTGTCTTTTTTATTCCCTTTTTTTTTTCTTTTTTCTAGTAACTCAATCACTCTATTTCATCCTAGCAGTAATAACAACTCGATGTTTAGTGACCCACCAATTCACTTAGATAACAATAGATAAATATGGAAAAATAAAAATAGTTAGTGATATGGTGATATTCCGAGATATGGTAACAACTATCATATAATTTGTAATTTCTGAGCTATGTCCGTCCTTTTAGTTAATGGGTTCCTCAACTCCTGTAACCAAGATGGTTCTATCCACTTATATTGGTAGTGTCATCCTAAAGGCACAAGTTTCTAGATTTCAGAGTTTATAAAGCAATTTTTTATTTATTGGCATCAAACTCTACAAATTATATACAAATTACATAACTACAAATGATACTCTAACTCATATCTATTTCTGAACAATAGATGATAAACACTAAACTAGCTATTTAGTTGGAATTTAACCCTGACTCAGTCAATATATATACCTCACTGTCAAGAAAAAATTCCATCTACTTAGAAAGGCTAGTGTTTATTCTAAATTGTTCAAAAATCTCTAAAAGTTAGAGTTTTGTATACGTCAATTTTTTTGTTCATATTATACCCTACCCCCACACTTAAATAAAACATTTTCCTCAATGTTTCAAACCATTGCAAAAAGAATAAGAGGAATACTTGAAAAATACAAGGAAGTAAGAATTGGAATTGTGCACCTGATTGACGCATACGAGAAACATTCAAAATAGACTCCCCATATATCAACAATCTGAAAATTTGAGGATCCACCCACAAAACAATCTGCATATATTGCAAAAGTTTCACAAGAATGTTAGCAAATAGTGGGAAAATAAAACTATCACCCCACGAGAGTCACCCCCACACTTAGTCTTTTCTACACTCGGAAGTGTATACAAAACATAAGTGAAAGGCACTTCGATTCGCTCCTCTCGTCAAATATGCATGGTGTTAGACTCAAACACATATGGTAGATACTTAGATGCAAGAAATTCAGATAAAACTTTAGAAGCACATAATTCCAGCCCCAAATGAGGTATGTTCCTAAAAGTCGGGTTAACAACTCTATGAGAAACTATTTCAAGTTTGAGAGGATCATCATTAGATAGAGATTTACATAAAGGGTTAGACAAACCTTGCAAAACCTCATGTATAACTGAATCCTCGGTAATGATGGATAATTCCGTTCTCACATCATAAGTATCATTACTCCCATTCACTCTTTCTTCATCAGTTTGTTCTGTATTTATAACTTTCAAATCTTCATCATCGGAATCAAAATCTGCTCTAAGTAAATCATCGTAATCCTTACGGTCTTTATCATAAGTTGACTTCTCATTCAAAGTATTCACAATCTCTGAACTAGGGGTGTTATTCACAAAGAAGTCATAATCATCATCGCTCTCATACACAACATAAGTCTTACCATTAATAACTTTAGTGTTATTAGACTCAACTTCTTCCTTTTGAATAGGATAATGATCATTATGATCATGAGTTGAGATAGTTACACCATCATTATCAACATTTAAGTATTCGTCTTCTTCGGAATCATCATACTCTATATTGGCATCCATGGGAATGTTAGAATGAGTTTGAACCTCTTCCTTGTTCCGCTCTTCTTGAATTTGCTTCATGCCATTTCTGATGTTGTCTATATTCCGTTGAAGTTCTTGGAGTGATTCATTATAACTCAGCTGAAATTCACAAAATTGTTGTGTTTCTTGAAGCATCTGTTGCATTACGGGAATAACAACTTCAACAAAACTATCAAATTTCTGATTCGAAGATTGCTCCGCCAAACTTGTTTCATAGTTTCCAGCCCAAGTCTCATCCCTTTGAATGGGTGATTGATCATAAAAATGATCAGGAGATGGGATAGACTCATTGAAACAAGGTCTGGTTGGTTGTTTACCAAGTTGTTCTACTGCCTTTAGCTCATAAAGAATGTTATCGAGCATCTGCACATGTCTAGAATTAAACTAATTAAAAGTACAACTATCCTCCCATCCTTGTAATTGTTCATCATATCCAAAAGATTGGTTTTGATTATATCCCAAGTATGGTTGGAAGTCATAAGAATGAGAATTAAATTGATCACCATAGTATGCATGGTTTTGTGAACCATATGCATTACTCTCAAAAGGATTCATCTTGCACACAACTAGTCTAGAGACTTACCTCTTGTTCCAATTGTGCACACGCAAAAAGAATGATTCATGGTACCTGAAATAAGATTCTTAAAAAGATAAATTAGCAAAAGATAAAAAATAAAAACAATGTTCAAAAACAGAAAATCAAATAACAACTCAAACTACAGACTGCTCCCCGGCAACGGCGCCAATTTTGACGAGGTGTCGAACTCGCAAAAATAATATTTCTCTACTTCTCTTTAAACTAACTAGTAGTATACGGACAAGCAGGTTCGTTCCTAAGGGAGAGTTGTGTCTAAGTTGTTGATTCAATTTCTGAATAAGAAATGTAAATATGAGAATGAGAATGATCAAGGACTTCTTATAAGTCACAAAACATGAATCTTAATGATATAGCTAGTTTCTGCAAAGTACCCATTACTAATAACCCTAGAATAATTAGTACGCTCAACTATTCCGTTATATCTCCTAAGTTCACCGGACACGGAAGCGCTCGACTACCGGATTCTACTTGCCAAGTTTCCTATAGGTACGCTTACTATGTGTGACTCAAACAAGTGCTTTAAGTTCCGTGAGATAAGCTATTCCTAGTGACAAACATAAAAGCTCGATTCATATACTAGTGTCATTCAATACACATGGATATTTAACAAAATCCCATCGTCAATAACCACATATTACTACTTGTATTCGGAATATCTAGACAATTACGGGACGAAGAATTCTCGAATTAGCAATCGAATCATTTATAAACTAATTTAATTTGCAACTTAAATGATTCAAGAATAATTCATAAACACTTTTGGCACGGTAGAGAATAAACAATAACGAAATAAATTGCAAGAATTAGGCAGTTTAAATATCAATTCGAATTCAAGTTCGGACGTCGAATTTGTCCCTAATCAAGATGAAATTAGCTACTGGAGTTCATGGCAATAAAAATCAATGAGAAAGAAATCTGTAAAACAAAAGATATTCGAAATCAAACTACAGCAGCAGCAAACTGCCAGTGGCCTTCTTCTATGTTGCGCTACTGCTCCTTGCTGTTGGTACCAACGAGTAAGCCAGTTTCTCCTCGTCTTGATTGTATGAACTGGTGGTAATATGGCAGTGACCCCTTCTCAAACAGCTGATGATGGTAGTGTTGCGACAGCAAGGTGGGGATGGACTGTTGGTGGAGAAATAGTGTGTCGCGAACTGATGGTATAGAAACTGGTGGTGCGAAGATGGTGCTGTTGAGGAGATATGCAGGTGATAGTGATTATGCAGATGGATGGAGATGCAAAGGTGGTGAACTGGATGCAGGTGGAGATGATGATGGATATGCAGGTGATAGTGATTATGCAGATGGATGGAGATGCAAAGGTGGTGAACTGGATGCAGGTGGAGATGATGATGTATATGCAGGTGTGGAGGTGATGGCTGAGAACTGGTGATTATGCAGGTGGGTGTGGATGCAGATGGTGGTATAATAGGGTTTGGAGAGGAGCAAAAGCTCCTCTCTTTTAGCTGTGAACGGAAGTGGTAAGGGATATGCGATAATGCCCCCTGTAGTCTTAGGTTTAACCCCTTTTATAGCTCTTAAAGTCTTGTGAATTCGAATCCGATTAAAACCCAACTCCTCTTTCTTCGCAACTTCCAAATTCTGTCTTTAATCCTCACCCTTTCTTGCTTCAATCAAATGGAAAAAACAACATCCCTGAGTTTCCTGTCTTGCCGGCCAGGCAAATACTTGTATCTGTAACTCGAATTCCCTGCTCTGCATTCATCTCAATCTCTGAAACATATCCAACCCCTTGGTACAAACCCATCAGTCCCATAGCTAGCAGATGTAACCCACCTTTCTTCCTTGTTTTCTTGGTATTGAACTGCATATTTCTTGCACTCGAAACCAAATCAAACCCTCTCACAGATTCTGCAGTAGTTATGTGTTGTTATTAACCATAGAACCTCTCTTGGACCCTCGACATAACTCACCAGAAACATGGTTGATTGAAGCAATACATTGGTCACGGCTGAACTTGCAGTGAATAGTTGCTCGTTCAGGCATTTCTGCAAACAGCTGATAGGATTCTTGCTCACTGGTGAAGGTTGTATGCTATTTGTATACTGGAGATCACACATAACTCCTTCCCTACAAACCCAATCCGATACAAACCCATTCATTTATTTATAATCATTGACAAGAACTCGAATTCACTACCAGAGATCAATAGCAGCAATGTCTTCTTTTAATGGCAGCAAAACTTCATCTTCTCTGCCTCATTTCTTCCTCTCAAACTCTGTAAAACACTCGAGAGTTAAATTCGAGCAAAACCCTTTCAAACACTCAAACAGGCCTGAACCTCCTCCATTGATACTTCAATCAACGACTACAAACTTCATTTGTTGACTGTCCGGCCAAAATTGTGCTCAAAACTGCCACAAAAATTAGCATGTCTTGTACTTTCTTTTGACCTTAACCCTTCGAAACACTTGCACACAGCCATTTGAACCCATGTTGCATCCGTTTGAGAACTTGGTTCAGGGAAAGAAAACTGGGATTGTGTGTTTACTCGACCTAGTACTGTATAAGCTGTAAATGTGAAAGGTGTCCCTTAACGAATGTATGCCTGTGTCTAGCATTCCTCAGCGGGAGTGTAAATCACACCTGCACCTAGTGATTCTTCTGTTTGACACTTTAAAGCCCTGCTTTCCTGCTACCTTCAAGTGCACCAGTGCCTAATGCTGCACAACGACAAATTAAGTTTCTTTTTGCCTCTTTTGAGGTGCAAGACTTCCAAAATACCTACAAAATGCAAAAAAAAAGCGTAATATACAAAACTACAAGAGAAATAACAAAGAAAAGCAAAAGAAATAGACATTCAAAAGATGTATTTTAGGCTCTTATCATTAATGAAACGTGCTTAGCTCTCGCAAATATTTGTGGTGCTACCCTGTTAGTTGACAATGACTCTCTTGAAGGAATTTCCAGATCAATGTCTCCCAGTCTTCTGAATTCTCTATGTATTTTGGTATATTTTTATTTCTTCACTTCTTTCTATTATTCCAAAATTCTGATTAAATTTGTTTTGACAAACCCAACCATTTCTTCGTAGACTGGTAGAGCTTATTTTGTCATTGCCTCAGACTTGGAAAGAAGGCGTGCCATTTTTGAAAAGAAGAGCGCTGGTTTTCGCAACCAAAGGGATGAACTAGAGTCTGAGACTATAGTTCTTCGCAAGAGTAAAACAGAACTAAAAGCTGAGGTCGCAGAATTTCGCAAGAAAAATAAGCAATTAGAAATTGATGCTTCAAGTGATAGACAAAAGATCTCTAACCTTGAAAAAGCTAATCAATAACTTTATGGTATGAATTTTTTCTCCTTTTCTTTTAATTTTTTTGCCCTATTTTAGCTTATCCAAGTAACCGTTTTTGCAGATATTTATAATCTTACTGATGAGGCTACATTCCTCCGATCTTTCCATGAACCTGTAGATGAGGATACCCTTCTTTCTCTCCTTAATAACTCTATAAGTAATTTCTCAGATGATCAAATTAGATCTCTTTCCCTAGATGAACTTAAATCCAAACTTCATCTCTTGAAAATTAAGCACAAATTCAACTTGAGCTTAACCGATAAATTTAAGCGTCTTTATCTTGATTCATAAGAAGAAACTAATAGATTAAGAAGTAAAAATAGTGATCTTATTGATGAGAAAGATCTTATTGCTAAAAATGGTGTTGAAGCCTTAGCAGATTTTCATAAAATTCTCACTGATGTTAAAATTGAGAGGGATAAACTTATCTGCGAGAATAGAGATCTTCTTGCGAGGGAAAACAAAGTTTTCTCTTATCTTGTTATTAATAATGATGAAGAATTTTCCTGGGCTGCGAAAGTTCTTGATAATGCCAGGAATAATCTAGGTGTAAATGTTAGTCTTCATACTGAACAAGCAGCTTTGATTAAACATATGATCACTGAAATAAAAGGTTGTTTATTATTCCTTCTTAATATCTTCTTGTCTCTTATATATTTCTATCAAATCTCTGATTTGTTATTATATACCCGCAGAATCTGAGAAGAGATATTCTACAAGAATTGAAGAACTTGATGCTGAAAAAGAAAATCTCGCGAAAGATATTGCTTCTCGCAATGAAAAATGTTCAAGGTTGAAAGAGCAACTAAAACTTTCTGCTGCGAATTTTAACAATGCTCTTGTTGTCGTTCGCAATGATTCCGTTAAGAAGGTCTGCGGTGCTCATAATATTTCTTATTCTTTGTATCCTTTCCTCACGGAAGAAATCCCAGCAAACACTCCCAACCTAATTATCTCTGATAGTGAAGCCGAAGAATTTAGTGGAGATGATAATGAAGATGAAGAACAATAAAAATCTGGTAAAGACGACGATGAATCGAAATAGTCTTGTTTTCCTCTTCTTGGTCTTTTTTATAAAATTTGTAAACTTATCCCTTTTTTCTTGCGGATTTTTCCAGTTTTAAATACTCCTTGGTGTATAAATTTCCCTTGCTTCTATCTGTGTACATTAGAGAACAATTTATTTTTTCAATATGGTTAATATAATCATCAATCTTTAACTATCTACACAGATTTATCATATAATGATGAATAACAATGTTATTATTTTATGCATTCCCATACTTGCCTCTGTTATTCATCTGCAATATGATGAATTTAGTAGAATAACATCTAGAATTATTGCCATAATCTCGCAGCTATTCTGTGTTTTCTGATAATATTTAGTGTGGTCTTATTTTGCCTTCCTAATTAAAGGTCTTATATCGCCACGTTTGATCTTTGCGACAAAATCGCAGGACGTCCTTACATTTACATATAACAACCCATTGATCTTGACTTAACTTGATTCTTTCAATATTTTGCGATAATATGACAAGTCTAAGTTCCCTTGCGAGAACAAAGTCTCATGACATTTCCGTCTTGCGGTCTTTACACTTTCATGTAACAACCCATTGATCTCATCTTAACTTTTTCTCATGGCTTGTTGCCTCTGTAGAATATTTGTCATGTGATAATATGACATGCCTAAATGTTCTTGCGAATCATAAAGCCCCATGACATTGTCGTCTTAAGACACTTATCATCTCCCTAATGGAGGGTGCCACCCTTATCTTCCCCCTGGTTGCCCCTTCAAGGAGACGTACTTCTGTCATACAATACTAGATCCTCCCATCCAGTCCTAGAAACAACCAGTTGTTTTCGCAGCCTCTTATCCTTTATGCCTATATGGCTTATAGTTGCGAGACTGCACCCTAAGTGGGATTTTATTCAGGCCGAGTGCATCATATCCAAGACTTGCCAAGAATTTCCAGGGTAGTTTCATACGCCCCGGGCACCCTTGGCTCAACCGTGTACCTCGGCGCCTTGGTCATACTCTGTACTCTTTAGGAGAGACTCTCGGTCGTCCAACTAGGGTATAACCTTATATAGTTGGAAATCCAAGTTACCTCTCCTAGATAGGTTTTCTATAACCCTAATCTCCATGACTCAGGTTCCAGCAGCGGTATAAACTTTCGTTGAATCATGCAAAGAGATGACCCCTAATATGACGTACTTTAGGTCTTACATTTTCCTATTGCGAAATTGTATTCGCGAACTAGGGTGTACGCCATAAAGGTTCGTCCCATTCTTGTGTATCTTTTGCAAATATCGCAATGTCTTATGTTTTTGCATTTAAATTCGTATATGATCTTTCAATGTCATCTTTTTCTTTCAACAAGAAGTACATATCTTGAAAATGAATAAAATTTTCTTCAACAAACTATCCATATGTTTTCTAAAGTTCTCAAACTGAGATTTTTACCTTTTCTACCTACTACTCTATGTTTCATTTGCGAGGCGCTCGCCATCCAGTTCATTTCTGCATCCACAAATCTTACAGCATTTCATCTTCTCGCCTTTCTATCGCATCAACCAGTAACCTTTCACTTCTTTGATATTGTTTAATGTTGTTTCTCCAGTTTCTGTTCCTCGCGATTCTTTGCTCGCAGGATTCAATGTCCATTTCGTAACATTTATTCCCTTCAGTCCAATCTCCTTATATCACTCCAACACCATGGGGATGGGGAAATTTAATGCACTGGTGAAAGGTCGATGCCACACCTAGTATCCCATGTAACCAAGGTCATCCAATCAAAGCATTGTAAGGAGATTCTATATCAACCACGCAGAACTGAATTTTAGAAGATATCCCTTTTAATGGAATTTTCATGGTAATCTCCCCTTTGGGTTTGTTTGCTGTTCCATTGAAACCATAAATTTTATATGTTGACGGGATCAAATCTTCATCTCTTCCTCCCATTATACGATAAGTGTGATAAAACAAAATATCCATTGAGCTTCCAGTGTCAATCAAAATCCTATCAATAGCCCATGAATCATTTGCTTCATCATCTTTATCTTCTTCTTCATCCTCTTCCTCTTCTTTATACCTTGGATTTATTTCTAATCTCACTACTAATGGATTATCATGCATTTTACCTAGCGCGGGTGCTTCATGTGCAGTGAAAGAAATAATCTGCTTCTGCCACTCCTCTAATGGCGAGACTCTCGCAATGTTCATTATCTCTCTTCCATCCATGTCTCTCGCAAATACTCTGCTTAGAACATTGTGATGAAATTACTTTATTGTTTTATAAGAATGTACAATGGAATCACATTATAAATTATTTGCTCTAGCCCCCACTTCGATGACAAATTTTTCTGCTCTCTTTGCGATATTTACTCTGCGACTTTCTGGTGCTGATGGTAATTGCTGAGGTTGTGGATGTCCTGTCAGAAAATGATTTAACTTTCCCTGCTCAATCATCCTCAAAATTATTCTCTTTACATTCCTGCAGTCATTTATTGAATGGCCATGGAAATGATGATAAGGGAAAAATTCTTGATTTCAGTTATTTGGATGTGGCTATTTTCCCATATTCCAGGGTGATGGTATATTTTCCATTAAAATAATAGCCTTCCAAATTTTATCAATACTAGCATTTAGAGGTGGCATTTTAATTTCTTCCCATATTATCCTCTGGTTTCCTTGCCCTCTAGAATAATTTTGCCTTTTTCCTCCATAAGTTTCTTGAGGCTGATCAAGTCTTTGGATTTTATTATTTCCACCACGATTGTAATAACTCCTTTCTCTTTCAAATTTTTCTTGATCTCGACTTCCCATAGCTACTAATTTCTGTTGATTATCAGTCACCATCTTTTCTTGTTGTGGCTGCGAGGTACTCGCCACTGTGTTAATCATCTTAGGAAGTAAACTTCCATTTGATGCTATTGAACTAGTGTTCGCGATTGGATATGATTCCATCTCACTTTGATTCTCCTCCAAGGAAATATACTCTTCTTGTAATTCTCGCAGCTCAGTCATTGTGATTGTATTTTTGATTCTGAAAATTTGGATATACAACAGATTGGTTGCGAACATAGCATTGATGAAAGATAAAATGAGATATCTCTCGTCTACTCTACCAGCCATCTCGCTACACATTGTTTTCCATCTTAATGTTAAATGCTTCAAACTCTCGCCAACTCTCTGTTTCAACCCAAATACATCTTCGATCCCAGGTCGCGAAGAATTGTTACTTATGTATGCTCCCAAGAAGGTAATCTGTAAATGAATGAAAGAAGTTATTATATTCTTGGGTAACCCCTCAAACCACTTTAGCGCCTCCCCAGTTAAGCTGGATGCAAAACATTTACACAGTACAACATCATGGTTTTCCCACTGTAGCATACATCTAACATAGGCTTTGACATGCTAAACATCACATGTATTTCCATCAAAAATACTAGTTAACACTGGTAAATTGCATTTTAGAGGTATTCCACCTAATTGTACTGTTTGAGTAAATGGAGTTTTTGCAGCTTCTTCAATGGCCTCATCAAGTTGTCTTCTGCCTCCTTCTCTTCTACTATTTAATATTCCCCTCATTTCTGCCAATTCTCTCAGGATTTGCTCATTTCCACTTGAATCTTGCTCCATTGGTCTTTTCAACGCAGCCTCCCTTCTTCTGCACTCATGTCTTTCTTGTCTTGCGATATTTTCTACTTCTTCTTCAGTGTCTTCATTCTGCCTTCTTCTGCGGTTTTCTTCTTCACCTTCCTCTTGAACTCGCAACGGATTGTTCCTTCCATTTTCTTCTCTGCGAGTTTCTTCATTTCTCATTGCTTCTCTTCGCTGTCTTTCTATTCTTCTTTGTATTCTATCAAATTCTTCATTGATATTATGGTTATGATGATTTTGTGTGCGTCTTCTTTCTCGATTGTCATGATTATTCTGTCGTATTGCTTCTTGAAACTCTTGTTCTTCAATTTCTGCTCTTAATCTTTCTCTTTCGCAAGTCAGACGTGCTTGTTCAACATAATGTCTCTCAATTTCCTCCTTAATGATTTTTTGATTTCTTTGGATTTCTTGCCCATGTAATATTCTTCTACCTTCTTCTCGATTTTCTTCACCATCCTGGTTATTTCCACCCTCTTGGTTTCTATTATCATGTCTACCATTCACAGTTTCACCGCGTGGAATGTAACGATCATGAATCACCTCTTCTTCTCTATGATGTTTCTCTTCATTTGGATTTTGTATTTCCTCTCGGATATTTTCTCCAGCATTTATCATAGGGGAATTTCGCCTTGGTTCTTCTCTAAATGACTGTGAACTTGATCTTGAGTACTTCTTGATCTTCTTCTTTGTAAACTCAAATTCTCCATTCTTAACTCGTGATTTTTCCTTGTTAGATTCGCACACTCTTCAGCCGCCAACCTTCTTTCTTCTTGTTCTCTTTGTCTTAATTCCTCCAATATTTCATTTGCATCATCTCCATGAATTTATCGTTCATCCACCGTGTGATTTATCTCTTCCCGCCTTTCATTTCTTAATTGTCGATTTTCTGTTTCTTCCATTGAATCCGATCGGCAAGTATGCACACTCACTCTATCATAATCTACAACTCTATCTTGTATTGGCGTTTGCTGATTTGGCTATTGAACCTGATTTTCTCCATCGTTCCTTGTTCTGTGTCTTCTTGTCCTCAATCTTGAAGATTCTCCCATTTCATTTGTCTCTTCTCCTGCATGTCTTTTACTTCTTCTTACGATCGTTGGTGGCTCTGACGTGTTTCTTCTTCTTTTAGCCATTAGATTTAATGCATTACTGAAAATTGCTTAAAATATTCCACCAATTACTTCTGATCTCTTCCAACCACAATGTCAATTTTTACTTTTTCTTTCTCAAACAATCAACAATTCATCCCTGTTTCGGGCGCCAAAATGTAGTTGCAGGAAATCCTACACTACACCCTTAGTAAGAATTCACAAATATTAAGACATAATTTGGAGACAAAGAACAATGTTTTTTATTAATTTGATCCAGAAAGAATTACAGGAAATATAAGAAATCAAGAATACAACCGCCTTTTCTAAGTTTTTCTCTCTCCTCAAGACTTTCTCATCACTCAAAAATTATCCCCCCCTCTCAAATCTACTGGTTCTCTATATATAGGGTAGTTACATAGTGGATGACAGCTAAGCTGTCCTTTAATTTCGGATCTGGCCCGCGAGGCATTCGTAACAGCTATAATATTAACTCTCGCAAGTACTTTAATCCTCGTAGAATCATCACACTCTTCTCGTGTTTTGGCTGTCATCATTCATTACATCATTTATTAGATCTTCCTGCAACACTTTCAATATGTTGTTAGAGAATCTCGCAGAATAACTCGCAGGAATGTCGTTTATTCTCGCAAGAACAATATAGGGGTGATATTCTGGTCCTACACATACCTAGAAGTATGCTAGTGACTCTAAAATCTCTACAAGTTGAAGGTTTTTTATGCAAAATTTTTGGAAAAATCTATATGCAAAATATCCAAACACTCCCCCACACTTAAACTTTACATTGTCCTCAATGTAATTAAGTCATCCAAAGTAAAATCAAGGTGGGAAATCTTAATATGATATGCAAAAGAAGAAAAAATTAAAAGCAAAGGATAAAAATACAAAACCAATGGGTTTCCTCCCAAGCAGCGCTTGGTTTAAAGTCGTTAGCCCGACTTTCAGCTCCAATTACTCCTATCGGGACCTAAGTTTGGATGGACCCATGAGAAATCACATTAGTAAAAACAAATGGTCCAACCCATCGGGACCTAAGTTTACCGGGAAACAACTGAAGATGAGAATGAAATAAGAGAACTTTCTTCCCTATGATAAATCTTTTTCGAGAAATCATCTTATCATGAAAAACTTTAGTTTTCTCCTTGTAAATGCGCGAACCTTCATATGCATCATTAGGGATTTCTTCTAACTCACCGAGTTGAAGCTTTCTTTGTTTTCCTGTGGCATCTAACTCCATGTTGCACATCTTAATGGCCGAAAAATCTTTATATTCAAGTTCTTCGGGAAGATGGCATGGTTTGCCATAAATCATCCTAAATGGAGACATTCCAATGGGAGTTTTGTACGCTATCCGGTACGCTCATAAATCATCATTGAGTTAAAAGCTCCAATCTTTCCTTGTAGTATTCACCGTCTTCTCTAGAATGAACTTAATCTCCCGGTTGGATATTTCAGCTTGTCCACTTATTTGCGGATGATACGGTGTGCCAACTTTGTGGGTAACATTATACTTCTTGAAAAGAGTGTGGAAGGATCTCTGAAAATGGGAACCTCCATCGCTTATCACCAATCGAGGTTTGCCAAACCTAGAGAATTGTTCCTTCACAAACTCACAAACAACTTGATAATCGTTAGTCTTGGTGGCTCTAGCCTCCACCCATTTAGAAACATAATCAACAACAAGAATAATATAAAGATTCTCATTAGAATTAACAAAAGTTCCCATAAAATCGATACCTCATACATCAAATATCTCTACGGGAAGAATTGGTGTTAGTGGCATTTGATTTCTAGCAACTAGATTTTTGGTTCGTTGGCACCTATCACAAGCTTTACAAAATAAGTATGCATCCTTAAATAAAGTGGGCAAATAGAAACTAAAAAGGCGAGGGTACCCCAAATATACATCAAGCTATTACTTTTCCTTCCTATAAGTCCTTTCCACGAAAGTGATTGTCTATGGACTGAGTCGAGACAATACAACAAATTGGTTCACACTTTGTGTGATCGTCTAGGATACGAGATCGAGACAATACAACAACAAAGTGTGTTTACTTGATACAAAGGTTCAGACTTAACCAAACTCAATAGGATTCACGTATCAAGTAAATATGAATTAACGTTTGTGCAATTTACTTAAATTATCATAAAACAATTATAATGCGGAAATATAAAGTAAATGACACAGCAAGATTTTGTTAACGAGGAAACCGCAAATGCAGAAAAACCCCGGGACCTAGTCCAGAAATGAATACTCTCAGGATTAAGCCGCTATACAAAATAAACTAACTTCGTATAGTTGAGACCAAGTAACTAAACCTATAGTTCACCTAGTTCCGTCAGTATTCCCACGCCTCCAATTTGTAAACAAGTCACGTACTTTGACCAATTCCTTTGGATCGTATTCCAAATAGTAAAGGAACAAAAAATCTGTTTGGTATCAACTCTCTTCAACCAAGTGATATGAGTTGCGCAAAGGTTCCCTTGTTTATCTTAACATAAACTCCTTTGCCAGGTTCCAAGATCTATCTTATATTCAATCACCCAAAGTAAATCGTTAAGATTAAGCCAATCAATACCTTTAATCACAAGAAAACGTATTGATTCCGATCTTCCTCAACTATTCTATCAAAATACCCAAAAGGATAAATCAATTATAGTCCGATCCTCTTTTTCCCAAACAAAGATTGTAAAAACCAAGTCAGAAATCTTCAATATATTCTTTGTCTTCAAATCTTCTTAGATCTTCAATAAACACCTGCACACAACTACTTGAATCTCTTGTGATCAATCACACACAGAACGGAGTCTGTTAACAATGGATTATCACAATATCGTCTTTAGATCTAACAACAGTCTAAAGATTTACCACGCTTCCAAACAAGTTTAGAATTGGTTCATCTGACTTTCAAGAACTATGTGATTGATCAAGTACCACTCAATCACAACTCATGGGTTTACGGTTTTACCAAAACAAGTTTCGGTTCTACCTCCATGTGAATATTGTGCATAGTTACACTAGATTACCAAAGATACGACTGACTAGGTACTAGGATCGGTTCCCCACATATATTTGGTATCTATCTTGTATGCACTGCACATGTCCATAGGATCGGTTCCCCCTTCCCAAAAACGTATTGCACATGTTCATAGGATCGGTTCCCCTTTCTTCCATAAACCTTGATACACCGCATACAATGATCAGTTCCCCTTGTGATGTATTGCACCTCTTACTAGGATCGGTTCCCTTTCTCCTAGTAATAATTTCAGACACTCACAACCCGATCATACCCCAAGTGATTACTTAATATCGGTTTCACTAATAAAAGTCATACCAATACATAAGTCATGCCTCATGCGAATAGTTTTATACCAAGAACACAAACAAGTCATAAGCGGTTATACTAATCACACATATTGGTCATTCATAAGATATGCAATGAAGAACATCCCCAATAATGCCTGGCGATTTCCTTTTCGGTTCACAACACATATCATGAACTTACTTCCTTAAAACAGATGCAAAAACATTGTTTCCTAGGATGAAATCCCCGCCTCATACCCATACATAATCACAATGTAGCATTCATACAATTATGTCGATGTCTTATATACAAAGTTTAATGGTTAATCAAGAAACTTCATATTGTATTCCTTAATACTATGTCTATCTAGAGTATTCATGCTTCGCAGTTTTATGTTTTCAATATGCATGACTTGAAAGATACGTTAGGGAATGAAACAGTTCAAGTCAAATATCACTAACCTCAAGTGGAAGGATGATGTCGTCATTGTAGCTCTGTACTTCTTCAAGTCTTCGCAATACTTGTAATGTCTCATCCTAATTCTTTCAAGCTAACCTATACGAAGTTGAGTCTAGTACATTTAAATCAAGTGACTCTTAAATGAGTTTTGGTTCACTAAAATATGATAACCAAACTTGACATACCAACGCTTGGTGGGTTCAACCGAGCAATGCTCTAACAATCTCCCCTTTGTCAATTTGAGTGAAAAAACTCTTACAATCATATAGATAAACAAATTACAAGAATTCATTGCACATACGCTTGATTCCCGAATTTAACAGCACATAACCTGCATTAATTCAATCATTAAAATGCAGCAGCGGCATTATAATAACAAAGCTTATACTCCCCCTAAAAGTGAGATAGGTAGATTTTCAATCCGCACGTATTTGTTATCCCAATCATATGATATGTTACTCCCCATTTGTCTATGCTTTCCCTCATTCATTAGATAAACGTTCAAGCACCATTGTCCTCTTCCCTAGTGACACCAATCAACCATAGATTCATACCAGCATCACTTGTTTACTCCATATATTTCTCCCCCTTTTTGACAAAAAAATGACAAAGAAGCGAACAAATAAAGGACAACATGAAAAGGAACTTGCAAATCTCAAAATAGACACGGAACCTGTTGAGTCAAGCACGAGGGATCCACATACCATTTTTGATAACCAATATCAAAACCGAAACTACAAGGTAATCACGTTTTGATATGTTATCATGGAAATAATTCCCCGAAGCAATTTTCCCAACTAGTTTAGCAAACCAAAAATCAACTAAGTAACTTAGTTCCTTTGCTAAACCGATTGTATAAATACAACCACTTCATTCGATAAAACCAAAACAAAGTGTTGATGGTGGATTCTAGTTCAGGGTTAAAGTTGTAAAACCAATTTTTATGCCGACATCCTGCAAAGGATAAGTCTAATTGATAAGTGATGAATACTTCCCCCTTTATTAGTTCACCTATAATAGAGCATGTAGCAAAAATCCCTAAGCATTCTGTGAATTTTAGCATTATTAATTAATGCATAAATCGCCTCGTATTTCCTGTGTTGTTCTCGGCGGAACTCTCACTATTGGTGCGGCATGATGACTGATTGTTACTCTCAGCAGAGTAACATGAATATCCAAGTATCAAAAGTGAGGCATACACGAAATACCCGTGTGGATGGGGAAAAACGATCTGCTGGTTTTTAAGGAATTGAGGAGACGACCGTGCGGAGGAGGTTCCTCGAACCAGGCAAAATGCTAATCCTCACACAGATGCACCGCTGCAAAGGGGGTGCTTAGATTTGAGAGATCAATCTGTAGTACTCCGGCCTAAATCGAGACAACGACCGTTCCAGAGTAAATTCGGTCACAAGAGAGGATGGGTTGATCTGTAGGAGGGAAGCTGAGAAATGTGTGGAATCGATGGTGATTCAAGGATTGTGGGTGTGTGAATTATGAATATGATAAGTTCTGAATGATTGAAGTTGAACGATTGTAAAAAAAATTGCTCAATTGATGAGTTTGATGATCTCGTGTTGTCGAAGAAACGTGAGATTCTTACTCTGAGTATTCTATGTATTCGTTCTATTTTCGATTCTCTCTCTGCCTTCAATCTTGATTTAGGAACTTATTTATATTACTGGAATTATAGACACCATGATCCCATGAAGTGTGACAGTTAATAAAATCAAGGAGTGGAGAGGTGGAGATCGTGTTCGAAACCGGTTGTCCAACGTGTAAAGACTCGGTCGAACTTCCACCCACTACCTCGTGAATTCCTTCAACTGATTACACGACTTGCTCACATTTCATCGTGTGTTTGAACACACATGCCGTAGACCGCCATACCAAAACCCTAAGTGATATCCCCCCAAGTGACACGATTGATCGTCTCGTGGTTTGTTAGTCAATTGATGATTTCGTGGTTTGATGGGACAATGAGTACACGTGGTTGCTGATTCGAACAAGATATTCTGGAACCACCCAAGAATTGAACGTGTCATGAGACGGAGGTATAATTCTTATGATGAAGTGAGCAAGTATTGCTCATTCGATGGATTGTTGAATATTGGTGGATTGTTGAACCGATATTCCTTAACTCGGGAAAATATTGATCATCTGAGCAAGTGTTGCTCTCGTGATAATTTGTTGAATATTTGACCGTCTGAGCATGTGTTTCTCATGAACGATTGGTCGTGTGCCAAGAATATTAATTAAAGTGCTGGTCATTGAACCTTACATAATTAATAAATTCATGACCATGAGGTCGTCGTAGAATTATTAATATTAATTCATGACCATGAGGTCGTCGTAGAATTATTAAGGTTAGAGTCTGGAAGCATGGTCCTTGAACTCAGAAACCCTAATTTGACCGATTGACGATCAATTCATGGTCAGAAGTTTTAACCATGGGACGAATGAGGAGCAGTTACATGAGACCGTGGATCAACCATGTAGTGTCCATATGCTCATGTGAGCAAATATGATGAATTCACGAAGAGTTCGTGATTTGTTGGTGAAAGAATGATTAAATGCTGGTTCAATCATTATTCAAAATGCTCGTCTGAGACTTAGGTGTAAAAACCTAATTAATTATGGGAGAGTGATGGACCGAACATAGAGTCATGGAGCCGGCTATGGGTTGTCCCGTGACCGTCTGATGGTCACTTCATGAAAAATCCAAAGTGTTTGGAAGTTTTGGACCTAATACGAGCAATTGTGCAAATTAGGTCAAAACTATGAAAATCGATGGGATTGGCTTCCGTGAGACGAAGAGCTAATCTTGGTCGGTCAAGATAATGTGCTCGTGTCCCTAAGGTGTCCGCATCTCACTCTTGAGAATTTTGATATTTTTTGGTGCACGTTTGAGCGACCATTTGAGAAAACATGACAAAATCAGAGTTTTTTGATAAAACCGTCAAAACTTCATCGGACGAGGGAAAATAATGAAAAGTGAGGGAATTATGAAGTGTGGACCGGTCACAGTGATCACGTGACCAACTGTTGGTCGCTTGAGCAACCCCCAAACCCTAATTAACGTCCTTTACTAGAATTGATGTAGAATTCTCATACGGACTAGGATATTGATGGTCCGCCCCTTCATTCAATACGGAAAAGAATTTCATATCTCCCAACGAGTGAGGTTTTAGGTTTTGAGCTCGTTTGGGAGGTGAAAACAGCCCGAAAGTAAAATTCAGGAAAGATTTAAGGGGCCGGTCCCACGATAAAACGAAGGAGTTTTGTTAAAATCAAGGAGTTTCCATGAGACGAAGGAAACACCATGAGACGATGGAAAATATTTATAAAATAAGGAATTGTGAGACTGGGACGCCGGTGGTCAAAGCACGGTCGTCCAGTTATGACCACGGTCCCGTGGTGTCTCTTCCTCAGTTTTACATATTTTGATGATTTTATGAAGGATTCATGAATTTTGAGAATTTTGATAAATTTAGAGAGTTTTCATGAATTGAAGGAGTTTCCATGAGTTCATGGTCTTTGAAAAATATCAAAATAATAAAATTCAGCCGTGTGAGATCATGGAGGCGTGACCCGGTCATGGCCCAATCCCACGAATTTTAATAATTTTTTAAATAATTTTTGGGTATTTTTTGATGATTTGAAGGAATTTTGAGAAAAATACCATGAAATCAAGGAAAATAAGATAATTAATAATGAAATAAATAAAACAGGGCGTGTGGGACCGTCTAGGACATGGCCGGCCGGCCAAGGCCCGGTCCCACGAGTTTTCATAATTTATTTTATTTTATTATTATTTTTGATGATTTAAAGGAATTTTTTGAGGAAAAAATACCATGAAATCAAGGAGTTTTTTCATGAAATTAGAGAAAAATAATAAGGACCGTGAGGTGTGGGCCGGCTGGGACCAAGGCATGGCCGGTCGGCCAATGGTCACGCCCCACACACTCTCCTTAATTATTTTTTGACGGACTCATAGAAGTACCACGAATCCGAAGAATTTCCTCAAGACGGAGATTTGATCAAACGAGAGAATTTTATCAAATCATGAAAAAATAATAAAAGTGTATTAAAAATATAGAATTAGCGTGGAACCGACCATGACATGATGAGTTGATCGTGTGTCCGTGTCCCAGCGCCTTGGCCAAATATTTTTAATTATTTATTATTTTCTTCCCTATTTTGCATAGGTTCATCGTTTCGTCGTATTTTGAAATACTCGTTCGTGCGGTAATTGTTAATGCATCATCGTTGAATACACTTGCACCGTTTGAAACATGGCTTACTCAAAAGTAGCTCCGATGCCCGGTCGTTAATTATTTATTACTAATTCATGAAATTCAATGGAGAATAATCCATGAAATGAGTAATAAAACGGATAGATGTTTACTGTTAATTCATAGGATCAGCTAAAGATTCGACTACAAACTCAGAACAATGAGTGATCGTTGCCATTCCATGGGATCGACGTTGATTCGACCATGGAATAGGAGAAATGATATTGCCATTCCGTGGGATCATCGTTGATTCGACCACGGAATCGGAGCAATGATATTGCCATTCCGTGGGATCATCGTTGATTCGACCACGGAATCGGAGCAATGATATTGCCATTCCGTGGGATCGTCGTTGATTCGACCACGGAATCGGAGCAATGATATTGCCATTCAGTGGGATCGTCGTTGATTCGACCACGGAATCGGAGCAATGATATTGCCATTCCGTGGGATCGTCGTTGATTCGACCACAGAGTCGGAGCAATGATATTGACATTTCTTGGGATCGTCGTTGATTCGACCACGGAAGAGCAATGATATTGCCATTCCGTGGGATCGTCGTTGATTCGACCATAGAATCGGAGAAATGATATTGTTATTCCGTGGGATCGTCGTTGATTCAACCACGAAATCGGAACAATGATATTGCCATTCCGTGGGATCGTCGTTGATTCGACCACGGAATCGGAATAATGATATTGCCATTCCGTGGGATCGTCGTTGAATCGACCATGGAATCGGAGCAATCTTATTGCCATTCCATGGGATCGTCGTTGATTCGACCATGGAATCGGAGCAATGAAGGGATAATTAATCTCATGGGTTTATGCCTAGCAGAATAAACTGACTACGATAGGAGCATTAATTATCCTGACATGACTTGCCGTTAAGCCATATCCTTTATATAGTCAGGTTAAACTCGTTGTTTGTTCCTGAAGACGATATTGCCCCGTAGAGCCGTCCATCTCGTGATACTATATAGAAATAACTGAAAGTATTCAGTATTTATGAGATTATGCCGTTGTCTAGACGTTGACTGCACATCTACATGTACTCTGAGAGAAAGCACTCTCCGTTGAGAATTCGATGAGAGACCCGTGTCTCAATACTCACATGCGATTGCTAAACCGGCGGTCCGTACAATTATGAATTTACGATTTTATCCCTTGTTGAAAATCCACCATCTACATTAAGTCCCCTGCTTACTGAGGAAAGCCGTATTCCTCAGTCATCATTAAATGGTGATTTTCAGGCCATAAACAATATAAGTAATTGAACTTAGTCGTAAGTTAAGATGTTACCGGATTTCGATTGTACGAGCATACCATAACTTGAATGAAGATTCCAGCGGCATGCTAAAGCGTCATTTGATGAGCATAAATTGGTGTTGACCGCTGATTTGGACGACGAGTCCTTGGTCGTTTAGGATTCACGTGCCAAGCCCTCTCCATCACCTTCACGCCAACATCAAGAGGAGGAAAAGTTTCCGGACCACCAGCGTTGCCGCCGTCACCGTCCGGCCGTTTGCTGGAGGCGCCGACAGGTATGCGTCCGAACCCTTTTTTTTTTTTTTTGGCTGATGTTTGTTAATGTTCATGAGTTCTATGGGTTGTTTACATATTGATCATGATAAAATCATATACCCGTGTATATATATAATTATGGGTTTCGTCGAAAACCTTCGTTTTTGAAAACGTATGCTCGTTTGATCGTTAGTTTTTGAAAACTAATAATAATCCCTGATTTAGAATATATTTTTCTTCATATATGAATATGTAGGTTCAGTCATGAAACTATGTTGATGATCTTTCACGTGAGCCAAAGTCTTATCATAAAAGTGAATTTTTCACAAAACCGTAGTAAAATCTTCGTTTAAAAGAATATCGATGATACAGAGAAGAGATTTCTCCTCTTCATGTATATATGAACTTGTGTCCAGTGATAAAATTTTGTGTATGAGCTTTCATGTAAAACTTTATCATATAATGCGTGAGTTTTCACAAAATTGAATTAAACCTTCGTTTCAAATACGTATGACGGCACGAAGGAAAAGAGTTTTCTTGTAAAAACATGGTCGGTTCATGGAAAAGTTTTTTTTTTCTTTGAAACTGTGGAGTATCCATGATTTATTTTTGTCAGCCTGGCTTACGTTGAAAAATATTCATTTATTTATGTGAGTAAATATATATTGTTTCTCTAAAATCAAAACTTGAGTTTTGTGTGATGTTGCTTAGAGATAAAATTATTTATGATGAAATAATGTTTTGGTTTCCATAATTCTATGGTGAATGTTCACATAGTAGAAATATTCATGATTTTATGGAAAAATCTGAGTTGTTCTTTTTGTAGGTTTTGAAGAAACGAACAATTTTGGAGTGTTAACTCTAGCATTACTCTCACTACTGTTAGTGGAAGCGTAAAAGGTGAGAGTTAAGAGTTGCCATTTGGGTAGACGCTGATGTGAGCATCCTAATTGCATGATTCATTGTTCTGTCGAAGCATGTGCTTTGTATGAACGATGTGCTGAAGTATCCACTTTGCGGTGATGACTGACTCCCATGATGATACTTCCAAAGATGGTGTTTCCAGAGAAAACGTCTCTATGGACGAAAGTTTTAAGAAATGGTACTTATGGAACCTCCGAGTGATGATGACAGATTCTTTATGTTTCATTGGCTTTACCATAGAATAGTTGTGAAGTGAGATCCTGGATCAATGTAGACTCCACGGAAATGGAAGAAAGTCTACAGGATCGGAGAACCCAGGAGTGAGGACTACATGATGCTAGCGAATGACGTGTAGTCCCCAGTCGTTTCTTTGACGAGTTGTTAGCGCTCCTTGTGTCATGACTTTTCCCGTGCAATTAGGATCATGAGACCAAGGTTTGTTACTTCTTCTAGACTTTTTCTCCATCTATTGATGTCTTCAACTTGTTCCCGGACAAGCAATTCATGAATCCAGCACTGATGAAAAAGTCGATGTAAGTACCTTTTCGTGCAGGTGATCTTGGCATATCCTTGAATGAAGTAATAATAATTGTTAATGATGAACCCAAGAATAAATTATTATAGATAAGCATCATGTTGATGAAGCGTGCTCTTCTTTGGGATATGGGAATATGGAGAATTCCTGAAATCCCGAACCGAATGTAGATAGCGGCATTGCTAATGGAGATTCCTGTATTTTCGAGCCTTCAAATGATTTAGAGACTCCCCAGTAAGTATATCTCCTTTGAATCATTTTAATCCCATGTAATCTTCGCATTAGGTGCCAAACGACGAAGTTGGGAATCATGGATCCAATAATGATGATTTGGACATTCCAGGAGTTGTTGGTGACAAGAATTACATAGCTGCACCTCAGGATGATGAAGTGCTGGTCTCTGATACCGTGAAGATGGTGGAAACTCCAATTGTGCCTCATACGGTGGAGACCGAACCCGAAATAGCAGAAGTTACTTCCCCTGAAGTTGTTTCTATGATCATTGACACTGCTCCAGTAAATGAGAACCAGATGATAGTGCATAAGTATCCTACTGCAGGGATTTCTTTTGATCCTCAATTTAGTGAGTTACTCCCATATCACCAGCTTTTTGGAGGTTTTAGCGTTCCCATCGGATATGTTGTTATATACAGGGAACTGTGGGAAATGAATGGAAACTTTATTGTTACTCGGGATCCAGGGCGTAGTTATTTCTTGACGAAACAAGTAGAGGCCATCTTGCATGTTATAGATGATTGATAGGTGTAGAATACACCGTATTTATTATCTAGTATTTATGCTTTCTTTGCGAGTTTTCGTGTAAATTATGTATCTTATGTGTGAATTTGAGTGTATTAGGTACTCTGGAGTCATATGGAGCAAAAGAAGGAGAAATTAGCCATTTGGAGCGAATAAGGCAAAAAGGTCAACTCACATGCGACATTTGGAGCAGGTCAGGTCGTGCAAGAGGAGTTATGCAGGAATTAGACTGTCAGCCTCGCAGAACTGACAGCTGAACAGAGAATTAGATTGTCGGTTATTCGGAACCGACAAGACATGTATGGACTGTGGCTTCCCCTTATCCGCTGGGACGGTGCCAATATCTTTCTCTGTGTTATTACACCCGAATTTGAAATCAACTTCCCATTGTGTTCAGACAAAGCTCAGATGCAGAAATAGGTGGTTGTGATGAGGGAGAATGGATGAAGATTTGTGTTGAGAGAAGCCAGATCGAAGAACTGAAACTATTTACTATTAACTGCTTGGTGATTAGAACAAGGATTAGAGGGTTAAAGGCAAATTTTCGAAGACAAGAGCAACTCAGAACTGAAGTTATTTGGACAGAGTTTACTCACCGGAATGAACAGGATTAAACAAGTTTGATGTTTGATTGAGCTCTTAAATGATTATGAGAAATGGGTTTGTTTTGAATTCAAATTGTGTGTAGGGGATTCGAATCTGGTAGAAGCAAATCGAGCAAATGAGAAGGAAGCTGACCATCAGTTATAACGCACACCATATGTGTGATAAAACACCTGATTGAACGACCAGTTCTGCAGCAATTCTTATTGTCCACTGAACCAAGTCTCTGCCACCGATTAGCCATGTAATTGTTAGTCTACGCAAAGGGTTTTAGAAGGTAGTTCTGTGGTGCTATTTCGTGAACTGTGGATGATTCTTAGGGTTTGAGTCTTGTTGCAATGAGTCAGCGGAATGGAGCAGGTGCTGGTGATTGTCATGGGAAGTGGATGAGTTGTTGGTTGTATGAGTATTAGAGTGACAGAAGAACAATTGCTGTGACTAGTGGAGAAGAAAAGAGCTGAGTTACAAGGTGGTAATTGGAGCTGCAGTGCGAAATGAGCAGCTGCAATTGGAAGCTCCAGGTAATGGGACTGGAATTGGAGGTGTAGTTCTAATGGGTGCTTGTGATTCAGGTATCGCAGAGGAAACATGAGCCTGAGGAAGAGCTGAAGTTGCATATGATGCTGCAGAATGGAGGTAGCTGTGGTTGTTGTGTATGAATGAAGATGGAATATGGCCTGTGATGTTTGCAGGGAGCAGTATGGTGACACTTCAATACTGATTTCAGGGGAGCTGTAATGATGTTGAAGTCAAGCGATGGTGATGCAATGGTAGGATGGTGTAATGAAGCAGAAGATGGTGGTTAAGCTCAGGTATTGATGGCAAGATAGAGGAGGTGTTGGAGCTGCTGCTCTAGTGAAGGCTACAATGAAGTGAGGTGGTCTAGTGGATGATGCAGGTGCAGGAATGGCTCGAATGTCAGGGTATTGGTGGCTTGAGTTGGGTCATGTGGTGCAGAATTGAGATGCAGTGAATGGTTCAAGGATCCAAGGCATTACAGGGACTGGTAGGAGCAAGGTGGTGCTGTTTGTTTCAAGTGGGAATGGCTATGAATATTGGTGATCTTGGTTTGTGCTCAGTGTAGCTGAGTTAGCTTGGGACTGTGTATGAATAACCAAAGATGCAGGAGCAATTGCAGGGAAATGGAGCTGCTAAAGAGACAGACAAGGGGTTATGCCGTAGTCTTTTGCATCTATTTACCATGGCTCGATGGCTCGATGGCTGAGTACAAGGGTCAGTTGGCAATAGCTAGACTCAAGTTAGATACTGGATTATATGAATACAGAAATTGATGGCGGAGCAATGGAACCACAGGAGATGGTTGATGGTTGTGGGCATTACAAGGAATGTACAAGGCTGGTTCTGGTAGAGTTGCACAGCAGTGATCGAAAAACGGAGCGAAATTGGTGAGCCGGTGAGCATAGCTCCGGTAGTCGGATTTTGGAACTGAAAGTGGGGATCGTCAAGATTCAGTGAATCATGAGGCGGGTATGAGTCGAACGAAAGAGTTGGCGGCCGGACATAGGAGCTACGTGTCGCGCTTTTGGGTACGTTTTCGCAAGAACAAGAAATTGGTTTAGGTGGTATTTTGTGAATGTTTGAAATGCATAGAAGGAGAGATGAGTTGTTGGGAGTATATACTTATTGGAGACAGTGTCTGAAATGTCATCTTGACCTGAGACAATTTTCGGTTCGGATTAAGCACCGTGACCGGATTCGGTGATGACGTCATTATTAAACGACAGTTTTGACCCGAAAATTCAGAGATATATTTTTCACACATGGGCTTGGTGGACTATTAGATGGACGTGGACTTGAAGATTTTGAAGACTTTGACCTATTTTTGGAAAGCAAGGGCTATAAAAAGAGAGTTTCTACAACAAAGAAAAGGACGGTTTTATTCTATTCTTGGAGCTTTTTGCAGAGAACTACTTCTAGGGTTTGATTTCTTTTATGTTTCATAGTCTTCCCTTGAATATTATGATGATGAACTCCATGAATATGAGTAGCTAAACACTATAATTGGTTATGGGATAAAAAGTTGATTTCTTCAAGCATGATTATTTGATTCTATGAATTAGTTTTGTCTCAATTCATCGTTTATGATTCATCGTTTTATTATCATATGATTTGAATGCTAGTTTGGTTGAGTCCGGAATCAATTGGATTTGTTTTCATCTCTATAACTATATTAGGGTTTTCAATACGTAAAAGTTGTTATCTCTGATTTTTAGTAGCAACTAGTGGTTAATACTTGTAGTGATACATCTTTTTAATCGCATATGAATCATAACCTTTGTTAAAACGAATTAGTGCTTTTACACGTTTGTTTGCATCGATTAGTCTTATTTCATAGAACTTATTGCTCTTAGGGAGTTAAATCTAATTGTGCTTTTACACTTTAGGTTGCTTTTTAAGAAGATTTCACGATAGCATCTTTTAATGTTGTTTGTGATAAAATCAGGAAATAAACGAGATATTCTTGCGATCAAGATATCTTAGGACTTTTGATAATTGAGAGATTAAATACCAATTCTAATCATAGATGAAAAATACATGTTTGTGGATGATACTATCCCTTAACCAATATCTTCTCCTTATTGATTATTTCAACTATTTACTTTGCTTTATTTAGTATTATTACTTTGATAAAAACAAAAACACAACTTGGGTTATTTGGTTACATAAGAATCTGAAAATTGCATAACAACAATCGCCTCTCTGTGGATACGAACTCTTTCTTATCGAATACTATATTAATATTAGTTAAGTGAGGAAGTGAAATTATTTTTGACGCATACGACACGCATCAAATTTTGGCGCCGTTGTCGGGGAGGCATTCGGCTTGTTATCTAGTTTTTAGTTTCTGTTCGCATACTGTTCTGTTCGCATACTTCTGTTCGTTTCTTGTTTTGTTTCTTACTTGTTTGTGAGAATTGTGTTGCAGGTACCTAATCCCTGGCTTCTAAAGGTTGGAGTTATCCAAGGTGCGGGATATCTACTCGAAAAGTCACAATACTCCAACCAAGGCAAGGCACAACGGAAGAACACGACTTGGAAGTAGAACACGAAGCTCTTCGGCAAGAAGGAGAGGAAGTAGAACACGATATTCCTTTTGAAGAAGAAGGAGAAGGAGAAGAAGCAATGGGTGACGCTGCAAATCGTTCACTTAAAGACTTAGCTTCTCACAAGTTGGATATACAAGCAGGTTGCATTCAAACCGACTCCACTTTTGAAATCAAGCCGGGACTTCTTAGAGAATTACCAAAGTTCCATGGTTTGGTGAATGAAGATCCAAACAAGCATCTTATGGATTTCCACACCATTGTCATGGCTATGCTCCCAGCAAATATGGAGGCGGATGGTGCTATGTTGAAGGTTTTTCGATTCTCCTTGGAAGGTAATGCTAAGGATTGGTTATACTACTTGCCTTCCGGGAGTGTTACAACTTGGAATGGACTCAAGAAACTCTTTCTAGAGAGATATTTTCCTGCATCTAAGGCTACTCAAATTCGCAAGGATATTTGCGGGATGAAGCAAAATGTGGGAGAGTCCTTATATGATTGTTGGGAACGATACAAGAGGTTGGTGGCCAGCTGTCCTCATCACCAATTTAGTGACGCTATGATTATCCAATACTTCTACGAAGGTCTCCAATCAAGTGATGGGAATCTTCTTGATGCTGCGGGTGGTGGTGCACTAGTGAGCAAGACGGTGGCACAAGCTAGAGAGTTGATTGAAAACATGGCAGCAAACTCTCAACAATTCTTGAGTCGTGGTTCGGATGTGCTTCTTCGGAGAGTCAATGAAGTGAGCGAGGTGGAGGAACTTCGTCAACAAATGGGAAACATCACAGCAATGCTACAACAAGTTTCAGCTGCAGTGATACCAAATTCTCATGGGTATGAAGACGTCAATGAGCAAGCTAATGCGGTTTTTCCAAATCAGCCAAGACGGTATGATCCTTATTCCAACACCTACAATCCGGGATGGAGAGATCATCCCAATTTTAGCTATGCCAACAAGCAAGGAGCGGTCCAACAACCTAATTTCAACAATTCGGGTGGATTCCAACCTCAACAACAACAGTTCCAGCCGCGTCAACAATTTCAACAACAACAACCTCAAAATCAGGGGTCAAGTATGGAGGAGATGATGAAATCGTTTATACAAGAGACCAAGAGTTCGATGAAGGAGTTGCAGACCCAAGTTGGTTCTATGGATCTTGAGTTGAACCAATTGAAGGCACAAAATAGTGGGAAACTCCCTTCTCAACCTATCAACCCAAAGGAGGGTGTAAATGCAATAACATTGAGAAGTGGTACACAACTTGTGCAACCCGAAGCTGCTGATTTGGGCAAGGTGGAAACACCAAAGGAACCTGTTTTGGAGGAGAAGAATGATGATTCCCCCCAAACTTCTGAGGTACCTATTCCTAACTCTAAAACTCCTGTTCCTACTTATGTTCCTCCTTTACCTTTTCCTCGCAGATTTGCAAATTCTAAGAAGGAGGCGCTAGAAAAGGAGATTTTAGATGTTCTTAAGAAGATTCATGTGAACATACCACTCATTGATGCTATAAAGCAAGTTCCAAAGTATGCAAAAGTGTTGAAGGACTTGTGTACCAATAAGCAAAGGCTCAAAGGTAATGAAGTGCTTAGTGTGGGGGAGAATTCTTCGGCAATCTCACAACACAAACTCCCACTGAAATGCAAAGACCCGGGCAGCTTTGACATCCCCGTCACAATTGGTACCAAAACATTTAACAAAGCTATGTTAGACTTAGGTGCATCCGTTAATGTTATGCCTACATCTATATATAATTCACTTGGTCTTGGTCCTCTCAAAAAGGCTGAAATTGTGTTGCAATTAGCCGATCGTTCTAATGTCTACCCTATGGGTATTGTTGAGGATGTTCTTGTGCAGGTTAATCAACTAGTATTCCCTGCTGACTTTTGTGTCTTAGAGATGGATGAAGGTTCACCGGACTCGTCTCTTCCATTGTTACTTGGGCGTCCCTTCATGAAAACGGCGAAGACCATTATTGATGTGGATAAGGGAACACTAACTATGGAGTTTTATGGAGAAGTAATACGTTTCAACATCTTCGAGACGATGAGATATCCTAGTGATGTCCACTCTTGCTTCTCCGTTGATGTTATGGATACTTTGGCACAACAAATGTTTGAATTGAATGGTGAAGATGCTTTGGAAACCGTTCTAACTACATCCATTGATAATGGTGTAGAGTGTGGTATTGAGGTTAAAGAAGCCCTTGGTGATCTCAACTCACTACAAGGATGCCCGGAAACTCATAATATATCTTTTATTTCTTTACCATGCAGTGACGAAAAACTTTTACCTTCAATTGTTAAATCTCCAAAGTTAGAATTGAAACCTCTTCCTAGTCACTTAAAGTACTTGTACTTGGGTGACAATGAAGAGTTACCTGTGATTGTTTCTAACGAGCTTAGTGAAGGAAGCACAAGACGGCCATAGGATGGACAATTGCCGATATCAAGGGTATAAGCCCTGCCGTTTGCATGCATAAGATTCGTTTGGAGGACGATGCAAAGCCTACAAGGGAAGCGCAACGTCGTTTGAACCCCCCTATGATGGAAGTTGTGAAAAAGGAGATACTCAAGCTTTTGGAAGTGGGTGTTATCTACCCCATATCCGATAGCAAGTGGGTGAGCCCGGTACAAGTTGTACCAAAGAAATCAGGTGTGACCGTGGTGGAGAATGATGAGAATGAACTTGTCCCAACTCGTGTGCAAACCGGTTGGAGGGTTTGTATTGATTATAGGAAATTGAATGCCACTACTAGAAAAGATCACTTTCCATTACCTTTTATTGATCAAATGCTTGAACGTTTAGCTGGACACTCTTATTATTGCTTTCTTGATGGCTATTCAGGTTATAATCAGATTGTGATAGCGCCGGAGGATCAAGAGAAAACCACTTTCACTTGTCCTTTTGGTACTTTTGCTTATCGAAGGATGCCTTTTGGCTTGTGCAATGCTCCATCTACTTTTCAAAGGTGTATGGTAAGTATATTTTCGGAATATGTTGAAAACATAATCGAAGTGTTCATGGACGACTTTAGTGTCTTTGGTGATTCATTTGACCTTTGTTTGAACAATTTGTCACTAATCCTTGAACGATGTGTTGAAACAAATCTTGTGCTTAATTGGGAGAAGTGCCATTTTATGGTAACTCATGGTATAGTTTTAGGCCATATAGTATCTTTTAAAGGCTTGGAAGTTGATAAATCTAAGATAGACCTTATTCATACTCTAACCCCTCCCACTACGGTGAGGGAGATACGCTCTTTTCTCGGTCATGCAGGTTTTTATCGTAGATTCATCAAGGATTTTTCCAAGATAGCATCACCACTTTGTACCTTATTGCAAAAAGATGTGGTTTTTAACTTTGACGAGAAGTGTGTGGCGGCATTCAATCGTTTGAAAGAACTTTTGATTTCAGCCCCTATCATTAAACCACCGGATTGGAGCAAGCCTTTTGAGCTCATGTGTGATGCAAGTGATTATGCGGTTGGTGCGGTGCTTGGGCAGCGTGTGGGGAAGATACCTCATGCTATTTATTATGCTTCTAGAACGTTAAATGAAGCCCAACAAAACTACACTACCACTGAAAAAGAGTTATTAGCTATTGTTTTTGCTTTGGAAAAGTTTCGCTCTTATCTAATTGGTACAAAAGTTGTTGTCTTTTCAGATCATGCAGCACTTAGGTACTTGCTTACAAAGAAAGAAGCGAAACCGAGGCTCATACGATGGATTTTACTCTTGCAAGAGTTTGATATAGAAATCAAGGACAAGAAAGGAATTGAGAACACCGTTGCGGATCATTTGAGCCGTCTTGCTGTGGACAAGGAAGCTATCCCGTTGCGTGAAAGTTTCCCGGATGAGCAACTATTCTCAATTGCATTTGCGGAACCATGGTATGCGGATATTGTGAACTATTTGGTGTCTAAACAAATCCCAAAGAACTTAAGAGGTTAGGGAACCAATATATATGGGATGATCCATACTTATGGAAGCATGGCAGCGACCAAGTCATACGAAGGTGCGTTCCCGAATCTGAATTTAACTCTATCTTGTCTTTTTGTCACTCCTATGCTTGCGGAGGACATTTTGGGAGTAAAAGAACAGCTCACAAGGTACTTGAAAGCGGTTTTTATTGGCCAACTCTATTTAAGGATGCACATATATTTTGCACAACTTGTGATAGGTGCCAAAGGACAGGTAATCTAGGTGCCCGAAATCAAATGCCACAAACTTTTATTCAATTTATTGAAGTTTTTGATGTATGGGGTATAGATTTTATGGGTCCTTTTGTCAACTCTCATGGGAATTTTTATATCTTACTTGCTGTTGATTATGTCTCGAAATGGGTGGAAGCTAAAGCCACCCCAACTAATGATTCTAAAGTGGTTTCAGATTTTGTGCAAGCTAATATTTTTGCAAGGTTTGGAATTCCAAGAGCCATAATTAGCGATGGGGGTTCTCACTTCAAAAACAAGTTCTTACAAGGATTGTTGAAGAAGTACAATGTGTCGCACAAGATTGCAACACCTTATCATCCCCAAACCAATGGACAAGCCGAGGTGTCGAACCGAGAGGTGAAATCCATACTAGAGAAGACGGTGAATCCAACAAGGAAAGATTGGAGCATGCAACTTAATGATGCGTTGTGGGCTTATAGAACCGCATACAAAACACCTATTGGGATGTCTCCCTTTAGGCTTGTGTACGGTAAGCCTTGTCACTTACCCGTTGAGATTGAACATAAAGCGTTTTGGGCTATTAAGCAATGCAATATGGAGCTAGATGGGGCTGGAAAGCAAAGGAAGTTACAACTCCAAGAGCTAGAAGAGTTACGCAATGATGCATTTGAAAGCTCTCGCATTTACAAGGAGAAAACTAAGGCATTTCATGATTCTATGATTTCTAGAAAACAATTTTGTGTTGGACAGAAAGTGCTTTTGTTTAATTCTCGCTTGCAATTATTTCCGGGTAAATTGAGGTCACGTTGGATCGGACCTTTTATTGTTACTAATGTGTTTTCTCATGGTGCAGTAGAAATTCGTAGCATAGCTACAGGAAAGGAGTTTAAAATGAATGGACACCGGTTGAAACCATATTATGAGAACTTTACTTCCGAAGTTGTGGAAGGTGTGAACTTTGTGGAGGCATTCTCGCCGGCTAAGGCGTAACAAACGAGGAGCACGTCGGGCTGATGACTTTAAACCAAGCGCTAAGTGGGAGGAAACCCACCGGTTTTGTATCTTTACCCTTATCTTTTTATTTTTATGCATTTACTTTTCTCTTTATTTTCTTTGTTTTTGCATATCATTTGCGGAATTTCCCACCTTGAACTTTCTTTGGATGATTCAATTTTACATTGAGGACAATGTAAAGTTTAAGTGTGGGGGAGCATTTATATGTTTGTATAGTGTGTTTTAGTGTGTTTTATGCCTTAAAAAAAAATCAGAAAAATAGAAAAACCAAGAAAAAATTTGTGCTTTTTGAGCTCCGAAATCTAGAAACTTGTGCCTTTAGGATGACACCATTAGTGGATGGAACCATTTTGAATGCAGGAGTTGAGGAACCAATTAACTAAACGGGACGAACATAGCTCATAATCATAGATACCATGATAGTTGTTACCATATCTCGGAATATCACCATATCGCATTCTATTTTTATTTTTCCATGTTTATCTATTGTTCTTAGTGTTTCGGTGGGTCACTAAACATCGACGTGTTATTACTGCTAGGATGAAATAGAGTGATTGAGTTACTAGAAAAAAGAAAAAAAAATATATGAAAAAAATATGAAAAGAAAAAAAAAGAGACCGACCAATTAGACCAAAAAAAAGACACTTGGGAATAGCAGTATGTGTGAAACGTAGTCCCTGTCTCCGTCGCCTAAACAAGCGTGGAATGCAGGATCCAAGGCAACTATCATGTACTTGCTAACAAGAATCATGCGCTTGGATCCAGTTTGATCCAATCATGTTGTCTAAAAAAAGAGAAGTGAAAAAATATATATATATATATATATATAATAAGAAAAAAAAAATTTGAAAAAGAAGAAAAAGAAAAGAAGAAAAAAATATTGTTTTGGTTGAATAAAGTCACTCCTGGTTCCTTTGTATATGCTAGTGAGTTGATGTAGCATTCATACCAAGTAGCTCAATCCAATAGGAATAGGTTCATCTTGGCAGTGACCTTCAGACAGATATGGGAAACATCGAACACTTGTGAATATTCGCCAACATCTACATCTATATCCAGCTTCTTAATCTTTTCATTGTGATTGTGGTTGTTAGTTTCCGAGTATTGTGGCTTGTTCGACTATCTAATTAAAGCTTTACTAATATATGAATTGAAATTGTGCAAGGTACCTCCTCCTGTAGTCATTTTGGATTCGTTCATTGATTTGTCACAAATAAACGGAGTTTGAAATATAGGTTTTGTAGGCAGACCTCTGGCAAACCTTCACGAGACTATAACTCGTCCACTAGGGACACCTAGGGGTTTAAAGGCTTGTTATTTATGCTAAAATTAACCGTAGCATCGACGTCACGGAGTTGTATGTATTCGTTTTAGTTTTTTTTTTTTGTTTGATTTGCTCGAGGACTAGCAAAGTCTAAGTGTGGGGGAATTTGATAGGTGTAGAATACACCGTATTTATTATCTAGTATTTATGCTTTCTTTGCGAGTTTTCGTGTAAATTATGTATCTTATGTGTGAATTTGAGTGTATTAGGTACTCTGGAGTCATATGGAGCAAAAGAAGGAGAAATTAGCCATTTGGAGCGAATAAGGCAAAAAGGTCAACTCACATGCGACATTTGGAGCAGGCCAGGTCGTGCAAGAGGAGTTATGCAGGAATTATACTGTCAGCCTCGCAGAACTGACAGCTGAACAGAGAATTAGATTGTCGGTTATTCGGAACTGACAAGACATGTATGGACTGTGGCTTCCCCTTATCCGCTGGGACGGTGCCAATATCTTTCTCTGTGTTATTACACCCGAATTTGAAATCAACTTCCCATTGTGTTCAGACAAAGCTCGGATGCAGAAATAGGTGGTTGTGATGAGGGGAGAATGGATGAAGATTTGTGTTGAGAGAAGCCAGATCGAAGAACTGAAACTATTTACTATTAACTGCTTGGTGATTTGAACAAGGATTAGAGGGTTAAAGGCAAATTTTCGAAGACAAGAGCAACTCAGAACTGAAGTTATTTGGACAGAGTTTACTCACCGGAATGAACAGGGATTAAACAAGTTTGATGTTTGATTCAGAGCTCTTAAATGATTATGAGAAATGGGTTTGTTTTGAATTCAAATTGTGTGTAGGGGATTCGAATCTGGTAGAAGCAAATCGAGCAAATGAGAAGGAAGCTGACCATCAGTTATAACGCACACCATATGTGTGATAAAACACCTGATTGAACGTCCAGTTCTGCAGCAATTCTTATTGTCCACTGAACCAAGTCTCTGCCACCGATTAGCCATGTAATTGTTAGTCTACGCAAAGGGTTTTAGAAGGTAGTTCTGTGGTACTATTTCGTGAACTGTGGATGATTCTTAGGGTTTGAGTCTTGTTGCAATGAGTCAGCGGAATGGAGCGAGTCTTTGGTGATTGTCATGGGTAGTGGATGAGTTGTTGGTTGTATGAGTATTAGAGTGTGAGAAAAACAATTCTTTGTGACTAGTGGAGAAGAAAAGAGCTGAGTTACAAGGTGGTAATTGGAGCTGCAGTGCGAAATGAGCAGCTGCAATTGGAAGCTCCAGGTAATGGGACTGGAATTGGAGGTGTAGTTCTAATGGGTGCTTGTGATTCAGGTATCGCAGAGGAAACATGAGCCTGAGGAAGAGCTGAAGTTGCATATGATGCTGCAGAATGGAGGTAGCTGTGGTTGTTGTGTATGAATGAAGATGTAATATGGCCTGTGATGTTTGCAGGGAGAAGTATGGTGACACTGCAATACTGATTTCAGGGGAGCTGTAATGATGTTGAAGTCAAGCGATGGTGATGCAATGGTAGGATGGTGTAATGAAGCAGAAGATGGTGGTTAAGCTCAGGTATTGATGGCAAGACAGAGGAGGTGTTGGAGCTGCTTCTCTAGTGAAGGCTACAATGAAGTGAGGTGGTCTAGTGGATGATGCAGGTGCAGGAATGGCTCGAATGTCAGGGTATTGGTTGCTTGAGTTGGGTCATGTGGTGCAGAATTGAGATGCAGTGAATGGTTCAAGGATCCAAGGCATTACAGGGACTGGTAGGAGCAAGGTGGTGCTGTTTGTTTCAAGTGGGAATGGCTATGAATATTGGTGATCTTGGTTTGTGCTCGGTCAGCTGAGTTACTGGGACTGTGTATGAATAACCAAAGATGCAGGAGCAATTGCAGGGAAATGGAGCTGCTAAAGAGACAGGACAAGGGGTTATCGTAGTCTTTTGCAGCTATTTACCATGGCTCGATGGCCGAGTACAAGGGTCGGTTGGCAATAGCTAGACTCGAGTTAGATACTTGGATTATATGAATACGAGAAATTGATGGCGGAGCAATGGAACCACAGGAGATGGTTGATGGTCATGTGGGCATTACAAGGAATGTACAAGGCCGGTTCTGCAGGAGAGTTACGGCCATGATCTGAAAACGGAGCGAAATTGGTGAGCCGGTGAGCATAGCTCCGGTAGTCGGATTTTGGAACCGAAAGTGGGGATCGTCAAGATTCGATGAATCATGAGGCGGGTATGAGTCGAACGAAAGAGTTGGCGGCCGGACATAGGAGCTACGTGTCGCGCTTTTGGGTACGTTTTCGCAAGAACAAGAAATTGGTTTAGGTGGTATTTTGTGAATGTTTGAAATGCATAGAAGGAGAGATGAGTTGCTGGGAGTATATACTTATTGGAGACAGTGTCTGAAATGTCATCTTGACCTGAGACAATTTTCCGGTTACCGGATTCCGGTGATGACGTCATTATTCCGGCGACCAGTTTTTGACCCGAAAATTCCAGAGATATATTTTTCACACATGGGCTTGGTGGACTATTAGATGGACGTGGACTTGAAGATTTTGAAGACTTTGACCTATTTTTGGAAAGCAAGGGCTATAAAAAGAGAGTTTCTACAACAAAGAAAAGGACGGTTTTATTCTATTCTTGGAGCTTTTTGTAGAGAACTACTTCTAGGGTTTGCTTTCTTTTATGTTTCATAGTCTTCCCTTGAATATTATGATGATGAACTCCATGAATATGAGTAGCTAAACACTATAATTGGTTATGGGATAAAAAGTTGATTTCTTCAAGCATGATTATTTGATTCTATGAATTAGTTTTGTCTCAATTTTATCGTTTATGATTCATCGTTTTATTATCATATGATTTGAATGCTAGTTTGGTTGAGTCCGGAATCAATTGGATTTGTTTTCATCTCTATAACTATATTAGGGTTTTCAATACGTAAAAGTTGTTATCTCTGATTTTTAGTAGAAACTAGTGGTTAATACTTGTAGTGATACATCTTTTTAATCGCATATGAATCATAACCTTTGTTAAAACGAATTAGTGCTTTTACACGTTTGTTTGCATCGATTAATCTTATTTCATAGAACTTATTGCTCTTAGGGAGTTAAATCTAATTGTGCTTTTACACTTTAGGTTGCTTTTTAAGAAGATTTCACGATAGCATCTTTTAATGTTGTTTGTGATAAAATCAGGAAATAAACGAGATATTCTTGCGATCAAGATATCTTAGGACTTTTGATAATTGAGAGATTAAATACCAATTCTAATCATAGATGAAAAATACATGTTTGTGAATGATACTATCCCTTAACCAATATCTTCTCCTTATTGATTATTTCAACTATTTACTTTGCTTTATTTAGTATTATTACTTTGATAAAAACAAAAACACAACTTGGGTTATTTGGTTACATAAGAATCTGAAAATTGCATAACAACAATCGCCTCTCTGTGGATACGAACTCTTTCTTATCGAATACTATATTCATATTAGTTAAGTGAGGAAGTGAAATTATTTTTGACGCATACGACACGCATCAATGATATCCGGATTATAGCCAGAGATGTTATTTCCCAAGTTTTACTCTTTGATTGGGAGTACAACTTGAAGAATTCTGAAGAACTTGGCTTCAATCTGAAGTAGCTCCGTGAAAGACTTGAAGTTATCAAGAAAGCAGAAAAGGGTGACACTCCTTTCCTTACTAGTGATGCTAAGTTGAAGAGGATGAAGTATCCGAGCTAACCAGGAAGCTGGAGGTACCTTGATGAAGGACTTAGCGAAAAGACCTGGTGGACATCGATTGACTGTAGAGGTTATAAATCTCGTCCATGAATTCTTGCATATAGTATGTTCTGGAAGCTGTAGGAACCTCACACGGCGTCGTAATTCGATGCTTGACTCCCCAAATTTTGAAGCTAAGAGACTGAGTTATTAAATGATAGAAGAATCACTCAATTTGGAGTTGTAGAAGTCCACCAACGAAGCATGCACATTTGCATTTTGTAATCCCATACAAATTTTTAGGTTTCGTAGACCTGACAGTAAAGGCCATATCTTTCAGCTTGTATGTCCGATTAATGCGCCATTTTGGTATGTTGTTGAAGAGACACATATGAACATCTTTTGTTGAGGAAGTATTGTCCCATTTCTCACCCATTGGCACGTTTTTTGCAAACCCATGACCTGAAGTGTGTTGTATCCCATCTGTAGAGGTGACGATAACATCTTATAAAAGACTTTGGATTATTTCCACCAGTCGTGCCATCTTTGGGAAGACTTCATGTGAGCATGTTATCAGGTCTACACATCTTGATATGAATCATTGGCTCTTAGAGAAGTCCGCTTCATGTGTAACACTTCAGAGAATGATTAGTTGATGAAGCCCTGAGGATGTTGCTCCTGAGACCGTTGTTGGTGTTGAGACCATGTATGATCACGCTCCAGAGATATTTGTCGATGTTGAGATCATGGATGGTGTTCCATTAGAGATTATTGTTGATGCTGATACCACAGTTGAAGTTGCTCCAAATACCGAAAAGGATAGAACCATGATTATAGACATAGTCTTTGATCCTTCTTCCAGTGAGCCTTTTATATTCACAAACTAGTTCATGAGTTGAGCGTGAGATGAAGGTGTACTGAGATTCCAATATTAATGCTCTTGGAAGCATTACTTTTCCACGAACTGGCTTTGTCAGTGAGTCGTCATTGTTGCGGTAGATAGCATCAACAATTTTCGTACTGGATGTGATCGGTGAAGAGAAAAAGTTCCACAATCATGCTGGAGCTTGTGATGTATAGAAATCCCGTTGATGAAGTTCCACAAAATCGCCTTAGGCTGCCCAGTGTACGCTGAAGGAGTTACTGACATCCATGTATGAATGATGTTGCATCTTCTTCAGAAGTCTTATCATTGGATAATGAAGACTTATCGATTGTGGTTTAGTAACACTTCAATCGTGGTGGTGTTGAATCGGCGTCGAGATATCCGTGTTAAATCCAGCTGGGACATTATTTTCGTAGGTGTACTCTTTGATTGGGAGTACAATTTTAAGGTTACTTAGCTTCTTGAGCGTTGAAGCGTCACCTATTTTGAGAATTTCTTAGGTTTGATCGTCTCGACCCCTATCTTCTGTTGATTCAGTATCCCTTTTCGTTAAGGTAGTATGTGCAGACATCAGAGCTTTCTGATTTTATGAAAACTCCTACAAGGCTATGGAGAAACGCCCAAATTGTTCTTCGCCATGCTTGGACATCATCTCAGTAATGAATGTTTCAATGCTCAATTCGGAGAAATTTCATACTAATCCGGTGAAGCTACCATTCATAACATCTTGCAAAGTTGCTAGCAGAATTGAGTCCCCGTGCTAGGATATCATGTGAGGAAATAAATGACATAGATATGAAATGAATGACACTTTCCTGAGTTTGGAACCTCTTGACGAATATCTATGCATCTTTTGCAGGTTCTTGCTTCAACCTCATTGAAGTTTGAAATTCCTCAAAGTACTCTGGTGATGGAATGTCCGCAAAATCTTCTGGATCACAACTTTCTTCGTTGGAGAGATGTGTAACCAAAGATGCTTTGTAAGTATCCATCTTTTCAGTGTGGACCTACGCTCGTCTGAAGGAAATGTCATATCCTGGATCTTCCTGATTATGCAAAACTTGGTTTCTGTCCAAGTTGGACTTATGTGATGTATCCATGAGTATTTCCGAGCGCTCCTTCGAGGTCTCTGATTGAGATAGAGAATGAGTATCTTCTTGCCGAGCGATGCATGTAGATCCGATGGTTTTCACTGGAATGTTGTTGATGGTGGTGTCAGCATCGATCAACGTTCTTCCAAATTCGTTCCTTCTAAGATTGACTGTGGTAAGCAGTCCCCAGTCGTACATCTCTTGATCTGTGGCTGGAGGCTCAAGAGGTATTTTCGGGATGGACTTCTTGACACGATGTGGTTCAGTACTGTGAACATGTCTCCCCTTTGTGCCTTCGTAATTCACGTTCGTCTTGAACTGCTTCTTTGATAGGTTGTTCGAAGAGTGTAAAGGTTATGACTGGGAGAGGATTCTTGTGTACTCCTTCAGTCCCCAGTTGAAGTTATTGTGGATTAACCTTCTCTTTGAAAATGTGTTTCAAAACTGCGCAGTTTCTTTGTGGGATGATTGACGAACCTGTGGAAGCGGCAGTAACGAGGACTTTCCATGTCTTCTTCAGTTGGTTCTTTCTGGGCATATGACAACTTGATTGCACCATTTTGGATCCAGACATCCAGGAGTTCGATCACCTCTTCAATGGAAAAGAAAATTCATGTGCTTCTTGATCAAGAACTCTTGTGCGTTGGTCAGAGGCTTATGCATCTTGATTATTCTTGCTTTATGCTTTTGAAGGAGCTGAGGTATGCTTGCGCGGTAGTTTGGCTTCCTGTTTGCTCCCTTCTGCAACAGTATTTGTGGAAGGATGGAGGTTGTACTTCTTGTTGATCAGACGCCTGCTTCCTCAAGTGTCTCGCGATTCTTCAGTCTTTGTAGATTTTGCTCTTTCCAACAGAGCAGGCGCAGTGGTTGCTGATCTCTTCGAGGCTTCGTGGATCTCTGAGAAATTATGGAACCTAAGGTTCTCTAGTAAAGCTCTATAGGCCGGGAGCATGTCGTTGATGCATAAGTCCACCAGTTGTTGCTCCGTGACGTTTGGATCATGGTAGTCCAAGGCTTAGACTCTGAACCTCTTCACATAATCGTTGGGGTTCTCACCTGTCTTCTGAGATATTCTCCCAAGATCAGAGAGAGTGACTTGCTCTGACATGAAGAAGTATTTCCTGTAGAATGCATTGATCATTCCTCCCCAATTGTTGATGGTCCCTGGTGCGATGTTGTTGTACCAGGTGTATGCTCTTCCTTTCAAAGACTTTGAGAATTCTTTGAGACGAACAACATGATTGTGTTCATGTTCTCCCAAGGCTTCGAGGAAGCGGGAGACGTGCTATCGAGTATTGCCAGTTCCATCATATAGGGTGAACGTTGGAGAGACGTAGCCTTCCGGAAGGGGAATCCTCTGTGTAGTGGTAGGATACGTAGGTTGGTGACGATGGACGTGTGACGTCTTGTCTTTTCCATGGTTCTCCAGAAGACGCTCCAAATCTTCATGAGTAATGAAGCTTGATGATCCCTTTGTTGACGAGTCGTCTGCAGCTTTATCGGTTTCGTTATCAACGGGAATTACTTCAGGATTGGCGTCGGAGGCTTTCTCCTTCTCTTGAGTTTTCCCTGACATCTTGTCAGTAAGAGTTTTGAGATAATTACACAGCTCCTTCTGCATAGTAGCCATGTCCTTTCGATTCTTTGCAAGAGTCTCTTGTGTTTTGAGGAGATCATCCATGGTAGGTGGTGGATTTCCTCTGATTTCTTCGGGATGTCTACCGAACAAAGGATGACCTTCCACACTGGTGTGAGGAGGAGTGATGCCACCACCATCAGTGTTAGTAGCCAGAACAGTTTCCGGGATGTCTTCATTGTTGCTAGTGCTAGCGATATTTGCATTAGGATTTGTAATCGATCCTGACCTAAGACCAACCATCTTGTGAAAATGAAAGATTGCAACCGAGAGAATGATCTCCCACTGTGGTCGCTAATCTGTGGATGGGGAAAAACGATCTGCTGGTTTTTAAGGAATTGAGGAGACGACCGTGGGGAGGAGGTTCCTCGAACCATGCAAAATTTTAATCCTCATACAGATGCACCGCTGCAAAGGGGGTGCTTAGATTTGAGAGATCAATCTGTAGTACTCCGGCCTAAATCGAGACAACGACCGTTCCAAAGTAAATTCGGTCACAAGATAGGATGGGTTGATCTGTAGGAGGAAAGCTGAGAAATGTGTGGAATCGATGGTGATTCAAGGATTGTGGGTGCGTGAATTCTGAATATGATAAGTTCTGAATGATTGAAGTTGAACGATTGTAAAAAAAAATTGCTCAATTGATGAGTTTGATGATCTCGTATTGTCGAAGAGACGTGAGATTCTTACTCTGAGTATTCTATGTATTCGTTCTGTTTTCGATTCTCTCTCTGCCTTCAATCTTGATTTAGAAACTTATTTATATTGCTGGAATTGTAGACACCATGATCCCATGAAGTGTGACAGTTAATGGAATCAAGGATTGGAGAGGTGGAGATCATGTTCGAAACCGGTTGTCTAACATGTAAAGACTCGGTCGACCTTCCACCCACTACCTCGTGAAGTCCTTCAACTGATTGCACGATTTTCTCACATTCCATCGTGTGTTTGAACACACGTGCCGTAGACCGCCAGACCAAAACCCTAAGTGATATCCCCCCCAAGTGACACAATTGATCGTCTCGTGGTTTGTTAGTTAATTTATGATTTCGTGGTTTGGTGGGACAATGAGTCCACATGGTTGCTGAGTCGAACAAGATATTATGGAACCACCCACGAATTGAACGTGTCATGAGACAGAGGTATAATTCTTATGATGAAGTGATCAAGTATTGCTCATTCGATGGATTGTTGAATATTGGTGGATTGTTGAACCGATATTCCTTAACTCGGGAAAATATTGATCATCTGAGCAAGTGTTGATCTCGTGATGATTTGTTGAATATTTGACCGTCTGAGCATGTGTTGCTCATGAACGATTGGCCGTGTGCCAAGAATATTAATTAAAGTGCTGGTCGTTGAACCTAAAATAATTAATAAATTCATGACCATGAGGTCGTCGTAGAATTATTAATATTAATTCATGACCATGAGGTCGTCGTAGAATTATTAAGGTTAGAGTCTGAAAGCATGGTCCTTGAACTCAGAAACCCTAATTTGACCGATTGACGATCAATTCATGGTCAAAAGTTTTAACCATGGGACGAATGAGGAGCAGCTACATGAGACCGTGGATCAACCATGTAGTGTCCATATGCTCATGTGAGAAAATATGATGAATTCACGAAGAGTTCGTGATTTGTTGGTGAAAGAATGATTAAATGCTGGTTCAATCATTATTCAAAATGCTCAATCCGAGACTTAGGTGTAAAAACCTAATTAATTATGGGAGAGTGATGGACCGACCATAGAGTCATGGAGCCGGCCATGGGTTGTCCCGTGACCGTCTGATGGTCACTTCATGAAAAATCCAAAGTGTTTGGAAGTTTTGGACCTAATACGAGCAATTGTGCAAATTAGGTCAAAACTATGAAAATCGATGGGATTGGCTTCCGTGAGCCGAAGAGCTAATCTTGGTCGGTCAAGATAATGTGCTCGCGTCCCTAAGGTGTCCGCGTCTCAGTCTTGAGAATTTTGATTTTTCTGGTGCACGTTTGAGCGACCATTTGAGAAAATATGACAAAATCAGAGTTTTTTGATAAAACCGTCAAAACTTCATCGAACGAGGGAAAATAATGAAAAGTGAGGGAATTATGAAGTGTGAACCGGTCACAGTGATCACGTGACCAACTGTTGGTCGCTTGAGCAACCTCCAAACCCTAATTAACGTCATTTACTAGAATTGATGTAGAATTCTCATACGGACTCGGATTTTGATGGTCCGCCCCTTCATTAAATACGGAAAAGAATTACCTATCGAGAAAATTAGGCTAAGGCCCCACCCATGAATAACCCATAATATGAAGCCCCTAGTTAAAAGAGTTTTAAAATCAGGCCCCGAATTAAAAATAAATTTTAATATAGGTCGAAATGACCAGATTAACCCTTGGTATTTATATGATAGGATCTACCATTTTCCTCACAACCACACACTCGACAGTTTTAGAGAGAGAGAGAGAGAGTTGCAGAGAGAGAAAAAAAATTCAGATCCAAAAATTTGCAGAGAATTGCAGAAGAAGACGAAGAACGAAGAAGAAACCGAAGAAAGAGAGGTTTGAATCTATCTTCGATCTTCTCCGTTTCCTCTGATATAGTTTTGGAAACAGTTTCAGATTCAAAACCCAAAAAAATCACTGAAACAGTTTCATTTTTAGATTCAAAACCTAAATCAACGTTATTACTGATTCCTGTTGATGAAATACTCCGACGATGAATCACTAGGTTTTTTTTTTATTTTAATCTGTTAGTTTTGATTCCTGTTGTTACTAATTTGTGTCAAAATTTTATGAACTAGCCATAACTCATTCTGACTGATAATTTTATGGATCGGAGAAGAAGAACAATCGATATTTAAAACCCTAGAAAGAAGAAGAAGACGAAGAACGACGAAGAAATAGAAGAAAGAGAGGTTTGAATCTACTTTATTTTTATCTCCGATCTTCTCCTTTTGTATTTACTTCAGTGTATTTCATTTCTGAGATGTTACTGTTTGAAAACCCTAGAACTAACTCGATTTTGTTACTACATCAACTGCAGATTCAGAAACAATTTTCATTTGTGAACACTAATGGCGCAAGGAAGAAGGAATCCCCCTGAAGCAGACGCATTAAGAGGTACTTAGATGTGAAATTTTTAGAGTATGTGTGTTGTTATGGTATCATGCTAGTGAAAATTCCTTTGAATGTTGAACTATACAAACAAGGCCCTGTGTAACTTTAAGTTACACATTCAAAATCTAACCACTGACTGTATTGTGGTATGTATATTGAGTGTGTAACTTGAAGTTACACATACATGTAACTATATTTTACACATTGAAAATCTCAAAAATAACTTGCCAATTGACTGCGTAACTATAAGTTACACATGGACAATCTCGTCATGAACTAAAATTGATTCTGATTTTTGCTTAGTTTTATATCATGAACTAAATTTGATTCTGAATTTTGCTTGTGATTATGTCATGAACTAAATCTGATCTCATGATATGCTTGTAAATTTTCATAGAAATAGAGAGTGTGTAAATAAGAGTTACACATTCAAAATCTTATAGAAATAGAGCATGGTTTGTATATTGATTGTGTAACTTATAGTTACACATTAAAAATCTCATAGAATTGAGCCTAGATTTGTTACTATAAGTTACACATAAAAAGTCTCACTGTGACTTGCTAAGGGCATGTGTAACTATAAGTTACACTTTAAAAAAATCTCACCAATGACTACAATGGTTTCTTATATTGATTGACTGTGTAACTACAAGCTACACATTCAAATCTCATCACTGACTATAAGTTATGTGGTGTGATTAACTTATCGTTACACAGCAAATACAGATTCATATGCATGTGTAACTTGAGGTTACACAACACATAATAGAATGGGTCAGTTTGTGTACTTGGCAAATACACATAGTTTGTGACATGATTTTGATTTTGCAGTTATAAAGGAGTGTATTTGATAAGTACACAAAATACTGACTCATGCTATTTTTGTGTGTCATGTGTACAGGAAAATTAAGGCAGTCATTGAATGTCATCAAGGATTTGGTGAAGGTGATAAAACCGATAGGACTGAGTGACAGGGCTCAGAGATATCTTTTGAGAGTTACTTACGGTAAGCTAGTGATGATGTACTACGATGAGTATGATCCAGCTGTACCAAGTACAAGCAAACAAATCACTACCAACAAAAGCGGTGTCTTGAAGCTTTTGAACTGCTTCGATCTGGATTGCGACACACCTTGTTCTTTCACATGGTGATGATAAGTTTATAGAGTCTACACTGGCAAAGCTGGATGGTTTATTTCACATGCAAAGGATTGGAAGTAGAAAGGTTCAAAAGCTATTGTAGGAGCGAAATATCACAACAAATGATAACTTACGAAATTGTGGAGAGAAAAGACATCTTGCGAGCAAAGAACATTTTGCGAGCAAAGGAAATCACGAGGAAAGCAAAAGAAGTTCGCGAAATGAAGTTACTAAGGTTCGTAAAATAATTCTCAAATCCAAAATGGCGGGACAACACAATTGTCATCTTTTGTAAAATCATATAAATAGCCATTTAGGCATAAGAAGTGGGGGAGATCTTTTTAGGAAGGGAAGATAATTTTAGGAGGGGAGAGAAAAATGTTAGGAGAAATTTATTTTCTTTATAATCTTCTTCCCCAAAAATTCTAGAGCTCCAAATATTCATTAATGGAGTCTCAATTGTAAAATCATGTAATTACATACAATCACTAGTGAAGAACCGTGGATGTAGATCACATTGATCGAACCACGTAAAAATCTTTGTGTCTCTTTATAATTTTAGTACTTTAATCTTCATCTTCACATCAAATAATTGAGATCATCATATCAAATTCATGGATTCTACTGAGGGTGTAGTTGTGAGATAATCCGCAACTACATAATTGGCGCTAGAAACAGGGACCTGATCTTGTTGGTTCAAGAAAGTTTAGGAAAAAACAGTAATGAAGTTTGGGAAAAATTCTACTGGATCTATAAATTTTGTGAGAAAGTTTCAATGGAGAAATTATGTCGAACATAGACAGCAGTTCAAGAAAAAAAAAACACAAGATGAAGATACACAAGCTACGTCAAAAAGGATGAATCTCAATATCATAAGGATTCGCATTAGTTATGAGTTGAAAAAGGACAAAATATCTTTTCCTTTACTTAATTTTATGTTATTTGTTGCCTTTGATCTAGGAAAGTTAACTTAAACTTGTGTATATTTTACTCGTTTGATTTGTTAGATTGCAGGAGAACGAAGACACATAACAACCTTAAAGCTTCCTTTGCAAATATCTTTGCGAAGGAGAAATATATCATCAAAGGGAGATAGCTCATTTTGGCAAGACAGGGAGAAATATATGATCAAAGGGAGAAATATATCATCAAGGCTTCCTCTTATGAGCAAGAAATGTACGAAATAACCTCATTATGCACCATCAGGAGGAATGATTGACAAGAAATAAAGCTTGCGAAAGAAAATCATCTTGTAAGGCAAGAAAAACTCTAGACTTTTGGCAAGACTAAATTTTACGGCTCATGCGAAGATAATGGAAGGGAGAACCTAAAGGAAAGACAGAAAATATGGAAGGCTCCAAAGAAATGTACGAATGAGAAGACATCATATTCATGTGTACATGAGCAGTGTTGCAGCAAAGATTAAGAGCCATTTCGTAAAATGGATGAACAAGGGAACTTTAAGCGGAATAATAGATCAGTTCAAATACCACCAGACTGCATCTATATCAATTACCAAACTTCATTTAGCTTTTACAATTACCAACATCAGTTCTGTCCTGGAAAATACGAACAACCACCATCCCTGTACCTAGAATACATCTAAGTATCCACCTGCAATTTCATCTACCAATAGCACCAGACTCAGTTCCATTCTTGCCTGCAATCCATGGGTCTGCGAAGTTAATAGTTTTTGCGAATAAGAAAAATTAGCAAAGAAGGGAAATCAAAACGTAAAATGCATCAGTTCGCATATACTGGTTCACAAATGAAGAGAAGTAACACCAGATATTAAGAGATTGGTTCGCATATCTACGTTTGTTCGCAGTGTAACTTTAAATATATGAAGAGATCAGTATATAGTTCCAAAGAACAATGAACAAATGAAGAGATCAGTTCGCAGTACATCTATAGTTCGTAACTATATCATAATTCGTAACTATAGCCTACCTCGTGATCAGATTCGCAGTATATACTGACAGAAGTAGCTGTATAGATTATGAAACACCTTCTGAAAATGATGAAGAAGAATCGCCGAATCGTAAATCATCATCATCAGCAGGTGTTGGTTCAAGGGAAAACGATTCACCTAAATCTCCTGGCAGCACTATCAGCGTCAACTCATCAATATACTATCAAACTTAGAGTAACGAGGAAGAGCAGGAAACTTAGCTGATTCCATTTGTGTACTTCTCAGGATTTCCTCTTCCCGCAAAAATCATTTCTCAAGATGTAAGAGGTGTAAATACGAGTATAAGAATCATTTCTTAAGTCATTACGAGTATGAGAAGTAAACTAATACCGATGAATACTAATAATACTACGATTATGGACCCCTCATCGAGTATAAGATGATATTGGTTTACCCCTGTTATATTACGAGTATGGACCCCTCATCGAGTATAAGATGGATTTTCTTCTTCGCAGTCATGGATTCATGCGATCAGATTGGAAGAATCAGTTGCGAACAAATGTTGTGAAGCTGCGAATTACTATTATTGCGAACAAATGTTAAAGCTTATCAACATTAAAACAGATATGTTGAACTTTGGGGATAAAGAAAATAGTAATGTGAAGTACAATTAGTAAGGGTGTAGTCTTCAAGACTGGATTCCTGCGAGCAAACGAATAATTAAAGTATATAATTAAAGAAGACGTACAACTAGTTAAAGTATATAATGAAAGTTCGCATCAGCTAGTTTAATTAAAGTATAGTTAAAGAAGACGTACAGATTCATTAAGATCACTTTGCATAAGACATAAACAAAGAAGAAGACGAAGAAATAAAGAAATGTCGTGGGTTTGAAATTCTGTAAAGAATTTTTCTTTACGAACATTCGCAGCAAAATTATTGGGTTCGCAAATATTTAGCTTTGCGAACGTTCGAAATAAACACTTCTACTCTTTACACTTCGCAAATATTTACCTTGCGAACATTCGCAGCATGAATTTATATCGTAAATATTTCCTTCGCAGATGTTAACTTCGTACAAATGTTTACTTCGCAGATGTTCGTCTACTTCGTGTAAATCATTACTTCGTAGATGTTCATTTACTTCGTGCAAAATTATTACTTCGCAAGATCTTTGGTTATTTCGCAAGAAGAAAATGGGAGATTATTTCATAGACATATTTCGCAAGAAATGGAAAGTCATATACTTTGCAAGAGACAACAACAAGCCGTAAAAAAGGTAAGTACCATTTCCTTGAATATTTTATTTACGGAAGACAAAAGATTTTTGATTTTATTTACTAAAAACGATATACTCGTAAGATCTCTAAAATAATTAAGCTTTCAAAACATTTCAAAGATTTTTTAGATTGGTGAAAAGTGATACAATCGCAAGATTCAAAAATGAGTTTATCGCAAAAATTTAAAAATCTCAAAAAATTTCAAAGACTTCAAAATTACAAAAAGCAGAGAAAATTAAATTCCTATATTTCTATAGAATAATTTTGATTTAAAGATATGATATGAATACTTCTCATACTTCTTATACTAAACATTTTATGAAAACATTCAACATTTTATGTACATGAAAAATTTACGATGACTTTTTAAAAGGCGAAAAAATACCGCCAAAAATCAATTGCGAAGAAAAGACCGCAATTTGCGAATAAAAGACCGCAATCTGTGATCAGCCTCCAAAAAAGAAATAGAGCCGCAGAAAATTTTATACAGGCAAACCTTTGTGGCGTACAACCTAGTTCGCGAAGCTATATTTCGTAAGAGGCAAAGTCCTAAAGTACGTCATTTAAGGGGGTACCTATAAACGTGGCTAAGGGTAACCGGAACACCACCAAGGGCCCTTAGTACATGGTATAATTTTCGGGGTACAACCCAATAATGGGGTACCTATCCGGGTTAGACACCTTGGATTCTCACCTAATCTAGCGACATTACGCAATATAAAATGCGGTGTAAGAGGATTTAGGTTGGGCGACTAAGGCATACTGTCTTTCCCAAGAAGTGCATAAAACGATCAAGGCTCCGAGGTACACGGTTGAGTCAAGAGTTCCGGGTGAGGTTGAACCACATCTGCCATTTTTGACAAGTCTTGGAAAATGATGCACTTGGCCCAAAGATACCCCATAGGGTGCAACCTCGTAACTATAAGCCCGATAGGAAAAAAGGATAAGAGGTTGCGATCAAAAGCTGGTTGTTGGCAGAACCGGATGGAAAGAGCTAACCTTGTATGGTCGATGTACGCTTCCTTGAAGGGGAAACTAGGGGGAAGATAAAGGGCAGCACCCTCCATTAGGGAGCTGATTCGTGCTATAAGACGCAAATGTCACGAGGCTTCTTGTTTGCGAAAACATAAAGGCTTGTCATATTTGTGCAACAATTGAACTTCTGCGAGCCTTTTAAAAAAAAAAAAGAGAGAAAAAAAAAAAAAAGAACTCGCAGAACATAACAATGAAGTTAAGATGAGATCAATGGGTTATTACATGAAAGTGTAAAAACGTCCTGCGATTTCATCGCAAGACGATAATGTCACGAGGTTGTATATTCGCAAGAATGTTCAGACTTGTCATATTATCGCAAATACAAAATATTATCACAAAAGAGGTGGCAAAATAAGACCTTTATTTAGGAAGGCATGATAAGACCACAACAATTCATGAAATTTATTCCATCAATATCATTGAAGAATTTTTACAAGAATATATATCATGAAGTCCTAACAAAGAAGACAATTCCATCAAGATCATTGAAGAACTTTGAAGATAATATATATCAAAGAAGACAATTCCATCAAGATCATTGAAGAATTTTGAAGACAATATATATCAAAGAAGATAATTCCATCAATATCATTGAAGAATTTTTGCAAGAATATATATCACGAAGTCATACCAGAAGAGGCGATTTCATTCGCGAAAATACACAAGTAAACTTGCGAAGATGCTTATATGAATGGAGGCAACTCAAAGATATATCAATTTTACTACTGCGAAATGAGCTAAGTAACAGAAACTTGAAATATACATTGCAATAGATAAGTATTCGCATCATACAAGCATCATACTCGCATCATTCAAGCATCATATTCGCATCATAAAAGCATTGCATAAGCATTTCAAGGCATAAGCATCGCATACACATTTCATAACATAATCATTATATAAGTATTATATGCACACAAGTATTTTACAAAATTTTACAGGATAATACCGCGAAACTTCGCAGAAACATTCATAATTCGCAGGACTATTCATAGTTCGCAACAATATATTCGCAACACTATATTCGCAACACTATGTTCGCAACACTATATTCGCAACACTATGTTCGCAACACTATATTCGCAACATTATGTTCGCAACACTATATTCGCAACACTATATTCGCAGCACTATTCGCATCATTATTCAGAAGTTTAGAAATTCGCAGAAAACCCCAGAAATTCAAAGAAAAATTCAGAAATTTGCAGAAAAATTCAGAAGTTAGCAGGGTTACCACTTGAGGCAGAGGCAAGATAAGAATAGAGACGCAATTTAGTTATTCAACATTTTCTTAAGGATTCTCCTTCATAGATAAAGAACAGAGGCAACTATGGATACCCAAGAAAATATTTTATGATTCTTTATCTTCTCAGCGAGAATCCTCATCAAAAATGGAATAATAATTTCACATGAACATAGGCAATATTTATCACTCTCATTCAAGGACGAATACTTCTTATATATTTCGAGGATTAAGTACTTCTTATACTTCTTAAGGATACTTCATACTTCTTATATATTTCGAGGTTTGAGTACTTCTTATACTTCTTCAAGGATATTTTATATTTCTTATACTTCATACTTCTTCAAGATACTTCACATACTTCATACTTCGCAAGATGATACTTCTAATTACTTTTTAAAGCTTCAGAACTTCGCAAAAGAATAGAGGCAAGTATATACTTTTTGAGTTTGATATTCTTTCGCTCGTTCCTTCATCAACAAAGATCAAAGACTACTCCAACAACCACAGCAAGTGATTTTTTTCTTGAAGATCACTCTTCAGGCAATATTCAAGAAAAAAGAGGCAAGATGTAGGAGCGGAATATCACAACAAATGATAACTTACGAAATTGTGGAGAGAAAAGACATCTTGCGAGCAAATAACATTTTTCGAGCAAAGGAAATCACGAGGAAAGCAAAAGAAGTTCGCGAAATGAAGTTACAAAGGTTCGTAAAATAATTCTCAAATCCAAAATGGCGGGACAACACAATTGTCATCTTTTGTAAAATCATATAAATAGCCATTTAGGCATAAGAAGTGGGGGAGATCTTTTTAGGAAGGGAAGATAATTTTAGGAGGGGAGAGAAAAATGTTAGGAGAAATTTATTTTCTTTATCATCTTCTTCCCCAAAAATTCTAGAGCTCCAAATATTCATTAATGAAGTCTCAATTGTAAAATCATGTAATTACATACAATCACTAGTGAAGAACCGTGGATGTAGATCACATTGATCGAACCACGTAAAAATCTTTGTGTCTCTTTATAATTTTAGTACTTTAATCTTCATCTTCACATCAAATAATTGAGATCATCATATCAAATTCATGGATTCTACTGAGGGTGTAGTTGTGAGATAATCCGCAACTACAGCTATTAAAGAACTTTTCTCATAAGGATTTGAATGACAATGTTTTGTACAGCAAGTTCTTCACCGACATTAAATCTACAACACATCAGACAATAGTGACTAAAACAAAGATTTTAGAGAAGATAAAATAACTGATGACCAAAAGGAGCAAAAGTGGGAAAAGAAAGAAAAATGATGAGAAGGATCTGGTTTGTTTGATAGGTTTTTATCTATGCTGTGTATTATTTTTTGGCGACATAAATGCTAATGGAGTGAACGTGAAATATCTTAGTATCGTTGAAACATATGAGACGGTGCTCAAGGTGTCTTGGCCTGACTTGATACACGAGCACTTGTTTGAATAAATTCATGATAATATTGATTGCTTGGCAAATGTGAAGGCTTGTGTGCAGTACTTACTGGTAAAAGCTTGTGTGTAATTTCTATTCCAGCACTTTTAGTGTTACGTTCATGATATTTTATGTTAATAGCTTGACTAATTAAAATTTATATATGGTTGCAGATATTTTTTGATGAACATGCACCAGAAGGATCAATCCCGAAAGTAGCAAATCATGAAGAAGATATCCCGCGTGTTGGAAGGTGGGATCTATACCAGATTTCGGATTACATTTCTGTAACAGACATGTCACAGTTTTCGGTAAGTGTTTGTTGGTTTATGTTTTGTAAATTTATGGTAATATCAACATAATTTAGATGTAACTTTGATGTAATCAGAATTTTCATGTGTAGCTAGAAGTTACACATTTAAATGTGCATGTGTAACCTATAATTACACATGAAAACATAACACCAGTGAATTTAATTTATTTGTGTAACTATAGGTTACACATATAAAATGTGCTTATGTAACTTTAAGTTACACATACAACTGAAAATTTGTATATTTAGAATGTTCAACTGTTTTTGCTAACATCTACATATGTTAATTGCAGCCAACTACTAGCTTTGTGGATGAGTTTTCACAGCTTGAGAAGCAGCTAGGTATATCAACCGTGGTACCAAGCAAGGACGACCTGCAAAGTTGGCTGAAAGTGCAGACAATTGAGAATAGCCAACTGAAACAACAACTGCAAGAAAAGCAAGAAATGTTCAAAGAAGTGTATGGAATTGCCAGAGAAGGGATATCAGAAGGGAACCTTGAAGGAACACGAGAATTCAATATTCACAATTTTATCTGCAGAATTATGAGAGAAATGGGTATTGAACCTTACGAAGTGACACAGGAAGAGTTCATGCAACATGAAGATGGTAGACATGGAGGTACTGGGCATGGACCTACTGAGCAGGGAGATGGTGGAGATGGAGGTACTGAGCATGGAGATGATGAGCATGAAAAAGAAGAGTCCGAGAAACAGACTGAGCAAGAGAAAGATAAAGATGACACGCAAACTTCCTTCCATGATGAATGTAAGTAACTTGTTCATTTATAATATGATTTAACTTCATAGTGATAATGATATATTAGTTGACATGTGTAGAATTACCAAAATTAGACTTGGTAATTTTCGAGTACACAGATGATATGGATGTGTAATCCCTGTTTACACATGTTATATGCATGTGTAACTTCTGGTTACATTAGTTACACATGGTAGGTATCCAAGTAATATGCATGTGTAGCTGTCGATTACACATGATATATACTTCTTGAAATTGTTTTAAAAAAATTTAACATCATCAATTCAATCCTTTTGCAGTTCCATGTGTCAGTCTAGCAGCTGGAAATACACCAAAAATTCTGCTGTCTCAAACTGCTGCAGAAGAGATCAAAACGGCCCTAAGGACATACAGTTCGAGTATGAAGAGTGTCACAGCATGCAAGACTCCTCCAAAGCTCAAAAGGCCCACTGCAAAGGGAAAGCGCACTACTTCAAGTCTTGTTGATGAGGCACAAATGAAAGCTGGTGAAGATACAACTGTTACAAATGATGCGCAGAAGAAATTTGCAGAATGTGGAGTTGTAGATGGGGCGCAATAGAAAGCCGCAGGTGATGATGTAACTGCAAAAGTGAACGAGGAGATACCTTCAACTGTTGGTGACGGTTTGGTTATCACTGCTTCAACTCAGCCAACATTGGGGACTTTTGAATACAGTTTCGCTTCAACACAGTTTGAGGAATCTGCGGTGATAACTACTACAACACCGCCAACTTCGTGTGAAATTGCTGAGACCTACAGGTTGGTGCAACTAGGAGATATCCCTGCTGACATGAATGTTGAAGATTTTTAAATTCTAAATGAAATTGTCCGCGACATCAACAAAAGCCAACATGGAACTGGAGTGATGGAGAATGCAGAAGCTAGCTCTAGCGGTAACCACTCTTCCTTGTGTAACTTAATTCTCTTTTTCCTTACTTTTCTCCGTTTGTGTTTTGTTTGTAAAGCAAGTGTAACTTGAATTTACACATGCTATGCAAGGCAAGTGTAACTTCAGGTTACACAATTATTACCATGTCCAATTTTCTTTTTGATGATTCCAAATTTTTGTTTTTTCACAGCTCAAAATCAGCTGAACTTTGACACTGATCAAATAATGGAGAATGCACAACCTAGCTCAAGTTGTAAACACTCTTACTTGTGTAAATTGTTGTGATTTTTTTTTTTCCATTCATGTTTTGTTTATAATGCAAGTGTAACTTAAGGTTACACATTGTAAAAGGCATGTGTAGCAGTATGATGCAAGTGTTGCTTTCTGTTACACATGCTATGCAAGGAAAGTGTAACTTCAGGTTACACAAGTGAAGCATGTGCGATATTTTTTTATTTTGAGGATACTTATTTTTGCTGTTGCACAGCTCAAACTCAGGAGAACATTGGCAGTGCTGGGGTAAATTTTAGCCTTGGACTTGATAACACTCTGAAACCAGTTGGAGAACTAGTCAAGGAAGCCCAGAAACGTGTTTTGAGGAACAGAACAATAGATCAAGATCATCTGAAGCAGTATGAAAGGAAGCCAAAAAAGATTAAGAAGACTGCAAATGAAAAAGCAATAGTCGCAGTTCCAGAAGTAGAAGAAGGAAGAATGGACGCAGTTACAGAAGTACAACTAGGAGCTATCCCTGCTGAAGAAGATGATGGCACAATGAGAAAGGATGTCGAAGATTCTGAAGTTATTGAAAAGCTTAAAGGCGATCAAAAGAAGAAAGTGCTTGAATATTTCAACACTCATCCCCAATCGTAAAAACCCTATAACCAAAACTCATGCTTTACTTTGTTGTTGCTGTTTGAATTTAGATTCGTTGTATCTTACTATTTGATTCTGTTATGCTATTTAATTGTTTCCTTGTTTCTAATATAGGCACATTGCTTGGATACTGCACAACGATGACCAGAGCCAATTCTGTAATATAAGTGGAGAATTAATGCTCCAACTCGCCAAGAGAGAAGCCTACTTGGAGGCTGAGTTCATTGATTTCTACATCAGCAGGTTGCAAACAAAGATGAACTCAAACAGCAAGTATGAGAAAGCGATATTCCTCTCGCCAAAAGCATACGTAAGTACTTAGAAATATTTAAAATTTAATTGCATTAATAATGTGTAGTGGGTGTTGTAAGACTATGATAACGCGTTTTTTTTCATGTGTAATCTGAGGTTACAAATGCAGTTAAAATGTGTAACCAGAAATTACATATGCAGATATAATGTGTAACCTGAAGTTACACATACTTGTTTTTCTTTTGTAAAATCCAAGTATGTCAAATACGTAACTTGTGCTTACATAATCACTTGTGCATTTGTAACTTTTGATTTAAAATGGTTTTTGCAGAAAGCGTACTTGGAGGATGGTGCTGAATTCAATAGATTTTGGATTCCAAGGCTTGCTAAGGAGTTTGAAAAGTACAAGGACAGTGCAGTCAGACTTTTCGCCCCAATGTGCAACAACAACACACACTTCACACTGCTGAAGTATGACTTGGGGAGCTCTGAACCTTGGTCGTACATGGACTCATCAAGTGTTAAGGAACTCAGGCGTCAACACCTAATCGATGCCAATAAATATGCATTTACAATAAGTAGAGAACTGTCATTGCGCTGTCATCTAGCTCTTGGGATAGATGAAAGAACCAAGTACCTCGATTCGCCCCCACAAGGTTCCATTCCTGACTGTCTTATATTTGTATGCAATTACATGAAGATGAGGATGAAGGGTAGATAGATGGACAAAAAATACACATCAACTATGCAGTTATGGTGGACTGACAAGGTGAACAAGATGAGAGGGAGCATGCTTTACAAGATCCTTTCGGATCCATCCGCAACTGTGTAAACCAGTCGCCAGTCTTAGGAAAAGATTCTACTACTTGCAAATATGTTGTTAGCCACAAGCAGATGTTAGACTTGGAAAATATGTTGTTAGAAACTTTTAAATTTCATCAGATGGTAGATTTTAGCAGTTCTTGGTTTTGAAAATATTTTTGGATTGAAATTCTTTGAATTAAAAACTTTTATCTTGTTAGAACTTTTACTGCTGTGTGTACAAGTTTCAGAAAGTATGCAACAGGTTAAGTAACTATACATCTTAACTTGATGCAGAATGTGTAACCAGAGTTTACACATGCATCCACAAAAGTGTAACTTGTGGTTACACATGCATATATTTGAGTGTATACTCAAGTTACACAAGCCATTGATAGGACTTGCCCAGTAAATCAAAATAAAATAATACATTTATCATGTGTAACCTAATTTTACACATGCATTCACAAATAGATGTAACCACGGTTACACATCCATATAATAACTGTTTCTAGACAACATGTAAAGACATTAAATAGTAGAATGTATAACAAGGTCAAATGCTGAAACATAGGTTAAGTAAATCATAGTTACACATGCAATTAATACAAAGCTAAACCCAAAAAATGAAAAAATTACAATGTGTAAGCAATAGTTACACATCCATATTTTATAAGTGTAAACCAAAGTTACACATGCATTTCCCTTCTGAATAGAAACACATTTCACCTGTAAACTCACAAAAATATAAAAACTCAATATTATAAAATATGAATGAATGATCTCGCACATAATCAACGTTGCAGAAAAATAAAAGCGTTTGGTCCATGAAAACCAACATGAAGAAAACTAAAAAAACAAATAATCAAAGACAAATAAGAATCCGCACATCAGATCATTACTATCAGAACTAGTGAGGTGTGAACTTCCGAGGATTCCTGCAACCTGCCTTGTTGTGACCAGTTTCCTTGCAGTTGCTGCAACGAACTTTTCTCTTCACATTTTTCTCACGTTTACTTATAATCCTCTTTCCTGGGGGTCTACCCGGTTGCTTCTTCACGGTAGGAGGGATAACGATGTCGTCTGGATGATATTCAGCAGGCTTGTTGTGGTTGGGAATCGGCTGGATGGCATGCATATAAGTCTTCCTAAAGTAGTCGCTTGTAAAATACGGTGAAATGAAATCAATAGCCTCACGTTTAATCTTCCGTATGGCTGCAAGATCATGAGCACAAGGAAAACCATATACGCGCCACCTTGAAAAAAACAAAAACAAGCAAAAAATCAGTTAGTTGCACATACAAATCATAAAACAATCAAAATTAGCTAGTTACAGGTGCATATACAGGATGTGTATTGATAAGTGCATATTTCACATATATTTGGTGTTAATTCCATGCTAGTATTTGATAGTTTCCTTGCATATTATTGTGTGTTACGCGTGTTTTCTCTTATTTGTGTGTTATTAGGTGAATAATCCAAAAAGAAGTGAATTCGAGCATAGTTGTGCAATGAAAGAATCTAGCTAAGAGTGGAGAAGAGCCAAAGGCCAAATGTAACTCGTTCAAATACAAGATTTCTACTTTTCATGGGGTATAGGACGATACGGAAAAGCCAACGGCGAAAGAACGGAGTCAATCGGAGTCCGTATGAAGAAGTTATGGGCAAAATAAGAATGAACTTGGAATTAAACTGTCAGTCTTCCAGATGACGGTTGAATGGGCATCTCTTGTTAAGGGACACCCTCACTATACGTTAAGGGACACCTTCATGTTAAGGGGTATTCAGTTTAAGGGAACTGCTAAAGACAGTCAGTCATCTATTAGGGGGACACCACCTTCTTCACGATTTCAAAACCAAATTTTGGCGGGAATTTTTGTTCATCTGTGTAAATTTTCTGGGATGAATTCGGACGTGATTTTTAGTGATTTAATGGCCGAGGTTGATTGATATCACCCTGTTTTGATTAAACAGGGATGGTAATGAGTATGGTTTCGTCACATAATGGCTATATAACTACCGGATTCTATTCACCAAACCACCTAGTAGTAGATCACCCAAGATGTAATTTAGTTAAACTCATTAAGATTCATGAATTTATTAGGTTGATATTAGTAGTTAAACTCTTAGATCAAGGTCCACTTGCTAACGTTGTTTTTACACACAATTGCTCCACGGAATCCCTCCGCAAGGTCTTGTGTTTTCTACTTATGTAAATAGTCAAGAAACGATTACTTATCCCCTAACTTTTACTAGCTTTAGCTTAATTAACAAATCAATTTAGTTGGCCACCCAAACGACCTATCAATCAAACATAAACATTAATAATAGCAAAAACAATCGATAATCATATGAAAAACTTCAAAGTAGAATTGAAACAAAACTCAAATCAAATATTAAGAACTAGGAATTCATCCTCAATCAATAAGAAAATTAGCTACTCATAATTTGGAGTTCACACAATAATAATAATAATTAAGGAAGAAAGAAAAACTTATTGCAAAGATGATGGTTGCTCCTCCCTCCAATCCTTGTGCACTTTTACTCCTTCTCAAAAGTAGATGTGTGTCAAAAGTTGTAGAGAACTCCTCTATTTATAGGCTTCAATACTCTCCATGTCTTTGTAGGAAAAGATTCCTCATTCCATAAGAACACCACTTTCCCAAATTGAGCCATATTCCAAATTCTAGTCCAATTCTCCAAAACTTCCAAGTTTTCATCCAATTCCCACTTCTAAGTCTTCACACACATGAGAGAAGTCCATCCAAAATTCTGCATTTTTGCTCACCGGAAAACTGTGTTTTTGGCCGGAATCCGACGCCGGAATGTTGCCGCCGTTCACCTGAAATTCTGTCGTCGGGAGAATATTCGAAGGAATATTCCGTTGGTCAACCGTTAAGACTAACGGTTAAAGCAGTCAAACCGTTAGTTGACTAGGTCAAAGAGGATCACTGAGTCAGAACCCAGTCAGCTAGCTAACTCAATTTTGACTGGTCTTGGTTGGCTATCTTCTCCCTGCCAAGTGTTATGCACGGCCAAGATCGCCGTGCACTGCAACTGTCACCCAGCCATCATGGCTGTACACTGCAACTTCCCACTCAATTCAGTTCAGAACCAAGCCCTAAATCCACCACCATCATTTCCATTCCATTGCAGTAAACTCCACCATCTTTTCTTTTGTTTCTCTGCTCACACAAAGACCAACTCCTCAATGCAGCTCCCATTCAACTTCAACTCCTCTCCATGCTCAAATAAATAGCTGCAACAGCAACTCAAACCACCACTGCTACAGCTTAACACCATAACCATTCCAGCTCTCCATATTTCAGTTCCTTCTTATAGCACCAACAGCATCACAACTTCTCAAACCAACAGCTGCAACAGCAAAACACCAAGTACTTATCATGCCTGTTCAACTATTGATTCAACTCCAGCCATCTAACCAGCTACCCATTGCAACAGAGACCCAACCACGCTGCAACTTCACACTCAAGCTGCACCAATTCATGGCCAAAGCACAACCACCTGTTAACCACCACTGTCTTCCAACCTAAGCAATCCATCAGTCCTGCCATTTAACCTTGGCTTACACCAGCAACTTATATCATCCACTCTGCCTAGCCACTCCGTCCACCAGTTCAAGCCATCACCCTCCATGCCTTAACCACAATCAATTGCATCTCCATTTTCTGTAGCTTCTGCATCTGCATCCCCATTACAACCAACACTTCAAAGCCATTTTGATTCATTTTCTCTCAGCAAAACCAACAGCAGCAGCAACAGCTATGAACATCTCATCCATATTAGCCAAACAAACACACACAACATCATAGCAACTCAACAGCTTCCACTGCCATCTCAGTTCCAACCTTGTCCTAGCATTCATCTAGGCATAGTTGTAGGCCATTAGCTAAGCAATCCAGTACCACCAACACTTCTCAATTCTAGTTCAGCACAAATCTCAGTTCAAACCTTCTCCATCTTGGCTTTTCGCCATTCTTTGCAACTGCTTCTTCACCATCCTTGATTCACTTCCATTGCTAGCAGCAACACCCTGTAATTCTGGCCACCCCTACTGCACCACAGTAACCCTTGTAATTCTCCAGTCCAGCTTACCATGATTTCCATTAGTTCCAGTTTAGGCAATTCTGCAAACACCCACTGAGCATAAAACCACCTCAAGCAGTCACCAGTTGCTCTACCAATTCCTTCTCCTCAAATCAACACCAGAACCACCTTCAAGAACACCACCACAAACCCATTTACCAGACCATTAACATCCACCATCTCTGCCTCCATCCCATTCTCAATCTGCTACCACCATAACTCAGTATCCTCTTCTTGAACTACCAACACCATCTTCATTTTATGCTCAATTTGTCTCGAATCAACAGCAGCATCTCTACGAACGCCACCATCGTCTGTTAACACCAACAACGTCAACATCTCAGCAACTTCTTCCTTCTTGCTTTCAATTCCAGAAACCCTTCAATTTGAACCCAGTCTTCATTGCAACATCATTTCTCTAATCAATACCACCCCCAACTCTATCTGCTTAACAGCTTCACTCCTGAATCTCTGAATTTCTTGATTTTGTTTTCTCGATCTAATCACAGTAGTAATGGCAGCAGCCGCTGCCTGATTAGTTTCTCAATTTCAGATTCAACTGAATGAGAATATCTCGATGCTAAGGTTTAGAATAATTGAGTTGGGTCCGGATCCGGGTTCGCCCCACGGGTGTGGGTATATGGGTTGGATGGATTCAGACACCCATCATTAAAACCACCCGCAGGTGGTGCTACAACCAACCTTCCTTTGGATAAGGGCTATCCAGTGATAGTAACATCCACTGCTGAGTGATAAGGGGTACCATGAATGAGATCCCCTTAACCATAGCTGGGCTCCAGATAGTGTTTACTCCGTGAAATGATAAATTTGCCCTTTTTGCCCAATTTTGGTGTTTTCTCCTTCTTTTCCTCCGTGCGACTCCAGAGTACCTAATAACTCAAAAACACGAGTAAAATACATAATTTACAAGAAAAATAGCAAAGAAAGCATAAACTACTAGATAGTAAATTAGGTGTATTCTACACCTATCAGTTATTAGGTGAATAATCCAAAAAGAAGTGAATTCGAGCATAGTTGTGCAATGAAAGAATCTAGCTAAGAGTGGAGAAGAGCCAAAGGCCAAATGTAACTCGTTCAAATACAAGATTTCTACTTTTCATGGGGTATAGGACGATACGGCAAAGCCAACGGCGAAAGAACGGAGTCAACCGGAGTCCGTATGAAGAAGTTATGGGCAAAATAAGAATGAACTTGGAATTAAACTGTCAGTCTTCCAGGACTGACAGTTGAATGGGCATCTCTTGTTAAGGGACACCCTCACTATACGTTAAGGGACACCTTCATGTTAAGGGGTATTCAGTTTAAGGGAACTGCTAAAGACAGTCAGTCATCTATTAGGGGGACACCACCTTCTTCACGATTTCAAAACCAAATTTTGGCGGGAATTTTTGTTCATCTGTGTAAATTTTCTGGGATGAATTCGGACGTGATTTTTAGTGATTTAATGGCCGAGGTTGATTGATATCACCCTGTTTTGATTAAACAGGGATGGTAATGAGTATGGTTTCGTCACATAATGGCTATATAACTCACGGTTGGAGTTTGCTATTGGCGGAAATGGTGATGACGTTCATGGGTGATGATGGAAGAAAACATATGCACGAGACTATTGGCTGAGATGGTCATGAATGAAGCTTCAGATGATTTGATGTGGTCGATGGTAAGAACGTGGAGATGATGCAAAGTTCCTGTGAAGTGTTGAGGCAAGTCCAGGAAGAACATGATGAACTCGGGTAAAGGCATGCATGGGTGTTTACTACCATTGGAGTTCGAATACGAGCATGGAAATGAGTACAGCTCGAGGATGGTTGGTGCATGTCTCGATGATGGGTTTCTGTTGGTTTCACGGCGGTCTACAGCACATGATGGTGAAGCTCGTGGACAAAGACAACATGCATGGACGTTACTATGAGAACGTGAAGGAGAAGAGTTTCTGATGGAGTTGTCGTGGTGAGGTTGAGCTGGAAAGAAAAGAAATGGCATGTTAGAGCTCATGATAACTCGAGCACGTTGAGTTCAAACAGGCTGGTGCGATGGAACTCAAACGTGGCAATGATGATTGCTAGTGAAGACAGCTAGGAGATGTTGGAACTGATGTTGTGGACTGAGCTGGCAGAAATGATGATGATGGAGAACGTGACGGAGCTGGAACAAGTTCGGCTGCTATTGACGATGGTGACAGAGAACGTGAAGGCATGGAAAAGCAACACATGGAGTTGTTGGCAGTCATGATGATACACATTGAACATAGCATGCGCATGGGCTAAAGGCAGAAAATTGTTGGGTATTTTGCCCTATAAATAGAACTCAAATTCTGTCATTCAAGGGGAGATCCCACACACAATCTCTACACCTCTCTTCCCACACCCCTTCTACATACTCTTCTTAAATTCCTTCTTCTTTATTTTTGGTTAGTACTCTAATTATGAGTAGCTAAATTTCTATCTAGGATTAGGGAGGAAATCCTACTATGTGTGCTTAAATATTTTGACTATTTTCTATAATAATTCTCCTGGTCCTTATTCTTGATTCGTAACGGTAATAATTTTCTTCATGTGTCCTATGGTGCTTGATAATTGATTGATGTATTCTATGTTAGAGAATAGCATTTTATAGTGAAGAAAATTGTTAATTCTTTGAGAAAAATAATTGCTTGAAAAGATTTATTTTCCGAGACGTATTATTTGTCCTAAATTGTCTTGAGTAATTTTTGGAGAGTGTTATAGGGAATAGTTATAATGATTTAGTATGTGTAGTAGTGATGGAATCTTGACATCTTAGACTCTTTTAATTGAACACAAGAATCATTTTTAGCATTTCCATTATTTTATAAGTTTTATAAAAATCACCATCTTTTTGTCTAAAACCGAATCTTTTAAAAAGTCCGAGAATCAAACCCTATACTTACCACTTGTAAAACTGCATCATGTATCTTTAAGTTACACTTGAAAAATAGATGTGTAACTAGTATTTACACATGCATATATCTAATCTGAAAAGGAAAAAAAGAGCATACAGAGAGAAGAAAAAGCATAAGAAACCAAACCTTTGACAGGTGCAAGTCTCGTGTTCGAGGTCCACCATGTGAGACCTTTTGCTAATAACTTCAAACACGGTAGGACTAGAAACCAATAATTCCCAAGCCAAACCTTCATCTTGAAGAGCCGCAAGCTTTTCCTCGTACTCAGGGGTTAATGGAGTCATCATATTAGCGCCAATTTCACGACGCTCTGCCATCAAACACATTATTTTCTTCCTAATTTGAAAATGGAAAAAAAACATATGAATACATAAAGTGACAAAACAAGAAATAAAAAGACAACAAAACAACTAAAAACACAGACACTCAATTAACCTGATCAAGAAGAGCATATGCAGGCATCTTCTTGTGAACAAGAACCCAGCTATTGACTGATTCTGCTAGAGTACTAGATGTTCGTCCATACCGACAACCTTTGAAATAGGTATTCGAATATGCTTCAGGTGGGATGGTCTCGATGTAATCATCCACCCAATCACAGTTCAAGTCTCTAATCTTCTGTATAGCTTTCGCATGGTTTTCAGGTGAGAGTGCGTATGTCTCCTCTCGGAAATGGTCCATAACAAGAGAGTACCTAGGATCTGTTGCAGTGATGGGTATATTTTTTGTCAAATGATAGTAGCAGAAGCTGTGGAACCCATCTGGATAGACAAGTGGAACACCCTGCAAGAGTCCTTCATGGCGATCCGAAAGGAAGGTGATTGGCCTCCCATCACCAACAACTTAAGTCAAATTCCTCAAAAACCACTCCCAGTTGTCAACAGTCTCGGAATCGACTAGTGCAAAAGCAAGGGGGAAAAATCCTACAAAAAAAATTGTGCAGAATCGAAAGAATAATAAGTTCAACACAAACAGAAAACAATGTGTAAATACAAGTTACACATGCTAAAACAAATGTGTAACTTAAGGTTACAAATCCTATTTTCTTAGTTACACACTGAGTAAAGTAATGTGTAACTGAGAGTTACACATGTGTAACTCTCAGTTATTTGTCAACTGAAGTTGTTAAAAAAAAGAAAAAAAAAACATTAATAAAAACATACCTTTACCACCATTGATCTCAGTAGCCGCCATCAAGCAACCTTTGAATGTACCAGTAAGGAAAGTAGTATCCAAGTATACCATTGGACGACAAAACCGGTACCCTTTGATGCATGCAGCAAATGCGATGAAAATCCGTTGGAACTGTTTATTTTCACATTCAAACTTTATCACGCTACCAGGGTTGGTCTCCCTTATAGCATCAATATACCATACCAAGTGCGAGTAGGACTTGACATCTTCGCCGTAAATCGTCTCATAAACCTTTTCCCTAGCATTATAGGCCTGATAGTACTCCATGTTAATCCCGTAGTTGGTCTGGAAATCAACAGCAATTTGCTTGGGCTTCTTGTGAGGATTTTTGCGAACTTCTTCCTCAATCAAAGTAGACGAGAAGCTGGTGGAGTAAGTTTGGTTCAAGTTGCGGCCACCAGCACCACAAATGTGCTCAGGGTTATAAGACCTGACCTGAAGAGGTTCATACAAAATATAAAGTGAAAAATTCAACCAGAAAACAATATGGTGCAAAAAACATCATGTGTAAACAAAAGTTACACATACTGTAACAAAAACATAACAAATGCTAAGCATTAGATGACATAACATGGAAAACCTACTGAAACATTTCGTTCCTTTCATCGATAGAAGCAGCATGGAATTTCCAGCCGCATTTTTCATCTGCACACTTAGCCGTGAACCTAGAACGCTCATTGTGAGTTACAATCATTTGAAAACCAGTGCGAAGACGATACTTGGTGTAAGCAACCCTGACTTGCTTAACTCCTTCAACAAACACATGACCAATCTCACCAAGAACCTTGGGCCAACCATCCGATAACAAAGGTTTCGTAGGCTTGCTTTTATCTTCCAAATACATTGCAACAGTAACATTGTTTCTGGACGAAGACATACTACTAGACTCATTAGAAATAGAATAATCTGCCCTAGAGCTGGAGGAAGAGGCCACACGAGGAACATTTTGCAAGAAAATATCAACATTGGTCTTCTGTTTACTATTTGTGATGGATATAATAGCTTGCAACGAAAAATCACAGTCAAGCGGGAAATCTTTCCCACTTTCTCGAAAGAAGAAAGTAATACCAAGAGGAGTAAACTACTTCCATTCCCGGCAAACTTGTTCCTTAAACTCTTCAAGTCTGATCTCAGTGTTAACACGCAGGGTAATAAAATCTGAAAAGTATCGAACAACAGCAATGCAACTAACAACACCAGCGCAACTAACAGAATCCATGACAACCTGAAAAATATCAAAATTTTAAAACGAACGCAATTCACTCGGGGGCTACGCCCCCTCGTGAGAAGTATATTCTATGCGGCAAGCTAGATATGAGTAAAAGATACAGACGATACAACTATTTACACATAAACATGTTACAGGACATATATATGTAACTTCAACTTACACATGCTTAAAATATAACAGGATACATATGTGTAACCTAAAGTTACACATCCTGTAACAAAAAAAAAATGTGCACCTTCCTCACACATGCTTAAAAATACAAACAGGATATATGTGTGTAAACTAAAATTACACATGCTGCAACTAATACACATCTGCATCTTACTTAAACATGCTTAAAAATACAACATGATATATATGTGTAACCTAAAGTTACACATCCTGTAACAAAAAACAACATGTCCAACAAATTAAAATTGAAGTTGTTCTACTGAAACAAAATTGTTTCTTCATACTCCTCTCAGTATGAACAAAAAATAAAAGATCGGACATGCAAGAAGAACAAATAATTCAAAAAAATAAATTGAAACAGATCTGAAATTAGAACAAAATAAAATTCTTACCTAGATTTGTTATTTTCTTACTTCTGAAACAATGTTCTTACTATTCCTTTTCTCGGTATCAAACAAACCTGTGTAAGCATCAACAAAAACATACTCATTATCAAAACCAAAAAAAATAGTGAAAAAACCAGATCGCAATTGTAACATTCTGACGATTTTGAATTGAAACCTACGTTGATTTCTCTATTCCAACATATCTTCTTCCTCTTCTCAGACTCAATAAAATCGAAACAAAACAAAAATCATCCATCAGTAGAAGATAGAAATCAAACAATCAATCGGAAAAAGTAATGAATCAAACCTATTCGATTCAAACAGAAGAGAAAATTGATACTAACCTATTTGTTGTTCTTCAAAGCATCGTCTCAAACTCGTCAGATCTGAAATCCACTGAATAACATCAATAAATTGAGAAAAAACAACAACGAATCCTTGTTCTTCGTCTCGTCTTCAACACAGCAACATACTAACGAACTCTTGTTCTTCAATGCAGCAATTCGTGTAGAAGAAATCAACCTAATTCTTCTACTGAAGAAAAATAATCGAGAGCTAAAATTGAATTGGATTTCTGTTTCTTTTTCCGTTGTAAAACAACTATAAATACTGGAGGTTATTTTGGGTATTTTTAATTTTATTAAAGAAAGTGCTGACATCAGCAAATCCGGAAAAATTTAAAACCTGGCCCCAAAAATAAAAATTCTGGGCCTAGAAATATGAAAATGTAAAAGTATGGAGTTGAGGGTGGAAGATCCATTTTGTGGGGCTTGTATATGTTGAACCCATATAGTAGGGGGATTCTAGTAATTTTCTAAAGAAAAAATATTTTTTCTTTTTCACCGAAAGATTTATTATGAAATGATTTGACTACTAGTAATACGTGTCGTTCTCACTAAAGCCCATACCCATGTGAATATCAACATATAGCTTCTATCTCTGTTACAACACATCGATTCTAAATAGAAATATGCTATGAATTTAATAATAAGAATATGTATCCTGTACATCTTATTTCCCTGGGATTGTAGTTCAATTGGTCAGAGCACCGCCTTGTCAAGGCGGAAGCTGCGGGTTCGAGCCCCGTCAGTCCCGACCTAGGATCCGATGAATCCATCAACTCATTTCTCTATTTTCGGTGAAGATAGAGGACTGAAAGCAAAATCTAATTCCCACCGGAAGTCTTTTTTATCATCGAAGAAATACAAGAATTTAAATTAATTCTCGACTAGTACTGATTCGTGGGGAGAGCTAGATTGGTACAATTGGTGGTAGGGTCCTATTCAGTATTTCAAGAGATACCGTACAGGTTTTACTTTTTCTATTGGTTCTGATCCATGGAATGGATGTAGCAGTGGCTTGATGGAAACCAAGAGTCTTTACTTGATCCAGGATGTGCGATGTATATGCCATTCCAAAGTGATCTATTAATCTGCTAATAAGTCGTTTTATGGCAGTTCCATCTATCGCTTTATTCAGGAAAGATTTAATGGGCCGGTCCCACGATAAAACGAAGGAGTTTTGTTAAAATCAAGGAGTTTCCATGAGACGATGGAAAATATTTATAAAATAAGGAATTGTGAAATTGGGACGCCGGTGGTCAAAGCACGGTCGTCCAGTTATGACCACGGTCCTTTGGTGTCTCTTCCTCAGTTTTACATATTTTGATGATTTTATGAAGGATTCATGAATTTTGAGAAATTTGATAAACTTAGAGAGTTTTCATGAATTGAAAGAGTTTCCATGAGTTCATGGTCTTTGAAAAATATCAAAATAATAAAATTCGGCCATGTGAGATCATGGAGGCGTGACCGACCGGTCATGGCCCAATCCCACGAATTTTAATAATTTTTTAAAATAATTTATGGGTATTTTTTGATGATTTGAAGGAATTTTGAGAAAAATACCATGAAATCAAGGAAAAATAAGATAATTAATAATGAAATAAATAAAACAGGGCGTGTGGGACCGGCTAGGGCATGGCCGGCCGGCCAAGGCCTGGTCCCACGAGTTTTCATAATTTATTTTATTTTATTATTATTTTTGATGATTTAAAGGAATTTTTTGAGGAAAAAATACCATGAAATCAAGGAATTTTTTCATGAAATTAGAGAAAAATAATAATAATAAAATAATAAGGACCGTGAGGTGTGGGCCGGATGGGACCAAGGCATGGCCGGTCGGCCAATGGTCACGCCCCACACACACTCCTTAATTATTTTTTGACGGACTCATAGAAGTACCACGAATCCGAAGAATTTCCTCAAGACGGAGATTTGATCAAACGAGAGAATTTTATCAAATCATGAAAAAATAATAAAAGTGTATTAAAAATATAGAATTAGCGTGGAACCGACCATGACACGATGAGTTGATCGTGTGTCCGTGTCCCAGCGCCTTGGCCAAATATTTTTAATTATTTATTATTTTCTTCCCTATTTTGCATAGGTTCATCGTTTCGTCGTATTTTGAAATACTCGTTCGTGCGGTGATTGTTAATGCATCATCGTTGAATATACTTGCACCGTTTGAAACAGGGCTTACTCAAAGGTAGCTCTGATGCCCGGTCGTTAATTATTTATTACTAATTCATGGAATTCAATGGAGAATAATCCATGAAATGAGTAATAAAACGGATAGATGTTTACTGTTAATTCATAGGATCAGCTAAAGATTCGACTACGAACTCAGAACAATGAGTGATCGTTTCCATTCCATGGGATCGACGTTGATTCGACCATGGAATATGAGAAATGATATTGCCATTCCGTGGGATCGTCGTTGATTCGACCACGGAATCGGAGCAATGATATTGCCATTCCGTGGGATCGTCGTTGATTCGACCACGGAATCGGAGCAATGATATTGCCATTCCGTGGGATCGTCGTTGATTCGACCACGGAATCGGAGCAATGATATTGCCATTCCGTGGGATCGTCGTTGATTCGACCACGGAATCGGAGCAATCTTATTGCCATTCCACGGGATCGTCGTTGATTCGACCATGGAATCGGAGCAAGGAAGGGATAATTAACCTCATGGGTCTATGCTTAGAAGAATAAACTGACTACGATAGGAGCATTAATTATCCTGACATGACTTGCCGTTAAGCCATATCCTTTATATAGTCAGGTTAAACTCGTTGTTTGTTCCTGAAGACGATATTGCCCCGTAGAGCCGTCCATCCCGTGATACTATATAGAAATGACTGAAAGTATTTAGTATTTATGAGATTATGCCGTTGTCTAGACGTTGACTGCACATCTACATGTACTTTGAGAGAAAGCTCTCTCCGTTGAGAATTCGATGAGAGACCCATGTCTCAATACTCACATGTGATTGCTGAACCGGCGGTCCGTACAATCATGAGTTTACGATTTTAGCCCTTGTTGAAAATCCACCATCTACAACCCGTACAGGCTACACCATTTTCTAACAAAGAGAATCATCTCTCGGTGTGTTATACTAACCCGATCGAGCATATTTGAATCTGGACTGACCACATCAGTCTCAGAAATGATCACGAGCATCCAACTTCACCAGCATGATTGGACGGCTTAGATAGAATCCATAACCCACAGGAAGGTATTGGAGTATTCACTATCGGCCCAAGGCGGACCCGCATGGTCAGCCTCCCCAAAAGGATAGCAATGGCTTGCCAATTCGTCCAGCAAAAGAAGCACGGACATGAAATCCTAAATTAGGGTTTATGGCAAATTACATGTGTCGCAAATCAGTCTCAACCATCCATATTCGCATGCATAGATGGAGGGTGTAGATGTAGATTCAAAGGTCCCAGAGCATGTCAACACAAACATCGTGGGCCTGCCTATATACATGACCGATCTGTCGAGACCAACTATGGTTGGTCATCCCAATTCATGCGCCCAAAAAAAACGTGACGCACGGTCAACAAAACCCTAATTAGGGCTTGTGTTGCAATCACGAGCGTCCATATTCTCCCAGTCATACGAAAGGTCTAGGAATAGACTAAGCAGGTCCAGTGAGTATCAACATGATCATTATGGAACCACCTATCACCACACCCGATCGGCTAAGGCATACCATAGGTGGTTTCCTCAATTTTCACGCCCAAAGTAGGCGTGGTCACACTTCCCAACCACAAACTGATCTCGACTACTCAACTTTGCCGGACAAATTGAGTGGCTTAGATCATGTTTCTATGAGACAATGAAGTACATGCGTGTACACCAGCCCGCCGGATTGATCGGCCAAGACCGACCATGCTTGGTCGTCTCGAAACGCGTGCCCAAAGTTGACATGACGCGCGACCTTTGCGGCACTGGATTTCTGTCCCAATTTGATCTTAACCACTCATATTCACCGTACAAATTAAGTGTCCAAGATAACACTTTCACGAGACAATGAGGTATCGTCATGTACACCAGCATGCCGTTAACACGCATGCCTAATCGGCCCTGCCAAAAAATGGTCGTTAACACCGCCATCACAAGAACGTGTCAGGAAGTCATGGACGGTTAGTGATGACGGGAGAAGTGGGCAAGACTGATCGTGTGACATTAACACACGACTCCACCACTCCATCACTCCACTTCCTTCACTTCCCACGAGATACGAGGGTTAGGCTTAATAACGTGTATAAATAGGTTCTCCTCCATATTTCCAACAGGACAAGACACACAAAAACCAACTGTTGATACAACGTATTCAAACACCTAAAACTGATTGCTTACATTAATGCAAGCCAGTCTGGTATTCTGATACAAGTCATAAATAGCCTACACCTTCATAATCTAAATACCTTCTTCGCTTCCCTCCCTAAGATCAACCCCATCTCCTTCACTTTGTGAGCGAAACAAGTCTGGAACGGAAATTTCTTGGTTTAGGACAGAATTGTATAGATTGATCTCTCGAATCAAAAGCACTCCCATGCAGTGCATTTATTTAGGGTTTAGATTCATTTCTCATTCACACACTCCATATTACCAAAACCGGTAGAAATAATTTTCACCCATAAACAATTGGCGACCACAGTGGGAGATTAATCTCACAGTTACAAGATCAATTTTCAAATTCATTTCAATCTGTTGAAATTGCAAGATGGTAGAACTTAGGTCAGGATCAACGATCAATCCCGATGGAACTAGCGCCGACAACACTCTTGGTATTGATGTCCCTGTCAGTGGAGCTGCCATGCAGAACATGATCAATATATCTCGTGGAGCTGTCTCCTCTACCACTAACACCAACAGAGCAGGAGATATTCCAGTAGGCATGATACCTCCTATCACCAGAGCCAGAGCAGCCACAAATCCCGAAATTTCTTCAAGCGTAACGCTTCCAGTCGTCACCAGGGTAACTGCTACTCCTCCATCAGGACGAGAGGATGGACGACCAAGAGGAGGAAACCCCCCCCCCATCACCATGGTAGATTTGATGAAAAGCCAAGAAGTTCTTACTAGAGCCCAAATGGATATGGCTGCGAATCAGAAAGAGGTACTTACTTTTCTCAAAACTTTAACCGAACGATTTCCGCAGGGGCCACAACATCCCCTGAAGCCAACAAGGAACATGTTGGATGTATCCGGGGCAGGCACTTCAATGGCGAGGGCTCGTATAGACGAGGAAGCATGTGACACTCCTGAACGCCCAAGAGAAAGAGACCAGCCATCCAACTTCATTACGCGTGAGGACCTGGAGCGACTCCTCCAAAACCGGGGAAAAGGAAATACAGCGGACATGCACCAGCATCAGCCTCTATACCATCAATACGTGAAACGAATTACCCTTCCAAGAGGCTACACCTCTCTTCAATTTTCCCTTTATGATGGTATTGGTAACGCTAGTGAACATGTCTCTCAATTTTTGGAGTCTTTGGAGGAACACGAATACAATCATGTTCTCCGCCTGAAAGAGTTCTCGAAGACACTTACCGGAAGAGTATACACTTGGTACAACAACATTATACCTAACAGTGTATCCAATTGGAGTGAGATGGTCAGTGCCTTCTACAGGAAATATTTCTTCGTGTCTGAGCAGGTCACCTTTTCAGATTTGGGAAGAATCTTTTAACGGAGCAACGAACATCTGAACGACTTAGTTAAGATTTTTAGGACTCAGGCATTGGATTGTCATAATCCGAATGTCACCGAATGCCAGTTGGTGGATCTATGCATTAACAGAATGATTCTCATATACAGTGCTTTGTTAAAAAACCTGGGCTTTCAAACATTTTCTGAGCTCCATGAAGCCGCTAAGCGATCGGCCACAACAACCCCGGTATTGTTGGAGAGAACTAAAATCGTCTGAAATGAAGATACGCGTGAAAGCCGCGGAAGCAGGCATCTCATCAACAAGCAATACAACACCGGTCCCTCTGTGAGTGTGGTATGTGAAGGAGGAAATAGGAAAGCATCAACAACAGAACAACCGCCCAAGCGTACAACACCAGCACGTACGACTTCATCTCGAAAGGGAGCAGACAAGGCTCTTATGCAAGAATCCGGAGACACAGTTCCATACTTCCCCTTTCCCATGAATGAAGTCATAGAACTCCTAGAAGCATGGATTCAAGACAACGCGATCAAGCTACCACCTATCAGACGCCCACCGACCGAAGACGAGGTGGCAAACCCCAAATATTGTTGCTACCATAGGTTTGTCCATCACCTGACCAAGGATTGCAAGAAGTTGAAGCAAATCTTCATAGAAAAAGTGGAAGCAGGAGAGCTCCAGTTAGGAAATAAAGGTGTTCATAGGGATCCTATTCCTATTAAGAGATGCATAATCTCGGGGGATTCTTTCCGCAAGACTGTACAATCTATGATGGAGCATTTATGTGAAATCTTATATCTCTCCAAGGGATAACGTCAATAGGAGAGATTGAAACACAAGTAACATTATGTGTGGTAGATGTGGAATCACCATATAACATGCTATTGGGGAGACCATGGATACACGCAATCAAGGATGTAGCATCAACATTGCAACAATGCATCAAATTTCCTATGCACAGTGGAGTTGGAGAAATTAGAGGAGATACTGATCATGCAAGACTGTGTTATCAAATCGAAGTAAGAAATTACGAAGGGTGTGCAAAGCTGCGAAAATCTCGCAGAAAAATGGCGAAAGAGACAAAGAAAGAAGACGAATTTAAAGTTTACATGATAAGAGCAAAAGAAGGAAAAGGAATACCCAGCGAAATTTCGCAAGAAGGAGATAAACCTGCGAAAGTTATGAAAACATCAACACCAATGGGGGAACCTGAGGCAAGCTACACCGCAGCAGAACCAACAAAGGAAGTAAATATTGGAAGTGAAGAAGAACCTAAGATGCTGAAAATTGGAACTAAAATGGATGCAGACGAGGAAGAGCGAACCGTAAAACTTTTGCGAGAATATAAAGACATCTTCGCGTGGAGTATGGATGAGATGCCTGGAATAGATCCGTCAGTTGCATGTCATAAGTTAGAAATTAACAAGGATGTAAAACCATTTAAACAAAGGATAAGAAAAATCGCGACAACATATCATTCCCAAATAGAAGAAGAATTACAGAAAATGCTTGACGCAAGAATTATAAGGCAGGCAAAGTACCCGGAATGGATTGCAAATATGGTGGTGGTTCCGAAGAAGAATAAAGGGATAAGAATTTACATAAACTTTACTGACTTAAACAAAGATTTTCCTAAAGATAGTTTTCCATTACTAGATATACCTCAAATGGTCCAATCAGCAGCGGGAAATGATATAATATCTTCGTTAGATGGATATAAAGGATATAATCAGATTCCTCTCGCTGAAGAAGATAAGGAACACACCGCATTCTTTGCTCCAACAGGGTTATATTGCTATACGAAGATGCCCTTCGGTTTGCGAAATGATGGTGCAACATATCAAAGAATGGTGGAGAAAGTGTTTGCGAGGTGAATCCATAAAACATTATAGGTTTATGTAGATGACATGTTAATCAAGAGTAAAGAAGCTAAAAACCATGTGCAGGATTTGAAGGATATTTTTGACCAAATGCGACACTTTAACATCAAGGTGAATCCTGAAAAGTGTACTTTTGGAGTGGCTTCAAGAAAAAATTTAGGATATATTGTGTCAAAAGAAGGAATACAAGTTGATCCGGAGAAAGTACTAGCAATTCACGACATGCCAACACCAGTAACAGTAAAAGATGTGCAGAAGTTGAATGGGCTCTTAGCTTCGCTAGGAAGATTCATCTCGAGATCATCAGACAAGTGCAAGCATTTCTTCAATATACTCAAGAAGGGAACAAAATTCAAGTGGATAGATGAATGTGAAAAAGCTTTTCAAGGAATTAAAAAACATTTAATGAACATATCTATCTTACAGAAACCGGAGCCAGGAGAAGAATTATTTATCTATCTTACGACAACTTCGCACGCATTAAGTGTAGTGTTACTGCGAGTGGACGCAGGAATAGAAAAACCAATTTATTACATTAGCAAAACATTTAATGCTGCAGAGAAAAATTACTCACAGATCGAGAAGCTAATTCTGGCATTGGTTTATGCAACTTTTAAACTTCGCATCTATTTTCAAGCACATAAAGTAAAAGTATTAACAAAGGTGCCAATTGAGTCAGTAATGAAGAATTCAAAAAGATCAGGCAGAGTTGAGAGATGGAATGCACAAGTAGGACACTTTGAAATCAAATATGAAATTCTATCTTCGCCAAAATCACAAGTTGTAGCAGATTTCTTAGCAGAGTTTCCTATAGAAGATGATGAAGCTGTAGAAGAGATGATGGATGTAGAAGAAGAACATGGAGACCCAAGAGATCTGTTAACAGAACCCAACAGGTGGGAAATATTGGTGGATGGATCATCAAACGGGGAAGGTAATGGAGTTGGAGTTATTTTTATCTCCCTAGAAGGAGAAAAAATGGCTTTTTCATTTAGATTGGAATTTTCATCCACTAATAATGAGACGGAATATGAAGCTGTAATACATGCTCTAAAATTCGCAATAGAAATGAAGTTGGAGAATGCTAGAATTACCAGTGATTTGCAATTGGTTATTCATCAAATAAAAGGAGAATACACAACAAATGAACCATCTTTGAAGAAATACAAGAAAATTGTTGAAAAACTGTCAGCAAAAATTCCAAAAATAAAATGGAGACATATATGAAGAAAAGATAACAGACTCACAAATGCTTTTGCTTTCATATCCAGCATGATGACAAATCCAGCTGCGAGGTGCATAAAAATTCAGACACTTATATCACCTTCAATCAATAAAGAAGACGAAGAAGAAGAGGCATATGTGATGATGATAGAAGGTGGCGAAGAAGAACCGAGAGGCAATATTACAGATTGGCGAGCAGAACTTCATGAATATTTGGCAAGAGGAGAAACACCAAAAAATAGATTAGAAGCACATAAATTAAAAAGTCGAGCAATAAATTATGAATTAAGAGATGGAGTATTATATCGCAAATCTTTTAATGGACCATCACTAAGATGCTTGACATGGGAAGAAGGAGAAAAGGTGTTAAAATGTTGCATAGTGGAGACGCTAGTAATCACAGTGGGGGAAGATTTTTGGCATACAGAACAAAAATGCAAGGCTATTACTGGCCATACATGCATGAGGACGCGAAGCAACTTTCATGACGTTGCGAAGATTGTCAGCGATATGAAAAGAAGATACATGCACCAGGGGAACTATTGTCATCTTCCACAAGTGTATAGCCTTTGGGAAAATGGCGGTTGAATATTGTGGGACCATTTGTACCCGGTTCTGGAAAAAGAAGATATTTGATTGTCGCTACAGATTATTTCACAAAGTGGGGAGAAGTAAAGGTTGTACAGCACATTCGCGATAAAGACATTTTTACATTCATATTTGAAAATATAATTTGCAGATTTGGAATTCAGCACAATTGGTATCTGATAATGGAAAGAAATTTGAAGGACAAAATATATAAATGTTACTTTATGCAGGCAGAGGCAACCAATAAGACAATCACAGATATACTGAAGAAAAAATTAGAGGGACACCACAGGGCATGGTGTGAACAAGTGCACAATGAAATATGGGCCTACAATACAACTAAGAGACAAGCAACTGGGATGTCACATTTTTGTCTAACATATGGTGTTGAAGCAGTACTGCCAACAGAAGTTGCTATCCCTACAAAAAAAAGAGAGGCTTGGGAAAATAATCTGAGTGCTGGTATGATTCTAAGTAAACTTGATGAGTTAGAAGAGAAGAGATAAAAAGCTTTACAACATATGGAAAATTATCAGCGAAGGTTGGCTCGCGAATACAACAAACGTGTCAAAATACGTGAGTTCCAACCAGGGGATTTAGTGCTGCTAGAAACACCAGGTTATCAGCGAGAAAATAGTGGAAAGTCGGCAACAAAATTGGATGGACCATATATTATTAAAGAGATAGTTGGAACAGGGGCATATAAATTAATGGATCCGGAAGGTAGAGATGTTGGTCAAAGACTTGGTAGACCATGGAACAGACTATACCTAAAAAGATATTACCAGTAACAAATTTGAAGAAAGACTAGGTGATGATATAATATATGATGAAACAAAGAAGAAATAAATAAAAGAATTTTTTGTCACAGCTGCGAGATTATTCGCAAGAAATAATATAAAAATAAGAAATGGTGATATTCGCAAGAGAAATATAAGAATGGGACTAACCTTTATGGCGTACACCCTAGTTCGCGGATAAAATTTCGCAAGAGGCAAATGTAAGACCTAACGTGCGTCATATAAGGGGGTATCTCTTTGCATGGCTCAGGGATAAGGTTATACCGCTGCTGGAACCTGAGTCATGGAGATTTGGGGTCAATAAAGCCCATCTGGGGGAGGTACCTTGGATTTTCTACATGAACTTATGATTTAGGTTGGACGACTGAGGGTCTCTTCCAAGGAGTGCAAAGTATGATCAAGGCGCTGAGGTACACAGTTGAGCCAAGGGTGTCCGGGGAGTATGAAACTACCCTGGCCATTCTTGGCAAGTCTTGACTATGATGCACTCGGCCCGAAGAAAACCCCACCTAGGGTGCAGTCTCGTAACCATAAGCCATATAGGCGAACGGGACAAGAGGCTGCAAAAATAACTGGTTGTTGTTAAGACCGGATGGGAGGAGCTAGTCTTGTATGGCCTATGTACGCCTCCTTGAAGGGGATACTAGGGGGAAGATAAGGGTGGCACCCTCCATTAGGGAGATGATAAGTGTCTTAAGACACAAATGTCATGAGGCTTTTTACTCACGGGAGTATTAAGGCTTGTCATATTTGTACAACAAATATACAGAGGTAAAAATCCAAGAAAAAAATATAAGATGAGATCAATGGGTTTTTACATGAAAGTGTAAAGACGTCTTGCGATTTCATCGTAAGATGGCAATGTCATGGGGCTTTGCTTTCGCCAGAAAACTTAGGCCTGTCATATTGTCGCAAAAAAATCGATACATCGCGGATAAGGCAAGATCAATGGGTTCTTACATGCAAATGTAAGAACGTCCTGCAATTTTGTTGCAGAAACAAAATTTGGCAAAATAAGACCTTTAACTAGGAAGGCAAAATAAGACCAAAAGAATAATCTAAACATTAACTATTTTGTTCAAATGCAGATGAACTTTGTTCATCGCAAGAAAGATACTAAGGGGCAAGTATGGGAATCGATAAACAGAGTATCAACATCTTTCTCTCAAGAACATTATTATCTTTCTTGCAAGCACAACTGAATTCAAGAAATAGTGTAAAGTATATCATTCGCAAGAAAAGGAAGAGATAACTCAAGAAAATGTCAAAGTTATTACAGAAGAAATAACTCAAGAAAATAAAAATAAAATTCATAGTTCAGTGTTAACTTTGCTAGCTCCATTGTCTTTACCAGAGTTATTATCTTCGCCAACATTCCCTTCATTCTAATTAATTCTAGCTTCTTCTTCATCAGACTTGTCACCAGCAGTTGTTCTATCATCAGTAGCAGCTTTTTCTGGAGGAATTTCTTCTTTATCCACCTGGTCTTCTTGATAATGATTTTCTTCGCCACTTTCACAATCAAAATCACTGTCAGCAGGACGAGGAACTTCATCATCACCTACTTCTATAGGTTTGATTGACACAGGAGGAAGAGAGTTGGACAGCAACATATCATTCACTAGAACTTGTGCAGAAAGATGAACTTGACGAAGAAAATCTTTATCACGGTCTCTAATCTCCATATCATTAAAATATTCAAGGTATTCATATTTCCTTTCTATTTGATTGCGAGAATAAGCAAGATGAGTAGTAAGAACACCATTATCTTTGCGAACCTTATCCAGATCAGCACTCATAGTAGAAATAGTAGAATGAAGCTTTTCCTCAGATGCTGGGAACAACAACAATGAAAATAAAGATTATTCTGTCAAAGATTTCACAAGAAATTCAACAAAATAAAAATAATCAAGGCACCCAAATTGACTGCCTTCCTTTTGCGAAGTTAACTTTTGAATTAGTAACAGGAAAGAATTCTCCCAATGATCCATGGCGTCATCGAATTTATCTCCAACTATGCCTTTTAGGCGAGATTTTATACTTTCTTCTTTAGAAAGGAGATAAGTATTTTCCTTCGCTAATGAAGAGTTGGATTCTTATAATTTGGAGTATTCTTCTTTAAGTTGGCTTACCTTTATACTTAAAGCTATTCTACCTTGGATGAGCGCATTTTTCTCAGTGATAGAAGATTCAGTTACTTCTTTAAATTCATCTTTTAGCGAATGAAAGATCGTTCTTGGTTATCATACATTCTTTGAAGAGTACTTAGTTGCTGCGAGGAGATCGCCACCTTATTTGAAAGATCCCGCTTCTCTTGAGATAAAATCTTATTTTCGTCTGATAAAGTTTCCATTGATAAATTAGCCTTGGTTAACAAATAAGAGATGTGATATATTTCGTCTTAATAAATCTTATTTCTGTGCTAATTGTATGTTCTCTTTGGTAAGGTTCTCTACTTGATCAAGGGAGTACGTATATAGATTATCTAATCGGTTATATTGGTCCATCCAAGAATCTCTATCAACACGAATCTCTTCAGCAATGGATTCAGCTTTGAATATCCCCATTAATCGATTCTGATTTAAGGTTTAATGTGCGAACAAAGGATTTTAAGAAAATGAAGTATGAAAAGAAGAAAAACAATTAACATAGGAAAATTAAAGACAAAGATAGAAAGATTTATTTATAGTCTACTAAATGTATTAAGAATTTCTATAACTTTGTAAAAGGAACCACAGGTTAATTCGGACCGTAAAGGGTACAAAACATCAAACTAAGAACACATGGAACTAACCCCAAGCCCAATAGGTCTGAACTGGCACGGCCCATTAATCTAAGTCCGGGTATAAATGGTCAATTAACGGTCACTAACAGTCCTTGTATGGTCAAAAGGGTCTAATAACAGTCAGCGTCCAAAGTTCAGGGTCAAGGTCAAGTCAAAATTTGGTCAACATCCAACTAGAACCGGTCAAGGTCAACTCGGTCAATGTCTGGTTTATTGAGTCAACTCAGGGTTAGACTGATTCAACTCAGTCAGATTCTAAGTCAGATAAGTCAGCTAGACTGACTGGAATGACTAACATGCATATTTCTAATGCAACACAAAAACAGAACAAGACTCAAATGATGCATTTCTAATCCTCTTTCCAAAATACATAGTTTGAATATCATTTCATTGATTCAAATCAATCATTATATTTCCATGACTTCATGAACTGCAACTTCATTACATCTATAAGTTCACGACCACATACATAGCATCCATATCAAAGTTTACAACCCCAATTTCCATTGTCCATCACCATTCTGTAAAGCCTTGCACCAAACCATTACCCCTACAATACTTACTCCTAGCATTTAACTTCGCCAACACTTTTATTCATGCAACATCCTAACCACCAGTATCAGCACCACCATTGCAACAATCCATTTCAGTCATGCCATCTACATCGCTTGAACCTTGTACAGCCTTTGCTCTATCTGTAGTTCAAGAACATCCTTCAATTCCTCATTCCTTAACAAATCCACAACCTCAGTAAAGACCATCATCATCACACAAATACCTAACATTTATCTAATTCCATATCAACTAAACCCTGAGCTTCATAAGCATCACCAATTCAACAACAGACCACCAACAACATCATCTTCAGTTATTCCTCAACACTCCACTTCAGCTGTAGCAACAATTCAACACCACTACAACAGACTAACTCCATATGCACCACTACAGTTCAATTCTTATACCTCCATCACCATACACAACCACCACCAGCTACATAACCACCACCACTGTTACCAATTGAACATCACCTACAACTTCCGCTTAACTATTTCAGTATCAACATAAACATCACCTCGATATGTTCATTACCTCCACCAACAGAACATTCATGCTATTTACCTGCACTTGAATCCCAACAACATCCTCATCTCGGGACCACCATAGCTCAACTTAAGAACTACCATCTCATTCCTATTATCACCTGGAACTTCATCTCAATTATCTTAACCATACAGTTACAGTGATATCCTTCTACTCAGAACATCATCTTCATCAGGTTCAATTCAATAACAACCTATGTACACAAAACTAGTAACATGTACTTCAATCCCTTCATCTGATTTCAATTCTTCCACCACCAACCCAAAATTACATTAACAAACTCTAACCTGATAAGAACCTTAATTCCTAATTCCTAAAGAAACTCAAATTAAACCTTATACAATTCTTTATACCCTAATTAACAACAAACCCACGACAAAGACTACCAAACCAAACTCAATTTCATAAAGAAATCAAACAAAACAGAAACCCAAAATTTAATCTTCAAATTAAGGAAACCCTAATTTACCTGGTTCTGTGATTCTTCATAAGAACAGCTTCACATCAACAAATTAGCACCAACCCATTTCGTTCTCCATCACCAACCACTCAAATCCATTTTTAATTAATCAACTCTTTCATATCTTGAACACAAACCGAACCCTGACTTCATTTCACCGTTGTAACCAGTTATTCTCCTCCCGATACAAATCAATCATAGAACCAACATCTTCATCTTTGATTCAACGTACTAACAAGTTTCTATGAATCATTAACAAGAAAACTAATTTTAATTCAACATAACTGAATTCGACAGAGAGAAATAGAAAGAAAAAGAAGAAGAAAGAAGAAGAAAGAAAGAGAAGAAGAAAAGAGAAATGAGTTCTCTCGACAAGTTTGGTGATGATAAGGCCATATTTAAAATAAGGCGCACGAGAAACTGATAAGGGCATCCAGGTCAGTTTAAAATAGAATTATTATTTCTCCCTTCATACTTATCCAATGATATCCTGATCGTCCGGCATTCGAATGGCACGTTCGAGTAGTCTGTTTCGCATAACTTTTCGATACCTATTCGATGATACTAATTTTGTTTCTAAATTACTGTTAGATTAATTTTATTAATTATCGATCATGTTAAACTAATTGAATCATTAGTAGCTTAAACGTCTCTTGACTGGTATAATAACGTTGACGAGCTTGAGGGTCGTCACAAGTACTGCTCGGTCGAACTTGCAAGCGTTGATATCTCATTCAAAGAAAACTCATATTTAGCAACGCTGTAATAGTATGCAGCTTTATGAAACAAATCCAGTAATTGTTTATACTTCTCATGTCCTTTCTTGATAGGGAGGTTATTCTTCAAATGATAAAATCAGTAACTATAACGCGAGTTAGGAAAAACCTTAGGAATACTTTGCTTCAGCCCTTCATGATGATCAGTGATAAAGGTGATAGGACGAGAGTGGACACAATCTGCAAGTTTTCCATGAACCACTCCAAACCTTCAATGTCTTCTGAAGGAACTAAAGCGAACGCGAAAGGAAAAAAAAAACCTATCGAATAAAAGAAAACAAAAGAACTAAAACTGTCAGTTCATTGAGAAAAATGAGATGAAACTGTCAGTTCATTTAGAAAACTATCGGTTCATTTGGAAGTATGAACTAAAAGCTATCAGTTCATTAGGAACTATGAAGCTAGCAATATGAGCTAATCAAGAAGAAAAATAATCAGTTCGTTAAGAATTGTAAACTAGTTATATAAACTAATAAAAAAAAACAGTCAGTTCAGTAACAACTATGAACTAAAAATCAAAGAATGCAGTTAGTTCATTTTAGAAAATATATAAAACAAAAATGTGAGTTATACAATAATGAAAGAAATTTACCTTAGTTCCCATTCACTCCAGTGGTAACCATCAACGTTTCCTTGAATCTCCCAGTGAGAAATGTTGCATCACAATAAAGTATAGGGAGAATGAACTTGTATCCTTCGATATATGCATCAAAACAAATGAAAAGCCTCTCAAACCATTTAGTCTCTTTATTAAATTAAAACTTAACATAGCTTCCAGGGTTTATAGCCTCTATTACTTGGACATACCAAACAAGATCTGTAAAAGTTTTTACATCATCACCATATATCTCTGACTGAGATGCTTCCTTCCCTTTATAAGCATGATGGTATTTTATGTTAATACCGTAACAACTCTTCACTTGAGCAACAATATCCAAAGGATTTATCGACGAATTTGACTGTATTTGATCCTTGAATAAATGCTTTATCAATTTCTTCTTCACAGGGGATCATTCAGCTTATAAGAACCACCACATGTATGATTCCCATTGAATTTCTTGATAGCAAAGACACTTTTAGTGGTATCAATTGGAATAGTATGCAAATACCAAGGACAATCTGCACTCCTACCACACTTGAATATGCACCTAAGTAAATCATTCTTAACCTTTGCAACTTTATAACCAGACTTGGTGCAATATTTATCGACAGCTAAGCGAACCTCATTAACACCACCATGAAAAACTTGACCAACACTTTTAAAAATATCCTCCAAACCATTAGTGTTTATGGGTGAAAACTATTTCTGCAGTTTTTGGTAAGTTTGGGTGTGTGTGGATGAGAAACGAATCTAAAACGTAAACAAATGCACTGCACGAGTGTGCTTTTGATTTGAGAGATCAATCATATAATTTTGGCATAAACCAAGAAATGGTCGTTCCAGACTTGCTTCGGTCACAAAGTGAAGGAGATGGGGTTGATCTTAGGGAGGGAATCGAATAAGGTGTTGAGATTGTGAAGGTATTGGTTGTTTATGACTTGTATCATAATGTTGAACTAGCTTGCACAATGTAAGCTATCGGTTCTGGGTATTTTCTGGATACGTGACAACACTTGGTTTTTTCTGTGTTGTTTGAAGATAAGTCGAAGAACCTATTTATACAAGTCATTTGAGCGTAATCCTCATCTCGTAGGAAGTGGAGGAAGTTGAGTTATGAAGTAGTGGGGTCGTGTAGGTGATTGTCACACGATCATGCCTTTGACCACTTTTCTCATCATCGTTAACTGTCCATGCTTCCTGACATGTTCTCATAATGGGCGTGTTGCATGCCGCACATTGTAAACTGCCAGACCAATACTCCAGTAAGTATCCCCCAGTTTGTGACATGTTTGATGTCTCGAATGAGTGGATCGAGTCGTTGGACCCGCCGCAGGAAATAGCATGTGGTGCTATTAGGTTAAATAACTAAGTTATTTAAGGAGTTGATATTTGTGAAATATCGTGTATGCTCGATGCATGTAATGCATCATTTTAAAGCAAGCAGCTCAAAACAATCGATATGCATAATGCATCGCTGTTTTAAAGCTTGATCGAGCAAGTCGCGGATTAAGCGTCTTAAAATGATAGCACGTCAAACCATCTTCAAGTGATCGTTTAGAGGCTGCATAGGCAGGACACCATCTGATCGATCACTCCATGTGACAGAGTGGCGGATGGTGATCATTGAGGCGTTTCATTAATCGCCTAACTCCTAATCCATGTCGTCTGTCCAAGATGGAAAAGTTGGACGGAGGAGATGATTTACAGCGTATGTTTGCTCCCGTTGATAAAATTTTAGGGTTTTTAGAGGTGCGCAAGCATCCCTCTTTGGCTTGATCGAATCCAAGAATTGGCGCTAATTTTGGTGGGACCAACCAGGCATGCGTGGAGACGGTCTGCCGGAGTGCATGCCTACACCTATCGGTCCCATATAGATTCGATCTATGCCACTCAATTAGACCAGCAAAGATGAGTAGTCGTGATCGATTTGCGGCGGAAATACATTGCCGCAAAGGATTTGAAAGTCGTGTGGCATGCCACCTTTGGGCGTGCGTTTCGAGGAGCCGGTCCCTAGTCTACATAGGCCAGTCGGTCGCACGCAAAGGTGGGCCCATAATGATCACGTTGATATCCTTGGGACCTCTTGAGTCTATATCTACACTATATATTCATAGGTTGGTGAAGATGGATGGTCACGATCGATCTACCACATATGTGCATTGCCGCAAGCCCTAATTGGGGTTTTGAATCGGTCACACGTACGTGACTTTGGCCAAACGGTTTGGCACATCGTGATCCTCCTTTGGAGAGACCGATCATGTAGGGCCCATGTTGGTTCGGTGATGAACACATGCGTATCTTCGTGATGGTCCCAAATGCGATCTAAGCCATCCAAATAGGCTGGCTAAGTTGGATGGTCGTGATCGATTTAAGACGCTAGTAGACTTCCACGACCTCCGAAAGCATCACGCCCACTATGTTTTGAGAAATCGTTTATTGCTCCATGACCATGTTGTGAGAAAACCGATCAGGTATGGGGAGAGTGGGCCCGCTAACGTGTGCGTTAGCGCTTCCCTAATCATTCATGGAATGATCTAATCCGTCAAACCAGGATGGTGAAATTGGACGGTCGTGATCGTTTTAAGACTGCCCTGATCAGTCTATGTTCGATCGAATCTTTACAAAGAATTATGGCTACCCTACTCAGGGTTAGCGTTTGATGGTGCTAGGAGATGTTCGTGTGATGCCCGACCGACTAGGGCATAAGTGGGCCCGCTGGTGGTCATCACGACAATCTCCTATTATTTCCATGGTTTGGCTAGGCTTGTTAAATTGTGTGGACGTGATCGTTTCTGAGACTGATATGGACAGTCTAGATTTCCCTTAAGGAAATTAAGCATGTTCGATCGGGCTAACCAAATCGCGTCGATGTGAGACTCTCTCTGTCATAAAGTGATGTAGCCTGTGTGGGTACTTTGTGCATGTCTCAATATTGGCACGGAGATTCATGCTACTCTGCTGAGAGTGAACACTCAGTCGTTATGTCATGTAAATAATGAGAGTTCGGCTGAGAATACAACAAGGAAAATACTAGGAAAATTATGCATTAATTAATAATGCTAATAAAATTCACAGAATATTTGGAATTGTTGTTGCACGCACCATTCTGGGTGAATCTTGTGTATATTGTTGAATTGCTTCGAATAAATAAAATGAAGAGGTTTTTTACACTCATCACTCTTTAGATGTCTTTTCCCTTTGTAGGGTGACAGCGCATAAAAATACTGGTTTTATAATTTTAGCCTTGAACTAAAATCCTCCATCAACATTAAGTCCCTTGCCTAGCACGTAATAGTTGCACTATTGCGGGGTAGGCATTAGATGGTGATATATACAGCGTAAGAGGATGAAATAAAGGAAGCTCACCCGGAGGAGCTTTGACCGACCGCTAGTAATTGTCCATGTGAACGTGCCGACGCAAGCATGGAACTTTGGTGGGACCGGTTTCCTCCCTTGGGCATTCGAGCTAAGAAATGAATCCTTTTTCTACCAGGGTTCTTCAATTATTTGTGTATAAAAGGTGTTGATGGTGGATTTTAGTTCAAGGCTAAAATTATAAAACCAAATTTAATGCGCTGACATCCTGCAAAGGGTAAAGCCGTTTGATAAGTGATGAGTGCAGAAAACCTCTTCACTTTATTTATTCGAAGAAATTCAATAAATACACAAAATTCACCCAGAATGGTGCGTGCAACAGCAATACCAAATATTCTGTGAATTTTATCAGCATTATTAATTAATGCACGATTAGCCTAGTGTTTCCTGTGTTGTTCTCAGCAGAACTATCATTATTAGCATGACATGACGACTGAGTGTTCACTCTCAGCAGAGTAACATGAATCTCCAAGTGCCAATTTTGAGACATGCACGAAATACCCGTATAGGTTACTCTCTGACAAAGAGAATTTCGAGTCGATGCACTCTCAGCTCGATCAAATGCATTTGATTTCCTTAAGGAAAATCTGGAATGTCTGTGTGGGTCTCAGAACAGATGACGACCACGCAAGTTGGACACATGATTTAACCAGCCTAGACGAACCCTAAAAGAAGCAGGCGATCACCTCAATGACCACCAGTGGGGATGTTTATGCCCTGGCCGGTCGAACACATGCTATGCCCCAAAATATCTACCGAACGCCAGCCCTAAAGTAGGATGGTCGAGCTGGTATGGAGTGGCTCGTGCTGTTTGTAGTGGCTCGTACGAGCAAGGATGTTAAGGACAGTCTCAAAATAAGTCGCGACCGTCCAACTTCGCCAGCCAAGTTATACGGCTTGGATCATCCCGTGATTGATTGGTGAAGTGCTGGTATGCACATTGGCGGGCCCACTTTTCACCTACCTGATCAGCTTTCTCACGACCTAGCCCTAGAGCAGTGAACGCTTGCTTGAAGTGTGGCTGATGTGATACTTAAAGGGGTCACGGAAATCCCACTAGTGTCTTAAATCGATCACAACCATCCAACTTCGCCAGCATGTTTGGATGGATTAGATCACGCCTAGGACCATCAGACAGGTACATATATGTTCACTGTCGGCCTAACGTGGGCCCCGCACGGTCGATCTCCCCAAAGGAGGAGCATAGCCTTCCAAACCGCTGGGATAAAGTTGCACGTGCGTGACTGGCCCAATACCCTAATTAGGGTTTGCGGCATGGTATATGTGTCGCAGATTGATCACAGCCATCCATCTTTACCAGCTCGGATGGAGGGTGCATATATAGACTAAGGAGGTCGAGGGAGTATCAACGTGATCACTGCGGTCCCACCTGTGTGTATGACTGACCGGCCGAAGTGGTGCAAGACCAGATGCCTCGAAACATGTGCCCCAAAGGTGCCATGTCGTGGCCCCCCTAAAGTCCTTTGCGGCATATGATTCATGTCACAAATCGATCACGGCCACTCACATTTTCCAGACAAATTGAGTAGCCTAGATCGTACCTCCGCGAGACAGAATGGTATGTACATGTACACCGGCAAGCCGTATACACGCATGCCTGGTCGGTCCCACCAAAAACATCGTCCATGCTTGATTTAAGTCAAGCTGAAGAGTGACTATCGCAAATATGTGTCGTAGATCATCTCGTCCGTCCAACTTTTCCATCTTAGTCAGGCAGCCTATGCTAAGAGTTAAACGGCCAATGAGGTACCTTGGTGATCATCGCCCGTCACTCTACCACAAGGAGTGATCGGCCAAGGGATGGCCCTCCCATGTGTCCTCCAAACGATCACTCAAAGATGGTTGGGCATGCATCTATTTTAAGACGCTTGATCCGCGACTTACTCCGTTAGGCTTTAAAACAGCGATGCTTCATACATATTAATTATATTCGATGCATTACATGCGTAAAGTATACATGATATTTCATGAATATCGATCTTCCTAAATAACTTAGTTATTTAACCTAATAGCATCACGTGCTATTTCATGAGGGTCCCATGACTCGACCCACTCACTCGAGACATCAAACATGTCACAAACTGGAGGATACTCACTGGGGTATTGGTCTGGCGGTTTACAACGTGCAGCGTGCAACGCGCCATTACAAGAACGTGTCAGGAAGAGTGGACGGTTAACAGTGATGAGGGGATTGGGTAAAGGTGTGATCGTGTAACAATCAACACTCCTACACGACCCCACTACTCCATCACTCAACTTCCTCCACTTCCTACGAGATGAGGGTTTGCGCTCAATGACTTGTATAAATAGGTCATTTGCCTATTTCCAAACAACACAGACAAACACAGAAAAAACCAAGTGTTGTCATCAGTATCCAGAAATCATCATTCTGATACAAGTCATAAACAACCAACACCTTCGCAATCTCAACACCTTCTTCGCTTCCCTCCCTAATATCAACCCCATCCCCTTCACTTTGTGACCGAAACAAGTCTAGAACGGCCATTTCTTGGTTTAGGCCAACATTGTACAGATTGATCTCTCGAATCAAAAGCACTCCCGTGCAGTGTATTTGTTTAGGGTTTAGATTCATTTCTCATCCACACACCCAAAATTACCAAAACCAGCAGAAATAATTTTTACCCATAAACAATTAGCGACCACAGTAGGAGATTAATCTCTCGGTTGTGAAGTCAATTTATTCAATACCCAATCCCATTTGGTTGATTTTCATAATGGTTGGTCTTATGACTCCCCTAACAATTTCAAATCCCGGTCGAAGATCCTCCAATGAAGATACCCTTCTTCCCAACGGTGTATCTGATGGTGTAACATGAAGAATCCCAACATTGATCGAGTTAGCATGGGTACATGAGATTTACATGAAGAACATGGACCTGATCAAATAAACAATAAACGGCATACTTGATATCCTCATCAAGATGACATCAGATATGAGCGGTTCCCATGTCACAAAGATTTATACACTAGGAACTGATCCTCGCAACGATCCTCCTCAAGTAAATAGTTTCACTATGAACCAGAGGTCGGTGGAGTAGGAAGCATTTTCTCTAGGGGAATGTTTATGCGAACTTTTACACCTCTCGAAGAATCAGCAGGCGGAGACGTTTGCTGTAATCAACCAGATAGCCTTGGACGTGCATTTAACTCCTTTGCGTCCAGAAGCCTCAAAAACACCAGGGATGTTTGTGAATAATGTTATATTTACAGAAGAAGACATGATGGCGGAAGAAGGTAGCAACGGGTCCCTACACGTTACTGCACGCATCAAGGATTCAGAGTTCAAGTGGGTCCTCATCGACACATGTGATTACTCTCAAGACACTCAGGACGGCCAAGGTTCGCCCAAGCAAGATTGTGCGACAACCTACCATGATGACAAACTTTGAAGGAAACCAAACCAACACGTACGGGTATGTCAATATGAATTTATCTGTGGGGCCCGTCTAATCAAAGGTGAAATTCGAAGTCATGGAAAAGGAGCAGGACTACCATATAGTAGGTATACCATAGATTCATGACAATAGAATCGTCCCCTTGATGTATCACCAATGCCTAAAGACTATACTGAATAAAGAGGTCGTTCGTATTCCTGCATCATTGTCTGCTTACGCACCAATATGTGGAGTGGAATCATTTGAACCAAGAGAATCTCCGCATGAAGAATCATACAAAGTTTATTGCATCCCACTCCCCACGTAGGCGTCAATCCAGGAGGAGACCGACTTGCATCATTGAAGGCTAAGCCCTATGATGCATCTTTGATACCATCCAGAGCTTCACCATGGAAACAACCACTACAAAGAATATTTCATCCATGTGATGTTCCAAGCATCCCAGCATTGCATCCAGGAGAGTACAATAAGCTTGTATCAAATCACAGAGGCGTGTATTCAAGGTGGTACAATTAAAGTAAGCTAAACTTGGGGACTGAAGCTTACTTCAAGTTTAGAAGTTTAAACACATACACCGCCTTATCAGCGGATGCAATGAAAGCACATCTTCCATGAGAAAATAAGCTTAGGATAATTAAACATGGGGACTTTTGTCACGCTGCTTACTCACGGGAGAGCCTGATCCACTCAAATCCCAGTCATGCGCGAAGGACATGCCTAGCGGAGACAGAGCTAAGTAACTATCGTTAAACTAAATATTTTTTGTCAATTAGGCATATCAAATAAATTTTAAATCTCTTAGTGTTGAGACGAGAAAATTCCTCAACACTCACCACTATGTTGCCAGGAAAACTAACTCAACATATTTATCCTTTTAGTGTTAAGTTGTGAAAATTCCTCAACACTCATCACTGTGTTGCCAGGCAAACTGCCTCAACACATTTATCCTTTTAGTGTTGAGTCGTGAAAATTCCTCAACAGTCATCACTGTGTTGCCAGGAAAACTGCCTCAACACATTTATCCTTTAGTGTCGAGTCGTGAAAATTACTTAACACTCATCACTGTGTTGCCAGGCAAACTGCCTCAACACATTTATTATTTTAGTGTTGAGTTGTGAAAATTTCTCAACACTCATCACTATGTTTCCAGGCAAAATGCCTCAACACATTTATCCTTTAGTGTTGTGCGAAAATTCCTCAACACTCATCACTGTGTTGCCAGGCAAACTGCCTCAACACATTTATCCTTTTAGTGTTGAGTCGTGAAAATTCCTCAACACTCATCACTGTGTTGCCAAGCAAACTGCCTGTAGTTGCAGGAAATCCTACACTACACCCTTGATAAGAATTCACACTAATCAACACATTTTTTAAGATTAAAAACGACACTTTATTATTTGATTCTCAGAAATGTTTACAAGAAATGGAAGAAATCAAGAATACAACCGCTCACTTGAATTTTCTCTCTCCTCAAGACTTTCTCAACACTCAAAAAAATACATCATCCCCTTTCTGAATCTACTGGATCTCTTTATATAGGGTAGTTACATAGTGGATGACAGCTAAGTTGTCCTTTAATTTCGGACCTGGTTCACGATGCTCTCGCGGTAGTTGTAATGCTAACTCTCGCAGGAGTTGTAACCATCGCAGAATAATCACGCTCTTCCCGTGTTTCCTGTTTTCATCATTCGTTACGTCATTCTTTGGATTATTCTCTGAGCTATTCTGTGACGCTCGCAGAGTGTTGTTTTAGAATCTCACAGAAATGTTGTAGCGATATTTTGATCCTACATCTTGCCTCTCCTCATGTCTTCTTCACAGAGTGAAGAGGATATGAGGATCTCCAACTCTTCATAACATCGCAACTCCCTGTCTTTTCGTATTTTCCTTTCGACAACATTCCGTGAATTTAGTTTAACTACCTACACGTATCGTGAATCCCCCCTTTTTTACCGATACGTCTTTCCTCAACAGGTCATCTTCTTTTGCCTATAAAAGGTAGAATCTGGTTACAAAACAAATTTTCTTCTTTTACTTTTGTATTTTTTTCGTCTATTCATTCTGTTTTCCGTCTGCAACTTTCTTCTCTCATAGATTTTTCTACTACTGCTTCCATGGAGTCATCAAGGTATCTCTTCTTCTAATGTTGTTAAATTTGATCTTACTTACTTGGATTATGATCATCATTATTTATTTGATATTTTTTATCTGATTTTATATAACTCCCATATTGTGTCTTTGCTTCAGCAGAGCCGTTCCCAACACAAGAGTTGTAGTCCAAAACCCTAATCTTCAGGAAGATTTTCAACAAAAACCCGTCGAGAAGAAAAGGAAGTCTACGAGTAATAAGGTAGGAAGAAACATTTGTCTTCTTAATAACAATATTATTGCCTCTGCTTCTTATCTATATTATTATTCGCAGGTTAATGAAGATGTTGCTAGACCTTGCAAGCAATATCGCAAGGTCAAGTCTCTTGAGATTGATATTACTATTCCCAAATTTACATCTTCAAAACCTGTTTCTACAACTTCGCAGATAGAACCTCCATCCTCTATTTGCGAGAATGTTATTATCAATACCCCCAATGCCATCAATATTCCAATAAATGAGACTCCCTGAACTGTTATGAACAAAGTTGCTTCCTCTTCTATTTTACCCCCAACCTTTACCTTTCCGGACACTCCTCCTCCTGATGATGCAACTATCATAAATGATTCAAATCTCCAACTTGCCATCATTACCACTTAACCCTCTACACCTCTTCCCTCATCTAAAGAATCATTAATAGAGGTTGATGTTGCTTTTAGAGTTCTGTCTGACATTTTAGATGATGCCAGAAAATCTTTTACTGACCCCTTCAAATATGATGTTTACGAGACTTTAATCAAATATTTTGGTTCTGACCGCACTTCTTCGCAAGCGTCTTTAGAAAATGAAATTGAATCTCTAAAGAGAAGTCTCCAAGCCAAACTTCAGAATGTGATATCCTTGATCACAAGCTTCGCAACTCTTCACTAGATTTCAAAAATCTTCGCAATAAAAACAAGGAATTAAAAGGTATATTTCTTCTGCCTCTGCCTCTAACTTTTCTATTCCTGTAGATTTTCATCTTTTTTGTACTCAATTTCCTTTTAAATATTTGGTGTGCCTATTTAGCTTTAAATCAGAAACGAGTAATGAAGATATTTGAATTAGAATCTGCTGCCGAAGAAGCCCGTGTTGAGAGAGATTCTTGGATGGATCAATATAATAGATTAGATAATCTCTACACATACTCAATCGATCAAATAAATAATCTTACCAATGAGAACGATCAATTAGTGCAAAAGCAAAATCTATTAAATAGCGAAGCTACTCGCCTCTCATATTTGTTAACCCGAGCTAACTTGGCGATGGAATCTTTATCAGATGAAAATAAAACTTTGTCTCAGGAGAAACGTAGCTTTTTAAACAAGATGGCGATCTCCTCGCAGAAAATAAACGATCTTCAGTAAATGTGTAACGACCAAGAACAATCTCTTCGTTCACTAAAAGATGAACTCAAGGAAGTAACTGAATCTTCTGTCGCTGAGAAAGATAAACTTATCAAAGGCAGGTTAACTTTAAGTTTAAAGGCCAGTAAACTCCAAGATCAATATTCTCAATTAGAAGAATCTTACTCCTTATTAGCAAAACAAAACACTTATCTCCTCTCCAAAGAAGAAATTATAAAATCTCGCCTGAAGGGTATTGTTGGAGATAATTTTGATGATGCCATGAACCAATGGGAGAATTGTTTCTTAATACTAATTCAGAACTTAACTTCTCAAAAGGAAGGTAGTCGTTTTGGCTGCCTTGATTGTTAATTTTCATATTTAATTTCTCTGCTATATTTCTTGCGAGATTTTCATCTGAATATTTTCTTGTTAACTTATCTTTTTCGCAGAATCTGAAAAAAGCCTTCATTCTACTATTTCTGGTCTAACTGAGAAACTAGCTTCAGTTCGCAAGGAAAATGGAAGGCTTATCGCCCATCTTGTTAAATCTCGCGATCGTGCAGAGAGGAGATATGATTACCTTGAATACTATAAAAATATAGAGATTAGAAATCGTGACAAAGGTTTCCTTCGCAAGGTTCATCTTAGTGTTGAAGTTCTTGTGAATGACATTCGAATTTCCCAATCTCTCCCTCCTGTATCCGTTGATCCCCAAGAAGTAGATGATGATGAAATTCCTCTTCCCATGGATAATGATTTATACTATGCAAGTAGTGAAGAAGATGTCTCTCAAGAAGACCCATCAGAAAAAGAAGAAAGTCCTCCAAGAGAAGTAGCCACTGGTGGTGAAGCAATTGCTGATGAAAAGTTAGATGAAGAAGAAACTCAAACTGATCGTAACGCGAAGAATACCAGTAAGGAGAATGAAGCTATCGAGACTAATAGCAAGATTAATACTGAAGCTTGATTTTTCTCTTGTTTTATTTTCCTTCCTCTTACTTGCGAGCAATGTATCTTTTCTGCAACTTTGGAGTTCAACTTTGCCTCTGTTATTTTGAATATTCTCAAGAAAGATAATGATATTTTGTTTATTAACTCCCTTATTTGCCCTTCATTATCTTTCTTATAATAATCAAGTGTTTCCTGCATCCTTCCTTTGCGAACTGTGTTGTGATATTTCTTGTGAAATTATGGATACTCCTGCTGTGTGGTTCTGAATAATATTTCTGAGAAATTCCGAAGGATTCTGAGAAATCTTTCCTACATTCTTAAAAGAAAATAGTTAATGTTTAGGATTATTATGTTGGTCTTATTTTGCCTTCCTAGTTAAAGGTCTTATTGTGCCAATATTTGTGTATGCGACAAAATCGCAGGTTATCTTTACATCTGCATGTAAAAAACCCATTGATATTGTCTTATTCGTATTTTGTCAATTTCTCTGTGACAATATGACAAGTCTAAGTTCTCCTGCGAGAACAAATCTTTATGACATTGCCGTCTTGTGATGAAATCGCATGACGTTTTTACACTTTCATGTAAAACCCCATTGATCTCATCTTAACTTTTTCTCTTGGCTTGTTTCCTCTGTATAATATTTGTCACGTGACAATATGACAGGCCTAAATGTTCTTGCGATCATAAGGCCCCATGACATTGCCGTCTTTAGACACTTATCAGCTCCCTAATGGAGGGTGCCGCCTTTATCTTCCCCTATTTACCCCTTCAAGGAGGGCACATCGGCCATACAAGACTAGCTCCTCCCATCCAGATTTACCAACAACTAGTTGTTTTCGCAGCCTCTTGTCATTTATGCCTATATGGCTTATAGTTACAAGACTGCACCCTAAGTGGGGTTTATTTCGGGCCGAGTGCATCATAGCTAAGACTTGCCAAGGATGGTCAGGGTAGTTTCGTACGCCCCAGGCACCCTTGACTCAACCGTGTACCTCAGCGCCTTGGTCATACTCTGCACTCCTTAGAAGAGATCCTCGGTCGTCCAATGATAGGTGTCTAAAACACCTTTTTATTTATCTATTGTTTATGCTTTCTGTAAGGATCCTCAAGCTCGTCAACGCTATTTGACTGGTCCAACGATAATTAAGAGACGTCTTAGCCGCTAATAACTCGAACATTAATTATTAGAAATTAATCTAACAACGGTTTAGATACGAAACTAGTATCATTAGATAGAACTTGAAAAGTATTGCAGAGTGGACTACTCGAACGAGCCAATCGGATATCAGATGAAGAAGATATTATCAGTGTTGTGTGAACCGCTTGGCTGCCCTTATCATTTGGACGGGTGTCTTTAGTAATTTTTGGTCGGCCTTATCCAGACCAAGTTGAGAAGATTCATTATTCTTTCTTATTCTTCTTCTTTCATTCTTCATTCTGTTTCTTCTCCTCCCCTGCTCTTTCTTTTCTGCGAGTGTGCGAGAGATTAAACGAAAGTTTGATGATCAGTAGAAGGTGGAGAAGATTATGTGTTAGTTGATGGTAGTTGTGTGGTTGTATGTAGTTGATTTAACTCGAGATAAAAGAAGAAATCCAAAGTCAGGGTTTCGGGAATATAAGATTAATTGAAGAATTTTGTAGAATTAAATATGAAATCGATTAATTAAAGATGGGTGTTCACTGTATTAGCAAATAAGAAGATTTGTTAGTCAATTTTAGATTCACAGTGAAGGGTTGAAGAATATAGGGTTTGTATGATGAACTCAGAGAAGCTTTTGAAGATAAATTTGATTCTTTAGGAAGGTGATTTGGAGATGGGTATTGAGTTATTAAACAAATTAGAGGTTATGGAGTTGCTCGTGAAGATTTGTATAATTAGGGTTTCATGAGAAATTGCGGAAGAGGATGAGAAGAATCTGGAGTCGAAATTGAGACTTTAAGTAACAGATTAAAGATGGGTTTTACCTGAATTAGAGTTTTGAGTTTGAAGAATAGATTGTAATTGGTAGTAGGGTTTGATTCTGTTTTTAATCAAGGTGGGAATTGAATTAGGGTTCATGTGTCTTCCCCAAAACAGAAATTAGGTCTTCGGAGGATTTGATTCAACATATTAGCAATTCAAGGGATACTGATTCCTGGGTAAGACTCCAATTTCGTTTAAGTTTGATGTTTTAGTTTAATTGTTTAGAATATTGAATTTCTATGTTTGTGATTTAGACTGAAGTTGAGTTACATGCTTGTATGGGTAGGTGAGAGTGTTCTTGCAGACAAAGAACCAGTTTTGATGTTAATATGACAATATGATTGATGTTACAGGGAAGGAGATGTGTAGTAGTGGTAGTTCTGTGGCTGTGGGTGATGTTTAAGGTTGTGAGAATGGGTTTGTTATTGACTAGTGAATAGTGGTAGTGGTACTGGTGTTACAGTTCTTAGAGTTGGCAGTGATGTTGAAGTTCAAAGGTTGTGGATGAACTGTGTAGTTTCCGGATGTATTGGTGAATGTATGATGGAGTTGTAATTATAAAGTGGTGGTGATGGTTTAGATAGAGATGTACTGCAGGAATGGAATTGAGGTGGTAATGAAGTTTTCTGTGTTGTTGGTGATATTGAATTGATAGTGGTGTTGGAACTGTTGCTAGTAATTATAATGATGCCAATGCTGTTGCAGTGTTGTAGAATGCAGGGATGGAGTTGTAACTATGTTAATAGAGGATATGAGTAGATGGGATGTGAGTGACCTATTGAAGTTGTGGAAGGCAGGTTGGTGTTGTAGATGGATCTGAATTGGGTAAGGTTGAAGTACATGGAGTTGAGTTACTATTTTGTGTCGTGTTGAGTTGCATTTGGAGCAACATAGGAATCAGTTATAACTGTTTGATTTTGTGTATGCTATTAGGATGTGTAAGCTGAAGAAGGGTGTAATATTATTATGGCAGTGATCATACTGAAAGCCTGCAAATGCAGATCAAGGTAAAGCTTGAATTACAATTGTACTTTGAATTCTAGAATTATGTTGAAGTGAAAATTTATATATTGATCAAATTGGATAGATTTGATAGTGAAGCTGAACATTAGAGAGTTCTTTTTGTATCAAGGGGTGACTCCTTTGAATTCCATGATTTCCTTTTTAAGTCAGATGTCTGACTCGTTTAACCTTGTCGACTCGGTTAATTCGATCGAGTCGAGTTGACCCCGTTAACTCCGAGTTGAATCGGTTTGACTCGGAATAACTCAAGAGACGAACCAGGCTCAACTCGTTGACTGGACTTTGACCGAGTTGGACTTTAACCTTTGACTTTGACCTGACTTTGGACGTTGACTGTTAGTTGACTCTTGACTGTTAGTTTGACCGTTAGTGACCGTTAGATTGACCCAGTTGGGGCAGGCCTTATTAATGGGTTTGTTTAAGTGGGTTTGGGTCTGGGCTTAGGATTAGTTATCTTATATTAATGTTTTGGACCACTTATGGTCCGAATTAGCTTTCGGTTCCTTCTACAAAGTTGTAGATACTCATAAGACTTAGCTATTGGACTAGAGAACCAACCTAATGAATTGGTAAATCTTTATATACGCAAGAGATGGATTATGAAGATGTGAAGAACCTTAGATGGGCTTAAGAATTATAATAAAAGGGTATAAAAACGTAAATGGGCTTAGGACTATTAGTTAGAATTGTATAATTCTTGAATGAGCCATTTTGGCTAGAATCTTATAATTCTTGTGTGATTAACAGTTAATTATTAACAACGATCGATTCAAAGGACGAACCAGTGGATCGTGGATCTCGAGGTAGGCGTGGCCTGTCATCAGAAAGGTGTGGGAATGCATTTGACTCTTTGATAATCATTGTCATTTCTTTTATAAAAGTTTATGCTTAACAAACTCATGCATTGTCTATTTCTGCATTCCATGCTTTGTTTAAAATGCATTATGATAAACTTGTTATTTCTGTGAATCTTTCCACGATGTGGAAAGGACTTGTATTGTTTCGTCGTCAACATGAATTGTATAGGAAATGAGAATTTCCACTTGTGGTATATAGGATACGCTCCTTCACATTTATACCTACTTTAATTCAGATTTTATTGTTTAGAGTATTGGTCATCATGGGCTTGATGGCATCCATATCTAAATAGGTGTGAATTGCCGGGTAGGGATTTACACCATATTATACATTGTTTGACGGAGGAGTTTGTCCATATACATGTATGATTATTTCAGTGACTTAGTCACTGTTTAACATTTTTTTTCGGAAAAACATTATTGTTTTCCAAATCTTGCATATGATTACTTAGAAGGTTAAATGTTAATTATTCCCACTTCAGTTTCTGTGACAGATCAGAGTTGCACAGCAAAAGCCTCACGGGTTGACTTCGTTAGTTGATTAACTTCTGTTATATTTATTATGTTGTATATTTTATTTGTAAACCAAATGACTATTTTATATGTATCATTGGAGAGGATTTCTTGTATATATATATTTCTGATCGGGTTAGTTTTGGGTTAAGTTTTGTAGCAGATTTCTTAATTGATTGTTTAATTAAATATTTTAGAATTTTAGTGCCTCTTATTTAGTTAATCTCTTGGTTTAGTCAGCTGCTAGCTTAGGGGGCGCTACACTTTCTCTGCTAGTTTTCTTGTAAATTATGTATCTTATGTTTTGTTTTTGAGTATTTAAGTACTTTGGAGTCATTTGGAACAAAAGAAGAAGAAACAAGGCAAAAATGTCATTTCGTGTGCAACTGCTGTGGAGGCGAACTACTTCTCATTATTTGCTTTTATTTTCTTCATCTTTATCTGAAAAATATGTCGGCTTTAGTGATGCAATTTCTGTCTGAAAAGCACGACAACTTTAGTGATGACTCTCATTGAAGAGAAGAAGTGAATGTGAGGAGTAAAATACGGTTGTTGTTGGTGGAGAGCGAAAGCATGGAGCAAAGGCGAGCGCTAATGGGAGACAAGCCAAATATCAATGTGTGGCCCTTAGCTGAGTTCTGGGTTCCTGCAATGATTTTTGTCATTACTAACTCTAAGAGAGAGAGAGAAATTCATCCTTTCAATCATTTGTGTATGGAATTCAGGGACGAGAAGTGCGGCCGCACTTGTCCGAGAATCAGTGAAAATTCAGATGAGTTTCAAATCAGACCGATGGAGGTTTTGAATCGAGAAATGGATGAGAAGCTAGGGTGTGTATGGAATCTGAGCTGCAGTGAAGAGATCGATGGGATTTAGGTTAGGGTTCTTGTTAAGAAATTGATGCAAAAATCGAGATGGGTTGCTTCTATAACTCATATTTGAAGAGAAGAATTGGGTTTGATTTCGATTTCTAGAAGAACTGGTCAGCAAGAAAGATTAATGAAGAAATTAGGGTTTGAACTAATGGGTTTTGGTTGGTTGCAGTCATGAGATTAAATAGATGCGGTTGTGGGTGCTACTGATTGAGCTTTAGCTGGGTGTTTGAGAGGAAATTAGGTGGTGAACTAGGTGATACTTGGTGATATGGAGATATAACTGGCTCTGAAGTTGCAGGACCTGATCTATTGATGCTACGGTGAAGTGGTTTCTTTGCTCAAGATGGATTTGTCTCGTGGTACTGGTGGTTTATGTTTGATATAGATGTACGTTAGGACGGGTGAATGTTAAGGGTTAATCTCTTGAGCTGAGTTTCGTTAGAAAAGGAATTGAACTGGTTTTTAGGCAAGGCTGAATGGAGCAGATGCTATGCTTTGGTGGTTTAGTAGATCACATTTGAAGTAGAAATGGGTTTTACGAGGCATGAAGTGAAGCCGAGGTTTATGTGAAGTTAAGTTGGGATAATTGTGCATCGCGAGGAGCCGGTGTTGAGTTTGAGCAAAAGTTCGATGGAGTTGCAGTTGCATTGCGCTTAGATGAGCATTTGGAGAAGCAAAACGGGAGTTGTTGTTGTGTATTTGGAGATGGCGAGTTGGTGTCGTAGGAACGAAAGTTGTTGCAGTTTGTAGTTGCGAGAGGGGGATCTATTTGTGAATAAAATGGGTTTTGGTTTTATTATATTCAGCGTAGAAGAAGCATGTCCGCTTGGAAAAAACGGTGTACGTGTTCTCTACCGGGTTCGAGATGATGTACATCTGCCGGAGTTCCAAGAAAAGAACATGGAGAAGAGATGAGAGTCTACTACCGAGAGTACAGGCACAGGTATGTTGCGGTGGTGTATTGGTTTGATTGTGAAGATGTGGAGAATGGCATTTATAAGAGATTTGGTTGATTGAATTGGTCGACGGTGGGTGTTAGTTGAAGTTGTCGCCGCAATGGGTGCAGCTATACCGATGTAGATGTTTATTGCGGTGAGATGAGTGTTTTAGACTTGTTGCATGTTATGCTAAGATGGAATTTGAATGAGATGTAGCGAGTTATAGCTGAGATTGAAGTGGAGCTACGAGTTGGTGCTGATAAACAAGAAAAGGTGGATGGGTTGTTACAACGAAGAGATGGTCTCGAGCTTTAATGTTAGGGAGACTAACAAAGATGAATTGGAGCTAAATCGATTCAGTTCTCATCTAGATGTTAGAGTGCAATGGTTTTTGACAATGTTGAGGATGATTTAAACAACAATGTCTATGGTGTTATTTGTACGTGCTAAGATGGCTAGAATGAATTTCCGGGGAGCGTGATGTATGCGCCGCAGCTAGAACTAAGAACTACGAGAAGGGATTGTGAGACATCATGGACCGAGCGAGTAACTGCATCGCCTCAAAGTGAATCAGTTTTATGTAGCCGACAATTTAACCGATTCAACTCGGTGACTCGGTGTCCCGACCCGACGTTAATTTGACTCGGTTTTAACGGCTGACGTAGTTTGACTCCCGAGTTAACACCCGGTCGACAACACAGTTTTTCAGTCACCCGAACTCCGGCACGGTGCCGGATTCCGCCATTACGGCAAAAA